>OY282584.1:16921065-17449065 GCA_958298965.1 Chrysolina haemoptera | reverse complement strand
TAAAGGGCCCCTGAATAAAACAGTCAAGGTCCGCCTGAGAGGTGGCGGCCCCCCTTCACACCCATAAATTTAATAATAAAAGGCTTCAACGATTTGGATCAAGTTTTGTATTCGAATAAGATTTTGCTTTTCAAGTTCATAAATATGGGCGTCTTTCCTGAAAAAACGCGATTCACTAATAATACTAGTAATAATGCGAATTTTAAAATTCTATTTCCACCCACTTTCAAATCATCCGAATAAATAAAATTTGGCACACCTATCAAGGACCTACGACAATACAAGAATTTCGTAATGATAATGTAATTAAAATAATAATTATAATAATAGTGGAAATAGTAATAAAAAGAAGAAGGAAGAATTAAGAAACTCAAGAAGTGAAAGGTCTGAGAGAACTTTGGTGTCCACTGTCCAATAGCTGGTGAACCATTCTGGGAAGGTTCTTGAGGCACTGCGAAGGACCCCTGAAAAAGACAGTCAATGGTAGTGGCCCCCTACCAAGTATTAATTTTTTTCAAAAGGGAAATTTCTTCATTGAAAATTTGTTTTTGAAGCATTTTGAAATTTTTATATCTCTAAGTTATGTAAGGAACTAAAAAATGAAAAAGCCAGACCAATTAGTAGTAATGTTTAGGACAATTTATTTGTCTTTAAGACTCGAAAACATTTTTGCATTCATTTGAAAAACCATTTTGCAATAGTCTGGTTAACATTTACACCCGACTAATTGGCCTGGCTTTTTAATTTTTTAGTTCCTTACATATCTAACTTAAAGATATTGAAAATTGACCTCAAAAATGCCTCAAAAAATTTTTTTCAATAAAGTAATTTTCCTTTTAAAAAATCAAGAGTTGGTAAGGGGTTACTACCCTTCAGCCAGACTTTGATTGTCTTATTCAGGGGTCCTTCAAGGACACTTGAAAATTTTCGTAGTGCCTCAAGAATCTACCCAGAATTGTTCTGTTATTGGTCATCGACGAATTTCACTTCTTAAGTTTTTAAATCTTCCTTCTTCTTCTCATTATCATTTTAATTTTTTTTTTCAATATCCGTTTGGATTATACCAGTTGGGTCCTGTCTCCGGAGCTCCGACACATCCGGAGGGCGCGTGGTGACATTTACCTAGATAGCCACTCCCCACGTCCGTGGGTTGAGCAACTACCGGTATGATTTTCAGATTAGAGAGCAGCGTGTCCATCATTCCACCAAGGACCCCTATGATCAGAAGCACCAATTTAACCGAATGGTTTGGGTACAGCCTGCGGAGTTCAAAGAGGAACTCTCGATATTTTGTCCGATTTTCCTCCTCTTTTCGGACGATGTTCGTTTCGCCAGGAGCAAAAAACTCTATGACGAATATCATCCTACTTTGATGGTCGAGGAGGACTACATCTTATTATTTTATTATTTTATTACAGCTTATTTGCTTGTATTTGCCTGAGGGTGGGAAATGAGTAGTTCTGATAGATTCGGCACCTCTCATTCTCCACAACGGATTCAATATCCCCCGGAGCATAAGGCAACACTGGTGTCTCGTCTATGTACGAGTATCGTAAATGATGGCACATCACTCATAGAGCCGCGTTATGCCTGTGGATATAGGCTGAGACCGCATAAGCTTGACACGCGGATAGCAAATGCATTATAGTCTCAGGAGCCCCACGACACGCTCTGCATCTAGTGTCCGGGACCTCTATACCTATCACGTGACTACGGTAGACCAGGGTGTTGAATACACCATCCTGGCAGGCCATTATGAATCCCTTGGTCTCCGACTTCAGCTCACTTGACCTGAGAAAAGCGAAGGTTAGATTTTTTGATAAGTCTTCCATGTTCTTGAAGAAGACCCCATGCATTGGCATTTTTTGATATTCTAAAACTCACATTATTATTTAAAAAAAAATCATTGGTTGATAGGGGGGCGCTACTCTCCAGCCAAACCTTGACTGTCTTATTCAGGGGTCCTTCAAGGACACTTACAGGAATTTTCGTAGTGTCACATCCTCATTTCAGAATAATAACCTAATAATTTTCAGAAAGCTTAACCTACCCTTGCAGCAGGTATTTCAATAGTTTGTACGATTGTCTCGGGTTTTCTTGGATCGATTTTGATCACTCTCGAGCCCGAATGTACTGCTACCCATAAGTAACCCTCCGAGTCAATGGCCATGCCATCGAAAACGCATTTTTCAAGACCATGTTTTTCCCTTGAAAAAATTGGTTGAAGATTTGCTGCAAATAAGAATGGTTTATCAAAATTTTCAATTTTATAATTTACTTTCAGGTGAGGAAATCGATTGAAATAATGATACGAAACAAGTCAATACATTTTATACAGTATCGGAAAGATTTCATCGGGGGTATACAGTATCGGAAAGTTTTCATCGGGGTATAGGCAAATCTATGCGAGCAACAAGGAACGCAATGATATGATAATACCACATAAATAAGAGAGACGCACTACTGTACGCCTCCCCTACTACCTCTTACGACGAATTAACAGCCACGTCGATATCCCTTCCTCTAGCGAGTCGAGGAGAAATTGTAATGCTCTCTCAACATAATAGCAAGCTATTCTGTACGCTCTTATGAAACCAGCATACCCCCGATGGAAACTTTCCGATACTGTATACTCATTCGTCGTTGAACTCAAAAATCCAGGTGTTCCTATTGTTTTCAACTATTGGGAGTAAACGAGTAAACGAATACATGAAACCAAAACATATAAAGTCGTACGATACTTGTGAAAAAAGTTCAGCTGAAAGAAAGAAGCATGATGCATGTGCCACTTTTGCAACTTCGAAGTAAACAACATCTCCATCATGAGAAGTAGTAGATGATGAAGGTGCTACTGTAGACACTTTGAACTCTGCTATAGGCCAAACTCGGGGCGAAGTGAAAGCCAAGATATGTACCATGCTAGGTGCGGTGCGCTATTGTGGACATACCCTAACACGTTGATTGTTACGATAATTATGTAATATCGTTAGTAAGGGTTTGTCCACATTGGCGCGCCCCACATCGCACCGCATATAGCATGGTACATAGCATGGCGTTTACTCCGCTCTGAGCTTGGCCCATAGCATAAGTAGCGCCTCGCACATAGCATCGCCACTCAGCCATTTCATTCAGTTTTGGCGTGCCACGTGATATATATTAACATGTCGTTTTCATCATCTGCTATTTCATCATCTGTTTGCTTCGAATTTGCAAAAATGACACATGCATCATCATGTTTCTTTGTTTTAGTTAAACTTGGTTTTTCACAAATATCGTACGACTTAATATGATTTGGTTTTATGTATTCGTGTAAGTCCATTCGAATTAAGTTTTAACCCATTGTCCCACAATCCTCCGATATGTCTTTCCAAAGTTTGGACAGAATTTGGCTAATACTGTGGTGGCTTTTATTACGCTTATTCCAAATTGGTTCTCGTACAAACACACAGCTAATCAATTTTTCCTTATCCATAGCCATGGTTCAAGGTTCGTCAAAATACTGAGTAAGTTCTTTTCCTTGGTGAGGTGCGAGGGTACCATGCTGTGCGCGAAGCGAGAGGCGGTGCTCCGTTGTGGCAGTTTTCAATTATTTCAATGAACATATTTACTTCGCTCAGGAAAGGCTATGCACCATGATAGATGACGTGCGATGTCCGGTGCGTCAATGTGGTCACACACTGAGAGCGGGAATTGGCGCAGTGGAAGAGCGCTCGGCAGGTGACCGAAGGGTCCCAGATTCCATTCCCAGCAGGTGCAATTATTTTTTTAGATTTGAGCGTCTGAATGATTGAGTTTCGTAGCCGGCTGGGAATACTCTTCCACGATTCACTGTTGCATTAAAAATAACAGTGCTTCTCCTTAAGTGGCGTAAGGAGTTAGTAATAGCCTACACAGAACACATACCGGCAAATGATCATAGCACTATAATAAGCAGCGAAAAAAAAAATAATAACATCACTCTCACTTGTTAACCTTAACATGAGTATACCTAAAGGCATAAAATATAAGGAGAGGACGGGTATCATTATTTATTCCGGAACCTACTCGTCCTGTAAAAGTCAGAAACGTGTTAGTCAGACATCTTGTTGACAGACGTTATGGAATGTTTTGCCATTAGAAAGTTGATGTTCTAACTCTTGTCATGGAAGATACATTCCAAAACACTAGCTAGTTTCTAACTTTTTGTAATTTTTCACTTCAAAAATCGAAACTAGTGAATATTTTCAGGATAGAGTAGGGAATTTTTCTATAATGAATATTAGTACCTATCATGTCGATTCCCTTGTCGTAAGACACATGGAGAATAAATTCAGCGCGAGAACGTGGCCGAACCCTGAGCTGGCCGAAGCACACTCTGGTGTACTGCAGGATAATATTTTTCTTTTCCACATTCTCGACACTCCTACCACATGGTCCATCTACTTAGGAGGCGCTCTAACATAGCATAGACCCCGAAGATGTGATACACGCGCAAATCTTTGAGTTTTTCAGACGAAAAGTAGCATGCTCTAGGTGTCTCCTACACCATAAAGTATCCTCTTCGGTTGGACTCACTACCCTTGCAAAAATATAGACTATTGTTCGTAAGGTCATTCGTCCCGTTCGTTGTCTATTGGCATAATATTGTTATTGACCCCACTGACCACCGTACCTACCACCTATTTAGATGTGGTCGATCGTAGCGTCCTGCACCTCTATTTGCTAGAACGTCCCTGATGCGCCAGTATTTTCATGTATTATTCTCGCGCTTGTGAAACAGCCCAATAATATAATACAGTAGAAGCAACCCGGGGAGCATAAACAATTTTGGGGTTGCAGTTACAGACGCGAAATATGGGTCAAAGATTTCCAGAATAAGACTTCATTTGCAATCCCTAAAACAAATCGATATTTTCATTGCATTTTATTCTTCTATATTCTTCAAAACCCTGTAAATGGAAATCTTAGTTGAGGTACTAATTGGCCATTCTATAGGTTTTTTTTCTGCAGTTCACCTACTTAATTTTCCTTGATTGATGTCCATATCATACTGGTCCACAGTTCCACTCAAAGAGTCAATGAAGTACATTTTTCCCAAGTCTGGGTTGAAAGCGATTCCATTGGACATTCCAACCTTTTCTCTGTGTTTCGTGACAGCATTATTCTTAAAACTGTACAGGAATCCTTCTTTAGGGGGATTATTTTCGATGTCACATGCTGTTGGTCCCATTGTTCCTGGGAAAAAAAAAAGTATTTCTGAAAAAAGCAGAAAAAAAAGCAATTTTAATTAAACAGGTAATAAAGTGAGTGACCTAACATGGAACTAGCTCAGGGCTGAACTTACTTGCTTGCTTGCTTGCTGACAAAACTCCTATAGTATAGGAATTTTGCCAAAGGATGGATTATTTATAATCTTTTTTTGTTATGAAAGTATGGCCTTTCGTCAAGTACGCCCAATTCCTCATATAAAATATTTATTATTTTACAGAAAAACAAACACAGCTGAAAATGTTACATTTCCACTCCAATACGCCAATAATAACGAGAGGAGTCAATCGGAAGGAAAAAAATGTGCGCTCCGGTCAGTGAGCAAAAACAGTCGGATGCACAAAGATAGGAACCACTTAAAACTTTGCCGTTGAGATCAGATTGAAACTCCATATTGATTCTGTAATTATTTTTCACAGACTACACTGCATATACATTTGCGTTATCACTAGGCACTACGTCATAGGACTACTGCGCATAGTGGGTGGGAATATTTTCGAATTTGCAGCTATGTGTGTACCACTGTGTATGACAATATATTTCCTTGCTTAACAACCAATCAGTGGATTTCAAATTTTGAAATTCAGCCAATAGAATCGGAACTACAGTGAAAATATAGCTTGTCGCTGTATTTTCACGGTGATAAATCTGCTTAGTTTTTGTTTTACTATCTGTCAAGTGAAAATAATGATTTGAATTATAAACGTCAAATTTATGTGTTTTGACTAGTTATCTTTATTTATCAATATGAGCGATCGTTGTGGACGAATGCCCATTGGTATCATAGATGAGGCCGTGGTAAAGAGTATTCCGTTGGACGGCTAGAAGTAAAGCATCAATTACCAGGTGACACGATTTTTCTTTATTTCAAATCGATATATTGTCGTCCTAAATATAATTCGTGGTATGATTAAAAATCTATAATTTTTTGGAATATCAAATCATTGGCAATCCCAATGCAAGAAAATACAACTCGTCCTGCGGACTCGTTGTATTTTCAGCTTTGGGATTGCAATTCATTAATATTCCAAAAAATTATCGGTAATAATCATACCACTTATTATATTACCCCTGAAAATACAACAGTACCGTTGATGATTACTTACCCGTCCACAATCTTCCAGTTGTATCACACTTTCCGTCGTTGAGGACATTTGAGGTTCCTTTATCGACTTCACACAATATTTTTAGATTTGTTACAGAATCGCTTTCTCCGTCCCAGGTTATAGTTGCTATCGATCTATCTACAGAGATAAGAAATTGGTCCTTGGTACCTTTGATAGGTATTAATATCGGAACGTTGTGTTTTTCTGCAAACAAGTCTTGGTAAATAGTTATATGCATTCTATTTATACAAACGATTAACTAACTTGGCTCGAAAACATCACAGACGTTTTTATTATTTCATAATTACTCCATTCGTTGAATTCTACAGTTTCAGAACAAAAAAAGAAATATCCACATTCAGAATGTAGTCAGGGATGATTATTTTATACCATACAATCGACTATATTGAAGAAAAAAAAAAAAGATTGCAGATCCCTACTTATGAAACATTATTGAACGCTTTGGGCGAAATTTGCCGGTTGGCACCAAAATTTGCTGAAGTGTAAGAAATAGTCACTTATGATGAAAGTCTCGTCAAGGTGAAAGCCGCCAGATTACAGCAAATGTTGCTGAAGTTAAGAGAAATTCTGTTATGGCGAGAGTCACCGTTACAGTATATCAAGTATAACGTATAGTAAACTCTCAGGAAACAAGCCAATTTGGTGTGCATATTATATGTCTCTAAGTCGGTTTTCCGCGGTTTTCTTAAGAAGGTCGAACTGTCACACCCTAAGCGAGTTGACTGGGAGTTCTCCCATTCAATACACAAACTGGCCAGTGCCAGATGCCAATCCCTAACACTGGAGTGGGTCATCCTTTTCTTTAATTGGATAATTTTGTATAAGGATAATTTGATAGTTAATAGTTGTTATCTATTATTGTTCAGACTTTCAATGTACTTCCGTATAGTACTGGAATAGCATCTAGTCACTGTGACAAATCTCTATGATATGACAAGACGTATATCCACTTCACGTTCATATTATTCAATAATTTGTGAATCTATATATTGCAATTTTAATCATAATGCTCTGAAACAGTTTCATTCATTTACTCAAAGGAGGATCAGGTAGTTTTTAAAATAACGAAAATCTCTCCCCAATTATTTTATGTAATATCAGTACTGATGAAACTGTATATCCGATATTTACAGATTCAAAGAAATGTGAAAATGGGTGAAATTTAGTTTGGATTAGTTGAATAATAGTTATTTATGATACAAGTGTTAAAAGTGGCATTTTATTTTGTGAGTGGGGAATATTGCGAAACGAGCGTTAACGAGTGGAGCAACCCCACGAGCAAAATAAAATCACTTTTAACACTTGTATCATACAAAATTTTTTGTTCAACAGTTACTGCTAGTAAGAAAAAAACAAAAAAAAAATAAGATCCATAAGGATTCGAACACACGATCTTTGGATTACAAGGCTGACTGACAGATACTTCAAATATAATAAACCCCAACGCACTTTATTTATGAATGTCATTATTTGTCAGTGATGAAGGACATTCTACAGTTGGACTAAATACTACTTCGTTTGTAACTTCAAAAGGAATTAGTATTATCAATTGCGCAAACGACCAAATACATGTGTGAACTTTTATAAACGATTCCTCTTGAGTAGGTGTTCTGATTATAATATCTGATTGAAGTGTTTCTATTAGAGAGATCTATATTACTGAGTATCCATCATATCATCTGTCATTTTACTTTTAACACTAGTGTTAAAAGTACTTTTAACACTAGTGTTAAAAGTACTTTTAACACTATTGTTAAAAGTGATTTTGTGAAAACGTCAGTTTTTAGTTCATGTGTCAATGAATTAAAAACGTCATTTTTAATGTCAGTTGTACAAAAAGATTATTTTATACTTTAGAATACAATATCAAAATATTTCCACCCAGGCCCGGTCTGGCTTCATTGGTGGCCCTCGGCTAGACGGTGATTTGAGCCCCCCCCCCGCCAGAAATAAAACGAGGACACTATGTCGTCTCACGGCAAAATAGTTAGCCTATGTTTGCTGCATGCGGCTAACGTGGTTTTAAATAGTTTTAATTTTTTTATAATTTGGTTGAAATGAATAATTTTGCTAAATATTTTACAATGCAATTTAAAGGTCTTATCTTAGCTATATTATTTGCTAAGAGCTATGGTAAGACCTTTAAATGACATTGTATATAAACAATCCAGAGGGTAAAATGATTGAAATATTTGACCTTTATATCAGCAAAAAAATTAAATTTATTAATAATTCAACTACTTGAAAGATCAATATTAATTGCAGTACTAATTAAGAATGGTTGACTAAAACAGAACGATAGTTCAATGAAAGGCCAACTCCGAACATGACAATATTGACAATTGACAATAAAAAACACAATGCAAAAAAAACGCTGCATTACATTAAGCAAAACTTTAATGCAACACCCTAGTATACATTGATACTGAAAGATGTCCTAATGTAATTGAAGTATAACATAAATCATTAATATATAAAGAAGTTAAAAATAGAAATTTTAAAATGTTTGTTAACAATATGAACAAAAACGATAAAAATTCCTACCACAGTGATAGTAATCAACGATTACCTATCCTATCAGTTTTCTTTTAAGTTCGTCACTACTCCTGGCCACGACATTAATTATTTCTTCTTTGTCGATGTCAGAAAACAGGTATCTTTCTATGTTCATTAAAATAAGGCTAGACATAAAGTCTTGGCCTAAACTAGCCCTAAGATGATTCTTTATAATTTTTAGCTTAGAAAAAACTCGTTCACATGTAACCTGTGTACAAGGTATCGTTAGGATAAATTTATAAACTACAAATAAGTTAGTGAACAATCCTGATCCAGAGAGTTCAAAAAGAACTGAGAAGGCACATGACAAACACTTGAAACATTTTTTACTGTCATTTCAGAAACCATGTCATTAAAGAACCTCGTCCATACTGTCTTTTGGTTGACTTTCCTGCAATTTTTCTTTTCTCCATTGTTTTTTGTTTATGCTTTTTGCTGTGCTCAATGCACTGTTTGACATGGTTTTGTAAAATGACGTCATAGTTTGCAACCATCATGACAAGTTCGAGAAAATTGCCATGATTTTCTACAGAGTCAAGTGAGTAGGCCCCTTATTCTGCTTTGTCACCTCTGTAAGCAATGCCTTGTCTACCCAGAAATAAAACTATGTCAATCAAACGTTGAACAACTATTCTTTTTGTGTGAACTTCTCTTTCTCGTTGTTTAGATTGTTTCCCCGCTAGAAGACTCTCAATATCACGAGCTTTTAGGCATTGAAAAGCTGCCTTGGCCGCAAGTTCATGATAATGGGAGTTCTCATGAGTTTCTACCGATTTATAAATGTATTTCGGTGTAACATCGTGTTCAGTAATAAATGTGGAATCTCTGTTATCTTTGCCTCCGAATGCCATACAACAAAAAGAATATACTTTGTTGAGCTCAATTGAATAAGATAACCATTTTCTGTGTATTTTATCCCCATTTGGCAAAAAACGATAGTAGAGTTTGGATGGATCAAACGAAAGTTTAGCTCCTTTTCCCTTATGAACTTGGATTGGATGTTTTTCCATGGAAGCCTTTTTTATTCCAATGTGATCACTTTCATTTGGACATATGAAACAACCAAGGTTTTGCTTAGAAGCATCAAGCGTGTCTTTGTGAGATTCTTCATCGCCGATTTCTGAATCGGAGTCAGAGATTATTGGAATCCCTGTCGAAATGCGTTGTTTCTTTCCTCTTATTTTCACTTCCACTAGACGAGGTAGCTGTAGTAGTCTCTGCTTGGACTGAAGGAGGCTTAATTTGATCTCCATTTCCTGGAAATAAATAATAACATCGTAGGTGCGAAATAATACGATATAGTACAGGCTTATAAAAACCTTATGATATTACCGCTTACCTGTTTGCGATTTGTCATTGTTCGCAGAATCGGAGCTGGAACCAGCTAACCATAAGTTCAAACTTCTGTCGCGTCACTACCGCTCGCTGAGCCGAGCCGAACGGTGCGGCGATCGTTTTAAAAAAATTGTTTTTGCAAGATTATGTCGCAAACTTGTGGCCCCCTTGAGCCGGAGGCCCTCGACGATCGCCGACCAGCCGCCCTGGCTAGACCGGGCCTCTAATTCCACCCTTAAAAATCAACCCTTGTTAGAGCTCAATGTAAGAAAAATGTTTACACTAAAAACATTAATAATTCATCTCAGTTTTAATTTAAGAATGTTGCTGCTTAAAATATGTACTAATTTTATTTTACAACTTTTCAACTGTCAGAAATCAACCACTATCGTAGCTTAAAAAAATAAGAATAAATCCCAAAATTATAGACGCATATAAAAAAGAATTTTTTTATGCTAACCGATTTATTTTCATAACTGTAACAAACAAGTATGAATAATTCTTGAAAAATTTTCAGCGACCGTACTATTTCTCTTGAATTTGAGAATACACGGGAGAGAAATCAACGAGATATACACTCACACACGTCGACACATGAACAGATGTTTCTCCACCTGTACCTTGGAATAAATGTGCGTGTGTGTGGTATTTTAAACATAGCTCCTCCATTTTTGATGATAGAACGTTCATCTAAAAACTATTTTGTAGGGTTTTCCAAGAGCTGCAAGGTTATGTGAATTGAATCTCTATAAATCCTAAGTTTTAAAATGAGGTGAGTTTAAAAGGGTCGAATAAGGTGGTGCTCGCTCGTAAGTAGAGGTCTGAAACGGCCACATCTCACCAAATACTTATTGTACAGAAAATCCATCCCGGACAAAAATATTTGCAATTGAAAAATCTACAATTCGATAACGTGACATTTTTTTCGTATCTCCAGTAATTTTGCAGTTATTTTGAAGAAATTTTTTACGAAATTGCAGAAAATCATTTTTCACTTTAAGTTCCAATTTTTCAAAAATCAAGCATTTTGAATTGATCAAACTGCTACGATCTATTGACAACACATAAATAAAGAGAATTGCAGGAAGTCAACGATCAATTTCAATTAGGGTGGTAATTAGGAGGTTGTTTCCTCTGATTTTTTCATAGAAAAATTTGGGGAATTTTAATGCTACCGACTTCTGTAAAATTCACAGTTTTACCTAAATGTTACTCTGAATCTCTCAAATTTAGCATTGGACGAACAAAAGCTAACCATCTACAAGACAATTTTTTTGATGAAATCCATATTTTTCGATTTTTCGAGAAAAACCGATTAAAAACGTTGAATTTTTCGTCGAAAAACTGTTACTTTCAATAGCGAATAACACGAAAAATATTAATTTTCCAAAAAAATATTCAGAATATTCAGAATATAAAATGCAATGAAAAATGTCCACCCCCAAGATGGGGTGGCAACCATCCCCAGTAGTAAAACGCCCCTCGGCATGATATATATTTTGATCCTTGGGCTATTCCTTACCTGCTCTCAAAATTTCAAGTGAATCGATATAGGACGAAATAATGGCTAGCCAGAATGATTCATTTTCTGGAATAGTGTTAATAATTCCCCATTTAAATGCCGCTTAACGTGTTTATTAATACTTGTACAAGGAATATAAGAACGAAGAAATCAGTAGGTAACTGGACTTTCATTAAGCTGAACGTGAACTGAAAGCGTTATTGAATTTCTTTTACGTTTACTTTTCTAAAACTTTTGTACAACTGCTGTCAAACAAGACAAGGTATCTTGTTGAAGTGATCACCTGAAAATACGGAATGTTACTATGAAATTAATTATATAAGTAGTTTCGTTTCTTTACTACAAATAAACTTCTCATTATTTGCCTTTTCATTTAATTTTCGAAAGAGTGTTTAACAATTTTTAGGAAAAATTGATAATTCTGGCAACACTGTATCATAATTCCTTCATATGCCAGTGGCACTGGCATCACTGCACGATTGTGTACTCTACTCGCCGTTGTACATTACTTATGAAACTGTAGCGGCTTTACCAACAATAAGACTCAAATAATTTTTATTTCCAAAGAAAATAATCTTACTCCACATCTCTACATATTCTTATATTCTTAATTCTTTTTCCTTCTAAAGGGCCTTTGTCCGACTATAAATGTTTATAGAGTGAAATATTAAAAGCCTTCACCATAGTTGCAGAACTAGGGAATTCCATATTTAAATTTCTGGTAATAGGATTATCCTGGGTTTTACGACTAAGCTTTTATGGTGTCTAGGAACATCAAATTTCAAATAGGATTATAATTCCGTAAGCTGGGGAATTTGGACATTTGGGATTTTCCCGTGACGTAGACGGGGGTTTGCCTGCTACCTAGACGGAGATTTGAAGAGGATGGTGGGAAGATGAAAAAGGTTAGTTTTTACCTTTCGGTTCAGGAGGTTCTCCGTTTTTCAGTCTCCTGACTCGCTGTTCTCGAGTCGAGATTTTTCTCCAAGTTTATCAAGCTGTACGTTTAACTGTTACGTATTATTGTTAGTGTTGTTAATAAATTGTTATTGTTATTTGTTAACTGCTGTGTCCGTTATTTGATCACAACAAACTCACCCGTTACACCGTCCCGACAGTGGTGACCCCGACGTGATGTAGTTTTTGTGTGACAGTGACGCGAGTGAGTTATACATCGCGGTTTGGGACCTAGATAAACGCACCGGAGAATCAGCACAGATATTACCGCCACAATGACCCCCCCTATCGACAAACCCGCAGTTTTCACGCACCCCAAACTTCCGGTATTCTCATCAGAGGACCCGGAGCTTTGGTTCCAACAGGTAGATTGGGCACTCAAGAACGCTGGTGTCAGAACAAGCACCGACAAATTTTGGTACGTTGGGACGTCGCTCGAGCCGCAATATGCTAAGGAGGTGCGTGACCTGTTGTTGAACCCACCAGAGGAAGCGGAGGACCCGTTCAAAAAACTAAAAGATGAGCTTCTCCGACGACTTGGCAAATCACAGGCCAAGCGCACGCGGCAATTGTTGGAACGTGAGGACATCGGTGACAGGACTCCGTCGCAATTCTTGCGTCACCTCCAGCAACTTGCCGGTGTAACGGCGGCCCAAGACATCGTCAAAGCACTCTGGACGGACCGGCTCAACCCGATCGTGCGTGCCAGCCTCGCAGCCCAGCCAGATACCACGGATCTCGACGACCTGGCGCGGATCGCTGACAACATTATGGACTCAATTGGCTCGCTGGCGCCGCGGATCCAGGTCTCCGCGGTATCAACTACTCTAGAGTCGAAGCTGCTGGAACAGCTTACTAAACTTCAACAACAGTTGTCGGAAGTGCAGAGCGACCATCGACGGGAGATCGCCGCCTTGCGTGCAGAGCTCCAGGAGTCGCGCCGCCGCCAACCCAACGCCCGCGACCGATCCTCGTCAAACAGCCGCGGTCGTTCACCGTCGCATCGCGGCCGATCCAACTCGCGCGAACCGGCACAGTACGATGGTATGTGCTGGTACCATTTCAAGTTCGGGGATAGTGCGCGAAAATGTAGGACCCCGTGCAGTTTGAACGCCTCGTTCGTCGCGCGAGCGGGAAACGCGCAGGGCAGTCACTAGCGGCGGCGAGTGACGGTTGCCCCACCCCGCGACGTTTATTCTTGACAGACCGGAACAGTGCGGTAGACTTTTTGATCGACACCGGTGCCGATTTGTGTGTGTTTCCGCGGAAATTAGTGTGTGGCCGACGGGTGAAAACCGGGTACGAGCTTTCCGCAGCTAACGGCACCACAATCGCCACCTACGGTTTGATGCCGCTCACGCTTAACCTGGGTCTCCGTCGCGATTTCACGTGGAACTTTGTGATCGCGGATGTGTCAAAGGCGATCATCGGTGTGGACTTCCTATCCTATTTCGACCTCCTCGTCGACATGCGCAATGAACGCTTACTAGACCGCGCTACGAATGTGAGTGTCACGGGACAGGAATCAAGGTGCGCGACGGTCGCGGGAATCAAGACAATCACTGGTGACTCGCGATATCACACCCTGCTCCAGCAGTTTCCGGCAATCACTCGTCCCGACGGTGCATACAACATGGACAACAGGAAACACAAGACGGTGCATCACATACACACTACGCCAGGACAACCTGTTGCTTCGAAACCACGCCGCCTACCCTTGGACAAACTCAACGCTGCCAAGAGAGAATTTGAGTCCATGCTGCGACTGGGCATCTGCCGCCCTTCAGAGAGCAGCTGGGCCTCCCCTCTACACCTGGTGCCGAAGAAGGGTGACGAATGGCGACCTTGTGGCGACTATCGTGCACTCAACGCCCGCACGATACCCGATCGCTACCCAGTCCGCCATATCCAGGACTTCGCCCAGACCCTACGCGGCAAGAAGATTTTCTCCACGATCGACCTGGTACGCGCATACCATCAGATTCCTGTGGCACCGGAAGACGTCCCGAAGACCGCAATTACCACGCCGTTTGGTTTATTCGAGTTCCCTGCGATGAGTTTTGGTCTTCGCAATGCAGCACAGACCTTCCAGCGGTTCATCGACGAGAAGCTACGCGGACTGGACTTCGTATACGCCTACATCGACGACCTCCTTATTGCCTCTGAAGACGAGGACCAACACGCAGAGCATCTCCGGCTGCTGTACGAACGCCTTCGGGACTCTGGTATTGTCATCAATACGGCCAAATGTGTTTTCGGCGAGCCTGAAGTCAAGTTCCTCGGCTATATGGTGTCTGAAAGGGGCACGCAGCCGCTCCCGGAGAAGGTCTCCGCGATCCAGGAGTACCCAAGGCCCCAGACAGCAAAAGAGCTCCGACAGTTCCTAGGTATGCTTAACTTTTATCGACGATTCATACACAGGACTGCTCAGACTCAAGCGCCTCTCAACGACCTCCTCAAGGGCAACATCAAAGGAAAGAAGCCAGTTACGTGGAACGATGCCGCTGAAACCGCCTTCATCGCTTGCAAGGACACCCTCGTCAAAGCGACACTCCTTGCGCACCCGAAACTCGGCGCCAAGCTCTCCTTAGTCTGTGACGCGTCAGATCACACCGTTGGAGCCGTCCTGCAGCAGCTGGTGAACGACGAATGGGAACCTCTTGGGTTCTTCTCAAAGAAGCTGAGCGGTGCCGAAACAAAGTACAGCGCGTACGACCGAGAACTCCTAGCAATCTACAAGGCTGTGAAGTACTTCCGACACATGGCGGAAGGGCGTCATTTCACCATCCTGACCGATCACAAGCCGCTCACCTTCGCTTTCCGCCAGAAGTCCGACCAGTGCTCTCCACGTCAGTTTCGTCATCTGGACTTTATCGGGCAGTTTACCACCGATATCCAGCACATCTCTGGCGAGGATAACGTTGTAGCAGACGCTCTCTCCCGAATCGATGCCATCGCTGCGCCACTCGATTTCGAAGCACTATCAGCAGCTCAGCAACAGGACCAAGAGTTGCAGGAACATCGCCAGAGGGATAACTCGGGCCTGACCCTGCGCCAAGTGACCATCCCAGGATCCAACGCTGCTATCTTCTGCGACGTCTCCACTCAGACGGCACGGCCCTTCCTAACAGCCGCCTTCCGCAAACCAGCCTTCCACGCGATCCACGGCCTATCGCACCCAGGCGTCAAGGCGACGACGAAGCTGGTGAAACAACGCTACGTCTGGCCTTCCATCAATGCTGACTGCCGTTCCTGGGCCCGCGCCTGCATTCCCTGCCAGCAGGCCAAGGTCACACGACATGTCTCTACCCCGATTGGCAATTTTACAGCACCATCCAGACGATTCGAGCATGTCCACATCGACCTCATCATCATGCCATACTCCGAGGGATACAGGTATTGCCTCACCTGCGTCGATCGCTTCTCACGATGGCCAGAAGCAATACCCCTCCCGAACCAGGAAGCAGAGACCGTAGCCAGGGCATTCTACAGCAACTGGGTCGCGCGCTACGGCGTCCCTCTCCGCCTGACTACGGACCAAGGTAGACAATTCGAATCGCATTTGTTCCGTTGTTTAAACCGGCTGATGGGCACCGACCACCTCAGGACCACGGCCTACCACCCTGCAGCCAACGGTATGATCGAACGCCTCCACCGTCAGTTGAAGGCTTCTGTGAAGTGCCTGCAATCCGATCGGTGGACCCATACACTCCCAACAGCTCTCCTGGGGATCCGTGCGGCCTGGAAGGAAGATCTGCAAGCCACCGCTGCTGAGATGATCTACGGCGAACCACTCCGTCTCCCAGGCGAATTTCTGGCATCTACCTCCACCAGACACATCGATGACTCCGCCAACTTTGTTCGTGAGCTGCGCCAGCATTTCCAGACACTCCGTCCAGTCAATGGCACCAGGCACGGCGGACGGAAAATCTTTGTCTTCAAAGATCTGGCTACCACCACCCACGTCTTCGTCAGACACGACGCAACCAGAGGACCGCTGCAGTCACCATACGATGGTCCCTACGAGGTTATTTCTCGAGCCGAGAAACACTTCACGCTCGCGATGCGCGGCAGAAATGTTCCAGTCTCCATCGATCGCCTTAAACCGGCCTACATCGTCGCCGAGAACATCGCCGCACCAGAGGGCACCACGGACGACGACGACGATTTCGTTCCTGTTGCTCCGGGAGAGAATCAAACTCCGGTGCAAGAGGATGCAATTCCACCACCTGCCCCACCAGCTCCACCAGCTCCACCAGCTCCAACAACGCCACCTGCCTATAAGACGCGCTCAGGTCGTCGCGTCCGATTCACTGAACCCTATCAAGCAGGCTTCAATTAAATGATTTCGCAATATTCATTCATTTTTTTTAGTCTTATATCGTTCATCACTGGCAAGGGGGTACTGTAGCGGCTTTACCAACAATAAGACTCAAATAATTTTTATTTCCAAAGAAAATAATCTTACTCCACATCTCTACATATTCTTATATTCTTAATTCTTTTTCCTTCTAAAGGGCCTTTGTCCGACTATAAATGTTTATAGAGTGAAATATTAAAAGCCTTCACCATAGTTGCAGAACTAGGGAATTCCATATTTAAATTTCTGGTAATAGGATTATCCTGGGTTTTACGACTAAGCTTTTATGGTGTCTAGGAACATCAAATTTCAAATAGGATTATAATTCCGTAAGCTGGGGAATTTGGACATTTGGGATTTTCCCGTGACGTAGACGGGGGTTTGCCTGCTACCTAGACGGAGATTTGAAGAGGATGGTGGGAAGATGAAAAAGGTTAGTTTTTACCTTTCGGTTCAGGAGGTTCTCCGTTTTTCAGTCTCCTGACTCGCTGTTCTCGAGTCGAGATTTTTCTCCAAGTTTATCAAGCTGTACGTTTAACTGTTACGTATTATTGTTAGTGTTGTTAATAAATTGTTATTGTTATTTGTTAACTGCTGTGTCCGTTATTTGATCACAACAAACTCACCCGTTACACCGTCCCGACAAAACTAAAAGTTTTAAAAACCAACGACTGAAGCACTAGAATTCATCTTACCTATTACTGCAGAAGTCAGCTTTTTTGTGGACGGGACATATTTATTGATGCTATGCTTGATAATATCCACGAAATAAAGACACTGATTTTTACTATCCCAATGTGGACCCTCCAGAATTGACGAATGATTTAAAATTTCTTCTACGTTTGGTGCCATTATGAGCGTAATTGATGAAATGTTTTTGAACTGACAAAATGTTACGGCAGTGGTGTTTAAATAGCAGTGCTACGCTAGACGATAAGAGACTCCTACTTAGTTGATTCCACATGGGCGCCACACTTTCGTTTTCAAATAGGTATAAGGTATAATGAATCCATTCCACCAACCATTCAAACTTTTATTCAGAAAACTATCGATAAGAGTGATTCAAAGAAACAGAAAACTACACAGTCACCGAAGGCTTTAAATGTAGCTAGTCCGGTGGCAGGGTGGGTTTTCGTAGCCGATGAAGTGCGACGGGATCACCCAAGTTATTCGTATGTATTTTGACCCGCTGAATCCGAATTTCGAGGGTGATAAGCCGTGAAAGCATCTGGAAAATTGTTATGGACGATTTTCCGAGGGAAATTGAAAACTTCATTTTTTCCAAAAACAAATGACGTCTTAATATTTTTCATGAAATTCTCTACGAAACAAGTTTTTCTCCAAAATGCACCGTTTTCGAGTAAAACGTGCTCGAAATTCGAAAAATGCCATTTTCTCAATTTTCTGTGCTCTCTCATTCAATCACATAATGATATTTTCAGGATCACCTTGTCCCAAATTATTCAAATTTGTCTCGACTATGGATAACAAAAGATACATTCTTAAAAAAATCATTCGTGTGGATATTCTGGCACTGATTTTCCTGATACTTTTTCCTTGCATGGAATCGGCATTTTTTTATTCGCGAAGCTCACGTCGTGGACGAATTTCTTGTAGTGTCTGCGCCTAGACATTTGATGCCTACAACTACCGGTTATGAAAGTACAGGAATTCATCACTTGGGAGACAATGCATCATGACCTTTTCAGATTGAGAAAAAAATCAAGATGGCGGCTCCTGTTGGACGAGTATCGTGATTACTGATTCGATTTCATTCAGAATTAATGTATAGGAGCTTTTGGGTTCGGATATCATGATATTTTGCGAACATTTCAGAATTCAAGGTAGCAGCTCCAAAATAGCAGAAGAAATATTCGATTTATGGTCCGATTCTATTCTGAATTGGTAGAGGTATAGGGTTTGAAGTGTTCGATTATTATAATTTTTTTTTAACAAAATATGAGAATACGAAATGACGGACGTGTTTCGTAATTGTGTTCCGATTCCGTTCAAAATTGAAATGTAGGGGTTCTTTAAGTCGGATATTTTGATTTTTTCATCAAAATTAGAAATTTCAAGATGGCGGCCCCGAGATGCATGATTTATGGTGGGATTTTATTAAAAATTTGCATCTAGGGTTTTTGGGGTAGAATATGAGTTTTTCAAAACTCAATAATTGTAGATGACAATTTTAGGAATGATCTGAGGAAAATAATTTTTTCATTAAGTACACTTGAACAAAGTCTTGTCTGAAAATATTTTTCTATTTCAGAAAATACACTCTCTACTTCGTCAGGGCTATTTAGCGAGACTATCAGAGAGTGACATATTTTTATGATAAATGACTGAAAGCTAGCTCTTATAACCTATATGTTAGTAACTCTGTTCTACAATGGTTTCCAATAAAATTTTGTTTTGGGTGGCGTCGTTGATATCCTATTGAGTATTCCAGAACACGTGACCACTGCCCTTTAAGAAACCATCATTATATATTTGATATTCCTATACGAATACAGTGTGTATGAAACATTTTTGTATATCGATTAGGACGAATATTAAAATTTAAATTTTTATTGTTCAAAATTTTCATTTTTATCATTGGGCAAATGTGAACAATCACTGGAAGTGATTGAAATTGGTTTTGATATGATCATTTGTTCAATATAAACCCACCTATTCCAATATAGGATCAATACATAGGAGTTATTGTATTTATATTTTTTCAAATTGTGTTCACTATTACACCAAAAATTATAAAAACTGAAAAATATTACATGGGCGTTGTAAACACGGGGGACGGGGGACGGGGGAATACATTTTTTCCTAGTCTTCCGAATAAGCCGAGAAATTCACATTGAAGAATTGATGAGTAGGTCGTTAAAATGCTTTCCATGCGGTGTTCATGCGATTTTCTCACCACGGCTCCGGAGATTAAGTCGGCTGTGCGACCGTAAATATAATAATCATTTGACAAAAAAATAAATAAAACACAGTGGCATGTCCTCATCATTTTTGTTAAATTTCTACATCCTGTATCTTAGAAATAAAGCGGTTGCGGACACATTTTTATGGGAAAAAAGTCTTATTTTGACCCCAGAAATACACCTTTGAAATATTCACACTCTGTATTTTACTGTCAAACTTAAAATAAGGGTTTGCTAAGGGTTCTAAGGATATAGATCCATAAATCAATAAATTGAACATTTTGAAACATATATTTATTGATAATTTCTCCCATCTCAATGACGGAAATTCGTCAACTATTATGAAATATCTGATAAAAACAAGGAGTTTTCAAAGAAGAGCTTCATCAGCGGGAAGTCCTCTAGCGTTGATTCCTGTAACTCTAAATAAGCATCCTGGTTTCGCTCCTGGATTAAGTCCCTTAAAATTCGCGCTAGTAACCCACAACTCATCCAAATTTGGTCCTCCGAATGCCACAGATGTTACCTGTTGAAAAAAATTCTGTAATTTGAGGATGCTACCTTTTTTTAACAAAAATTGCACTCTATACAGCATCTTCCAAATGGAGTTGACACCATTTCCAACTCCTTTATTTTTGGCGTTACGAATTCGCTTGAATGAGCAAAAAGGGGCATTTTTATGGCTATCTTGAACCTAAAAAAATTGACAGTCGCGTTATTCGGCCAGGAAAATATTTCCGACCAGAACAAGTGACAGCTCACTTTGAATCATAGAATTGAGTATCTGACAGATGTTATTCAATGTTCTTGTTGGTACTAGCCAGGGAAGTAGCTGTTTTTCACCAAATATTTGTCTCATACCTAGCTTGGCAACACTGATGGAGAAAAGTATTTTCATTATAATCTACGACGAAGTCGGATCGTGTTCGAACTATCATTTATTTTTGATAACAATAATTCTTCCCAAACTTCCCAAAACTAGAAATCGAGGGATGAATGAGAGGTTCATTTCTGCAAAATCAAAAATATTTTCTTCAAATCACTATCATATAAGCTTTTTTATTAGGAATGTAATCTCGATTTGAAATACATGATAAAATATTTTTAATTTTAATTAAAAAAAAATGTCATTTTATGTGATATTTTGAGAACGCGACTGTAATTTTTTTGTTTTCAACATTGTGATGGCCATAATGAATGCCACCAGTTTGCCCATTTAACTGACTTTGTAGCGTCAGTGATAACGGCATCAGCCAACTCAATTTGGAACAGGCTGTATGAATACCTTTGTCGTCTATAATTTCAAAGAGAACTCAAGAGATAAGCTTTGAACTTATTTGATAGGCCTAAGTTTCTAGATTCAGCATAGGCCATACTCTTTTCCAGGTGCTGGTTATTGAATTATATATATTTAAATATTAGTGTCCTATATATACAGGGTAAACGTACATAAAATATTTTGACCTGTGATGATTTCTGAAAACTCTCTTTGTTTCGAAGATACAGGCCGAATAACAGTTAGTCTATAAGAATTGTTGGAAATAATTGGGATAAGGGAATACAATTTTTTCAAAAATACCAAGGTTACTTTTATATTGAGTTACCCAGCAATTATCTGATTTCGCAGGTCTTCCACATTTTCCACTGGAGTAATTCGAATTAATGACTTCGAATGGTCCCATAGAAAATAGTCCGGGAATCGAGTGGGGTATTGAACAGGTCCTTGACCAATCCAGCAATCTTAGTATGTTGCGGTTAAAAACTCACAAACAACCACACTGAATTGCACTAGTGCACCATTGTGAATAAACTTCATTGCATGCCATATTGCCAATGGTACATCGTCCAGAAACTGAATGATGGTGTGTTCCAAAACCCCGCCGATAGAAATACCAGTCCTACCCACATTTCCAATCAAACATCCAACAGGAAACGAATTTTAAAAACGATCTTCAAGTACCTCATATTGATTTCAGCCCCAACATTCCCCCCATTGCTTTTCTTGCAGCAGGAAGAAGTGTCTTAATGCATTGTATGTGGTATGGGTACAACAAATCGTCCAGATGAATTGTTCAAACGGTCCCATTACTTAAATTCAAGTTTTCAAGTAGAAGTACCTGCATCTCCCTCTGTCAGGTCCAGCACATTATCTTCCACTTCTTCCGTTTTTTCTGTTATTTGCCGTCCTGGTCCGTCACTCCGTTTCAATGTACCTGTGTCATGAGGACTTTTACATGTTATTTTCGGTAATAAAATGTTGTTAGTGTCTGTATTTTCTAAACGAAGCGGGTTTTCACAAATCGTTAAAGAATGACATATTTTTAGAATGGTCAGGGTATAACCTCATGAATTTTTGCCGTATTCATATGAAATCCCGCAAACTTTTATCCTCGTTTTAGAGTAATGCCCCATTATATAACACATATTTTAGAAATGTGTAAAAAACCAAACTCAGCCTGCTACTCATTCAGAATCACTGCCCAATATTTAGATAATGGTAGTTCAAGAGCTATTTACTACGCAAGCATATTAGTATAATCAATAAGTGCCTTTTAGATCAAAATTTTTTCGCCACCTCCGATTCGGAATAGTGAGTAAATGGTTTTTGAAGAAATTCAAGTGCCGCTTGCAACAATTGCAAAAGTTATAAACAATTAACTGAAAAAAAAGTATTTGTTTTTTTTGCAAATATCTCAAAAACTATTCGACATTTGTCAAACTTGAAAGAAGATTCAAAAATAGGAAGGAATTTCCAAAAAAAAAGTTTCATTTCCCGGAACTGTAGGACCAACATTTATAATTTTTTTAGACCTTTAATGAATAAATATTCTTTTAACTTATAATATTAAAATTAAGAATTGAAAACATTCAGGAACCCACTGGATGAATGAATGAACAATAATCCGTCAAAAAAAAAATCCAATTAATTATGCATTAGTTAATCAACAATTTGAACAGGAACATGAACATTGCAAGTGCGATAATTGTTAAATAACAAATCTAAGTTTTTTTCTTTTTTTGGGAGCTTATTTGAAAAGGTCTCAGAATAGATATAAAAATTAAAAAAATTGTTATTTTTCAATTTGTTATCAACAATTTACTTTGGTTAAAAATTAAAAATCTTGATTGATCATTGAAAATATATATTTTTTTAATTATTACTATCGATCCGTTTTTTTGAAACATGATCTTCGATGCAAACTATGATTTTTAAGACAAAAATCGTTTCTTGAAAAACATTTTTTGTTGCTTAAAAACGGATTTGTAAATTAACAAATTTTTTCTTCCACTTCTAATTGATATCAAGGAACCATATTTATTTTCAAATCATAATTTATCATACTCTTGATAACTGAAAAAAAATGTTTTGTTTAAATTTTCATTGTTTATTCAATAAACAATTTTTTATTAACAATTAATTTTTTTCTATATATTTTTTCTCTAAAATGCATTTGTTTATAACAATTTTTCAAACAGTAGCAGATGAAAAATTTGACAGATGCTCCAACTATAATAAACCCCAACGCACTTTTTTATGGATGTCATTATCTCATCTGTCATTTTACTTTTAAACCTAGTGTTAAAAGTGATTTTGTGAAAACATCAGTTTTTAGTTCATATGTCAATGAATTATAAATCCCATTTTCAATGACAGTTGTACAAAAAAATGTATTATTCAGAAAAGAGCTATTAGGATACAACTCGGCCTCAAATGAATCTTATAGAGGACACTTCAGAAAATTGAATGTTTTAACACTACCTGGTGTATATGTGTATAAGTGCTTGGTGTTTCTGTTTAAAAATAGAAAAAAATTGGACCAATTCTAAATAAAACATGAGTTCAATACGAGGAGTTACATTTAAACTTTTCAGTACATCGAATGGCACAGACAGAAAGAGCTCCAACTCATTACCAAAAGAGATACAGCAAGATTCCTGTTTTATAGAATTCAAAAAACTTGATTTTTAAACATTTTAATGAACCTTACACTGTTCGAGAATTTACAGATTATCAATAGTTTTATATAAATATGCCTCTTTTTTATTTCACTTACACTTGTAATTTGCAATGTCATTATTAATGTTATTGTATTGTATTATATTGTAATGGTGTCAATTCTTTTAACCCGTTTGACGTCATATTCAGTTAAATTGTTAATATACATGTAACTGTAATTTACAATTCTTCTATCTATCTATCTATTTATCTATTACCAAGACATTCAAAAAGTTTAAGTTATGTAGAAAATCGTTTTTAACACCTACCTGAGCAGCAGGAATTTCAATAGTATCCACGATGGTCTCGGGTTGTCTTGGATCGATTTTGATCACCTTGGAACCCAAAAATACTGCCACCCATAAATAACCCTCCGAGTCAATGGCCATTCCATCAAAAAGACTAGATTCTTCTAACCCATGTTTTTCCTTCGAAAATATTGGTTGTAGATTTGCTGTAAGTGAAAATTACTTATCAAAATCCACAACTCTAGGTTTTTCCTTTTGTATCGTTTTTATTAATTCTGAATAGTTATTCTTATTCTGACTAGTTATTCTTTCCTACCCTGAAACTACCTAAAACACACAGTGCCTAATGATCTCAGCAATCAATGTCAATAGAAACACCAGGAAAAAAATTATTATATACATGTGTGCGAGTAGTGGACGGTTATGATTTCTATTATCTACTCGTCCTATCAAAATCGAGAATGAGTTACAGTCGGACATTTTCTGTTGACGGATCAGTCCTTCTCTCTGAAGAACTTGATAATTGTTCAATATTCCTTTGATGAGTTGAATGAATGGTATATCATAAAAGTTTAATTTCATCCTGAACTTCCACCATATCATCTCAAAAAGAGTTGTGCTAAGGCATATTTAACAACACTTACTCGTAGTAACTGATGAAAATTTCCTATTACAATATTTAATAAACGAGTGGTTTTATGGAACATTCAACAGAACTAGTGCTGTTGCTAGGTTGGTTTCACTTACTGTACCTACGTTCATTTGGGTAACTGAAAACACCAAAACACCACTAGTAGTAAAAAAATTTAACCGAATAAAATCTTTCAAAAATTTTTTTTTCTTCCATATTGTATTGCTATGTATTTCAAGTTTGATTTTGATTTTTTCTTTAGTAGTTAATATATCTATAGCAATTGGCAATGTGTCTGAAAAATATGTAAACATAATAAATAAAGTACTCTACTCCCTAAGTTATTAGCCAATATCCTTAAAAAAACCTTTGAGGGGTCTTCTCCGAAAATCGGGGGATTTGTAATAACAAAAAAATGAACATAGATACAGAAAGATACAGAAAAAACACTTGATTATTCAATGATCATACATTATTAATGGATAAATTTTATTTTTTTTATTATTTACTGGATCAAAATTGAATGTACTATTCAGACAATTTTTAACAGATATAGCCAAATACGGTATCTGAATTGCTGGCAATGTAATCCATATCTCTTAAAAAAAATGTTAGTCTAGGATTTGAACCCACTCAGAAAACATTAATTTGGCGTTGAGATTTGAACACGCCAAAGGCTACTTTGTTATGCGTTTATCAAAAAAATTTATTTGTTCAATTTCCTCGCGCCTACGTGTCCACGTAAAGTTATTTCATTCTGGTTAGAATGCAAGAATGTTAGAACAGACTGGAAAAATAATCACAAGATGTACGTATTCATTTCCTCGCACCTAAATATCTACATGAGGTTGTTCGTTCTCGTCAGAGCAAATAACATGGGAGCAAATTGATTGGGAGCGAATTGGTGTCAGAGCCAATTTTGTGAGGGCAACTTGTTCGGGAGGAAATTGTGAGAGGATATTTTCTTATCGCCAATTCACTGAGAGTAAATGACATCGACCCAAGATCAAAAAATTTCGGGACTGATTGCTATTTTGTTCCTGAAGTTCACCTACTCAAGTTTCCTTGATTGGTGTCCAGATCATACTGGTCAACAGTTCCATTCCAGGAATCGATGTAGTACATTTTTCCCAAGTCAGTGTTGAAAGCGATTCCATTAGATATTCCAATCTTTTCTCTATGTTTCTTAACAGCATTATCCTTGAAACTGTACAATGATCCTTTGCTGGGAGGAATACCTTCCACTGTAGTTGCTGCTGAACCCATTGTGCCTGTTAAAGAAAAAAAGGCGTTTAATAATTTTATTTGCGAGTGGGAGGATTTCTCTGCATTTATCGAATTAGGAAGACAAACCTAAATATCATAGGTAATTGATATCCTAACGACATGAATACAGAGTGTCCCAAAACTCAACGTCATCCTTTGGAGGGCTGATAGTCTAGCTCATGACTGACCAAAATATCACAATATGACCTTAGTGAAATATTGATAGTTTTGGATATACTGGCACTTTTATGAATTGGTGAAAATCGAAACCTTTGATCAGTATTTCGAGTACCGCAGGTACAAAACTTCATAGTTTAAGATTCTAATTTTTGTTATGCAACCTTTAATAATCCTTCTTTGACTACAATCGAAAAATATTGGTGCAATATCTTTGGAAAAAAAACATATTTGCCCGATTCACGAGTTAATTTATTTTATAATCCTAATTTAGAGTCTTCATACTGCAAACAAAATTACCACACCAATCTGGCAAATTATTTTTTTCTAAATTGATCATTTGGTTTAGTTTTTGATATGACATAACATTCACTAACTTCCACTTGAGGAATAAAGATATTCCTAGTTTACTACAACACTTGATGAATTGAAGTGACGGGTATTTACTGGCAACAAAACAAAAGAAAAAGAAAAATTAAATGAACATGAATTGAGACGTATTAATGAAGCAGCTTTCCAAATGAGTGCTGAAGGAAGTACACGACGAATAAAAAGATCAGTTTTAAAAAGACGCCACGCTTGCATTCGACTTGGTGGCAGGCAATTTGAACACATTCTTCAGTTTTACTTTGTCTTTTGTTTAGTTGTCAATAAATACCTGCCACTTCAGTTTACCAAGTATTTACCTTCGAATTATTGAAATAATTTCACAATGAGCTCCTATTGTAGTAAACTTGGAATTTTTTTTCCTCAAGTGAAATATAGTGAATGTTGTATCATGTCAAAAACTACAACGAATGACCAATTTTTTTAAAAAACTTGCCTGGTTCGCATGGTCATTTTGTTCGCAGTATGAAAAGTCTAAGTGAGATAATGAAATAACAAAAATTAGAATCTCAAACAATAAAGTTTTGTACCTACGGTACTCGAAATACTGATCACAGGTCAGGTTTCCAAAGGATGACAATGAGTTTTGGGACACCCTATATACTCACTTCTAAGAATGTTTATTATTATATAATTGGTACTTATATCCTATCACCTTTACTATAATTCTTTCTACATAAGAGCAACTTCAATATGGTTCAAATATCTCTTCAGGGAATGATTGTGACAGGTGAATTAGCAAGAACTTTAGATTTTGATTTTGGGAATGGATTCGCAGTTTCAGAATTAGAACCACATTTCAACTGGTTACTAATCCAAATGATTGCGAGGCTAAGGGTATGAGAAAAAATTGTTTTAAATTTGGAAGGTGAAAAAAAAAATAAAAAAAAAATATCTTTTCATTTAACATTTTTCAAAATTTGGACATACCTATCTAACTTTTGATGGAGATATTTTCAAATTTATTTAATTTATAACATGAAGGTTTGAACGTTGTAGACAAGGTACTTTCATTTTGGACAACAGCTTATTTTATTTATCTTTTCATTTTCTCGAGTATACGAAGCTTCTGTAACTAATAAATGGTATAAAAAGTAGAGAAGTACAATAGATCTTTGAGCAACACTAGAAGAAGCTGTGAAAAATTGTATCACTTGATTAAAATTATTGTATATCTGAGAGCCAAAAGGGGTAGGAAAATGTAAGAAACTGAAATCTTTAAAAATTGTGCATCATTCGACATACTTTAACATTTTAGATTTATTAGTGGTGAGTAGCTATGTTGGATTTAGAGGGGTGAACATAGACGAGAAACTCAATAAAGTAATCTGAGGTTACCTCCGAGATTACCTCAGATTACTCCACTTGGAATATCCTTTGGTTTCTATCAAGCAGATCAAAAGGTACAAATTAGAGGTACGTGATGGATTATATACTGAGTTCCATGTATAATATATATTCAATTGGAAATATTGCAGAGATGTTGATGATTACTCACCTGTCCACAATCTACCACTTGCATCGCACTTTCCGTCGTTGAAGACATTTTGGGTTCCATCATCGACTTCGTATAATATTTTGAGATTCGTCACAGAATTGCTTTCTCCGTCCCAGGTAATAGATGCCACTGATCTATCTACTGTTACCAAAAATTGGTCTCTGGTATCTTTGATAGGTATTATTATCGAAACGTTATGGTTTCCTGCAAACAAGTTTTGAAGAATAGTTTCACATTCGAGTGGGACAAAAAAAAATTAACCTATTTTTAGAACTGAACAAATTATGGTTCAGCCTTTTTTCATTTCTAAAGACTGTTCTCGTGGAAATGATTGAAAACTTCCTTACAGTAATAAAAGACATATAGAGATGCCCTGCTTACACCTACACAAATACCTGTTTTGAAGTGAACATGAACAACTATCCTTTTCTATATAAATTGTGGGCGAGGGAGGTGACGGGTGGTCAAATATTATGGACAGTTTGTTTACATTCAGAGTAAGAAGGGCCATAATACAAACGAAGAATGACAACTTGATCCGAATGAAATAAGCAGGCATACACGAAACTACGCGAATGAATACGGACATGTATGAGGCCCTCGCTTGTAAACAAACAAAGTTTTGTTGACTTCGAAACAAGGATGGAGATGGCATCTCTATGGTCTTTTATTACTCCGAGAAAACCTCCAAGGAGGTGATGGAGAGTATGGCGTTAAGACAACAAACTGAATGACCAGAGAGAGTATTACCAAACATATGTTTTGACTAGTGCCCAAAAATCATCAAACCTGGGACATGCCCAAAATGAGAAAAAATTCAACATTTAGCTAAGAAAAAAAAAAAGTGAATGGGACAAAGACACTTTCCCAAAACTCAAGAGAAATGCAATCAAATATTCCACAGATATGTCGAGAACAACAAAAGGAACTGGAATAGGGGTATATGGACCTGGAACCTAATACTATGGAAGCCTAGCCTAGGAAAGAGTGTGCAGTTCTATAAAGAAAGGAACTTACGCAGCCTGCTTATCATGTCATACAGCCAAGCAGCTATAAATGTACTGAACTCCCATGTGGTCAGTTTCATGATGATACTTTTCTGTTTCATTTGGTACGTCAAGAAGAGTACATTGACCACGTCACTGCATGAATATGACTGCTGTAGTTGCCATCGAAATGTGATAGATAGTGATAGATAGACAGAAAGAGAGCCTATATAATAATCGAATCAATCAGTGAAACATTACATACTTCGATGCAGGATGCAGGTGAATTTTTTTTGTTTATTCACCTGAACTAACCAAATCTTGCAGTTGTAGGTTCTTAGCTGTCGATTATTTCATATGAAATCGGTTCTTATGAAACTAAACTTTTGAAAAACCAACAACTCAAGCCTATAAATGAGATGAAATATCGTTACCTGAATAATGCAGAGCATCACGTTTTTGTCAACGTCTTAAACAATTGGGATAGTAATTGAAGTCATCTCACCTAAAACTGCAGTAGTAAGCTTCTTCGTAGACGGCACGTATTTATTGATGCTATGCTTATGGATATCCACGAAATAAAGGCACTGATTTTTATTATCCCAATGTGGACCCTCCAAAAGTGAAAACCCGCTTAAAATTACTTCTATATTTGGTGCCATTATGACCGCATTTGATGAAACTGTTTTCAACTGATAACTGTTACTTATACCAGTGTCGTTTTGTTTGCAATCAAGCTGGATGAGCCGGTTTTTCCAATTGATTTTACATGGGCGTCACACTTTGGTTTCGAAACAGGTACAATAAATCCATTTATTGATAGGTTGGAAGAGATAATTTTGAAGTATTGATATTAGAATGAAATGAAACTTCTTATTCGATACGCGTGATTGAACGAAAGAGAAAAGTACCCACATACCAAAGACTTCCATATTAGTGAAAAAAGTGATGTTTTACCGATTGTGTTCAAAGTACAATTGATCGTTGCTTGCTTGTGTCCTGTTTTTTTGAAGATAGAGTGATGTTAGCCGCAAAAGTATCCATACCCCTTCTTCTTTGTTGCATTCCTTCTGGATATAAATCAGATCACATCACATAGCATAAATATACAGTATCGGAAAGTTTTCATCTTGGGTATGGTGGTTTCATGAGAGCGTGAAGAATAGCTTGATATATGTTGAAAGAGCATTACAATTTCTCTTCTACTCGCTCGAGGAAGGGATATCGTCGTGAGCTGTGTGCCGTGTGTCGCATCGCCACGTGGTCCGTTAATACGTCAGGTGGGGAAACAGGAAAAGTTTCCGATACTGTATACAAACTCCACCGACACGATTCAATCTGCCCGCTCTGTAGATTACTGTAGCCTCTTATGTTAACCAATGAATCTCGGTCAGTTGGTTTATTAAGTCATATTTCGGTTAAGAGTATTATGTTAGGTTTGAGATGAACTATGTTACATATGAGTTCATTGAATTTAGCAGCTAACGAATCTAACCCAGGTAGCACCTCATGTTGGCTGAATTTTGTTTTCACATTGGGCCAATATATTGTATATGTAAAAATAATATTGAACCAATATGGGTTCATATTAGAAAAACAATATTTCATTAATAATATTGGTGGAATATTGGATCAACCTGTTCTGAATGTATATTGTTTCATGAAATATTGGGTCAATATTGGTTCAATAATTTTCACCAATATCGATAGAGCAATATTGCCTAAATATTGGCCGAATATTCAATAAACAAAATTGAAATGAATCATGATTAAACTTGGGTAAGAAACCGCTAGGTGGCCCCACATATGAAACAACAGCTGAATCATAGTAACATATATTAAATATTGGACCAATATCGCCGAATGTTCACATTTTTTTTTCTCGCCAATATTATTATTTGAATATGTTGCCAATATTTTCACAATATTGTTAGTGTAGAGGATTTTCCAGTGGGGAGAGGTTTTTGTTATTTTAAAAACTAACTGCTCCTCCTTTGCGTAAATGAATGAATGAAGGTATTTTAGTGGACTGTAATTGAATCGTATTTAATATAAAGTTGTTACAAAGTATGAAAGGTATGAATGTGAAAGTAAATCGTATTTTTTAAAAGTTCTGTCTCTCTGACAAAATAAACAAACGGTTGCTAGACGTTATTGCAAATATACTGGGACAGATGTAAAGCCGGAACATACTCCCCCATCTTGAAAGGCTCCAACTTTCAACAAAGGCACAAATGAAATGTCATGGAACTAGCACTTTATTGTCTTTTCAACTGGAGAAGTACTGTTTTCTTCCAAGGGCAATGGACACAAATTGTTGATTGTCCTGCGAATAACTCCTTTGGAGGTTCGAATGGATGCCACTCGTGGTACGCCATCCTTCCCGGGATGAAGGTCCTGGACCCTGCCAAGTGCCCAGCACAAAGGTGGTTGATTATTTTCTTTAATCAGGACTAAATCCCCAATCTGAAGATGTTTTTGATTGACCGTCCACTTCTTGCGACACTGTAGCTCATTTATGTACTCTGACGACCATCTAGCCCAAAAATGCTGTATGAGCTGCTGCATGAGTTGAAATTTCGACAAACGATTCTGCCTAATCTCTCGCACGTCCGGATCTAGAATACTTGTGATGGGTCGGCCAATGAGGAAATGCGAAGGAGTGAGAGGAGTTAGGTCATTAGGATTTGCTGACAAGGGACATAACGGACGGGAATTCAATATACCTTCCACCTGTATCAGGATGGTTGAAAAATCTTCATAAGTGAAATTTGCATTACCCATAATCCGTTTCAAATGAAACTTCATTAACTTAACCCCTGATTCCCACAATCTGCCAAAGTGGGGTGAATAGGGAGGAATGAAGGTCCAATTGATGCCTTCTAATGCATCTACCTCTACGATTATGCTGCTGGAATTTTGCAAAAACTGCGCCTACAAAATTAGTTCCGTTATCCGAAATCATACGCAAAGGTTTACCTCGGCGCGACACGAAACGTCGTAAGGCTGCAATGAAACATTCAGTGCTGAGTTCGGTCACCAATTCTAAATGTATAGCCTTGGTGCTAAAGCAGATAAATAGTGAAATATATCCTTTAATATGTTTACAACAGCGTCCCTTCTTATCTTTCAAGGTGAAAGGTCCTGCGTAATCAACGCCTGTAATAAAAAATGGAGGGGATGGTGTTACCCTTGAGGAGGGAAGATCACCCATTAAAGGAGCCATGCTAACAGGTTTAGCACGGAAGCAACGAACACATGAATGCACGGATTGTTTCGATACATTTTTGCCTGAAATTGGCCAAAATTTGTTTCGAATTGAAGAAAGTAACTGATTAGGTCCTAAATGGCCCAATCTTATATGCTCATAACGGAACAAAAGTTTCACAAATTCGTGATTTTTGGGAAGCAAAATAGGATGTTGTTTGTCATAATTGAAATTTGAATTTCTTAGTCTTCCACCTACTCTTAGTATCCCTTCTGATAAAAACGGAGTTAGACCCAACAATGCACTTTTTGCATGCAAAGGTTTACCTTGAGATAAAGCAGTGTACTCCGAGTTGAAATGTTCACACTGAATTAGCTTTACAATAGCTGAAGTCGCCTTGTTCATTTCATCTACAGTTAATGTATCACTAAGGCTTTTCTTCTGGCAGTTGTATGCAAAACGGATGCAATAAGCAACAGTACGAATCAATCTGAGATAATTGGAAAATCTTTCGAAAGGAAATTTGAAATCTTCCTTTTTAGATAGCAATGTGGATATGGAATTTTTCATTTCTGAAAGTACACAAGTAAATGCACTATTCTGACCTGGCCAACTTTCTGGATCTGACAACAACCACTGAGGACCGTGCCACCAAATTTCTCGTGTAAGCAATGACATTGGATTGACACCGCGACTTGCCAAATCAGCGGGATTATCGCCTGAATTTATATGCCTCCATTCTGTGATATCAGTTTTGGACTGAATTTTGCTTACTCGGTTTGCAACAAATGTCTTTAGTAGATTTGGAGAAGTTCTTAACCAAGAAAGTACTATGGTTGAATCATTCCAATAAAATATGTAATCAAAATTCATATATAAGGAATTACAAACCTTGTCTGCTAATCTCGCTAATATTAGTGCACCCATTAATTCAAGCCTAGGAATAGTAAGAACCTTGAGGGGAGCTACCTTCGATTTGGCACAAAGAAGATGTGACATAACCTTACCCTGTTCATTAATGCTTCGGATATACATGCAAGTTGCATAAGCATCCTTTGAGGAATCACAGAAGCAATGCAATTCAGTGCGGACACTGTTTCTGAATCTAATATGACGCTGAATCTTCAAAGAATTCAAATGAATTATTTCTTGAACAAACTTATACCATTTTAAATGAATTTCTGTAGGCACCGTCTCATCCCAACCCAAATTTGCAGACCATAATCTTTGAAGTAATATTTTGACAGTGATAACGCATGCACTCAACAAACCTAGTGGGTCATAAATTTGTGAAATACTAGAAAGAATCGACCTTTTGGTTTTAGACTTGCCAAGATCTAATGATGTAATTTTGAAGCACAAATCATCTGTATTTGATGACCAAAAAACACCAAGTGTTTTAAAATGTTCAGTTATCCCAAGTTTCAATAGCTCAATGTGATTATTGGAACAATTTATATTTTTAAGGATCTGCGCATCATTCGATATCCATTTGCGAAGATGGAAACCTACTTTTTGAAGAATGTTGGAAACATCCTTGCAAATAATCGCAAGTTCTTCTTTGGAATCTGCACCATGCAAAAAATCATCAACATAGAATGAATGAGCTATTGCCCTGGATGCTAAAGGAAATGTGTCGGATGATTCAATAGACAACTGATGCAAACATCGTATTGCTAAAATCGAAGCACTTGTTGTTCCATAAGTGACTGTATTTAATTGAAAAATCTGAAGTGGCTGTGAAGGAGTTTCTCTCCAGAAGATTTGCTGCAAAGATCTTTGCTCAGGAGCAACCCAAACACATCTGTACATTTTTTCGACGTCTGACGAAACTACATATGAAAATTGTCTGAAGCGCAAAAGAATAGAAAATAAATCATCTTGTAAAGATGCACCTGCCATTTGAATTTGATTGAGCGATACGCCACTACTCGTGGGGCAGCTGCCGTCAAAAACGACTCGCAATTTCGTAGTCAAACTGTCCTCTTTGAGAACGCCGTGATGAAGAAAGAAATTAACTACTTGTGAAGGTCTATCTAGTACCTTTGACATATGATTCAATCTGATATATTCATCAATAAATTCAACATATTTTTTATGCATCTCTGGATTTACCTGAAGTTTTCTCTCAAGATTGAAAAACCTTTTTCTTGCATATTCTTCTGAATCGCCTAATGTATCAAGACTGTTTTTGAAAGGAATTGAAACTATGAATTTGCCATCATCATTTCTCCTGAAGGTGGAGACAAAATGATTTTCAAAATCAGTTTCTTCTTTAGACAACGGCTTTGGAGAAAAATGCATTTTTTGGATCTCCCAGAATTTTTCAAGCTGAGTTAATGTACAGACTCAGCTTGTGAAATTACAGTGATATGTCTGAGGACCTGAAACAGATGTAGAGAAAGGACCAGAAATAATCCATCCCAATTTTGTTTTTTGAAGGATTGGACAACCTCTACCAAGTCTTATCTGTCCTACACAAAGAAGAGACCAAAACAAATCAGCTTCAATCAACATGTCAATGGAAGATGGAATAAAAAACTGTGGATCAGCAAGAATGATGTTGGAAGGAATGTTGAACGAAGATGTACCAATATATTGAGTTGGCATGTGGTTGCATATTTCTGGAATAACTAGACAGGATAAACTAGATGAATAGCCAGAATGACTTGCATGAATACGAACTTCACATTTGTGATTTATTGAGGAAGAAACTTGACCAATTCCTATGACAGAAATGTTGAAATTTGTTTTTTCAAAACCGAGCCTATTACATAGAGCTTCTGTTATAAAGCTGGATTCAGACGCATTATCAAGAAGAACCCTACACTTATGTGTTTTGCCCCATTTGTCATTTACGTGTACTATTGCAGTGGATAATAAAGTATGATTTGTTACACTGATATAACTAGCAAGAGTTGTGGATCTGTTTTCTGAATCAATTGAATGAATTTCAGTTTCCTGCCTTTCTGTAGAAACGTTTGAATTCAAATGCAGTAAACTATTATGATTCAATGAACATTTTTTACATGCTCCAAATTTGCAATCTTTAACCGAGTGTCCAAAATTAAGACAGTTTATGCAAAGATTTGCCTTTTGGACATGCTCAATTCTTGATTGTATTGATAATTTTTCAAAATCTTGGCATTTGTATAATTTATGTGACCCTTTGCATAATGAACATGAGTATTTTGATGCAAAAAATGTTTTCTTTTTGTGATCACCTCTATGAACCATATAATGTTTGTGAGCAATAAAAGAATCAGCCTTATTGTAATGAATTGTTTCTAAAAGATCAGCCTTGTTTTTTAGAAAAGTTAAAAATTCTTTCACATTAGGTGGATCTATGGATTTATGTGCTTCTTCTTCCCATTCGCGTGTTGTTGCAGGATCGAGCTTATCTGTTATCATGTAAATGAGTCAAGGATCCCAATCTTTTGTGGACTGCTCTAGAGCTTCGAGTGAACGCAAATTTTTATTTAAATTATCAATCAAATTTCTAAGTTGAACAGAAGATTCCTTATTGATTGATGGAAGATAAAATAAAGCCTTTATATGATTGTTAATAAGCAACCTTTTGTTATTATATCTATCATATAGAAGATTCCATGCAATATCAAAATTAGCCGATGACGTTTCTAAAGAACTGATAACACGAGAAGCTTCACCAGTAACGCATGATTTCAGATAGTGAAACTTTTGTATGTTATTTATTTGTGCATTTTTGATTATAAGTGAATCAAAAATATCATAAAATTCAAGCAAGTTTTCTAATGAACCTTGAAACGTTGGCAATTTGATGGTCGGTAACTTTACACCACTCAATGTAGATGAATTATTGTCAGTTACATTTGTAGTGACATTTGTAGTGCCTGAATTTGACAAATTTGCGTTTTCTAATTTTCCTTCTATTATTTCTTCCGCTTGTGAAACATATTGGAAATAAGTATTTTCAAAAACGGACCTCTCGCTTACTTGTTCATCTCTATCATCCAATAGTTCAATCTGAATTTGAATATTATCAAACTCTGGATACACCGTTTTTTCTATTTTCTCTAATCGTTTTTTCAACTCTGTAATATTAGATTCCTTAGTAAATGCATCAACAAATGTGCAAAATCGTGTCAGCTGAGCTTTATAAGTGCCACGCTTAGCAATTAATGTCGCTATTTGCTCAGTCATTTTGATTGAATGAAACGAATTAGAAGAATTTGCTATGGAAAGAAATGAAAATATTTTATGAAATATGTACGTTTCAAGTCTACCTGATACAAGTGGAAGAATAATGAATAGGAATAGGGAATCTTGTAAAAAGGATAGAGCTCACGGGTTTGCTTGGCCTTTTCTGCAAAACGTCGACTTCGGTCGCTGCTTTCCACGCTGCTCTACGATTTCCGTTTCTCAGCAGTCAGCCTGCCCAAACTTGAATGCAATTTTCTTGAAATATTCGGCTCGAAGGACCAAAATGTATGGGGAGAGGTTTTTGTTATTTTAAAAACTAACTGCTCCTCCTTTGCGTAAATGAATGAATGAAGGTATTTTAGTGGACTGTAATGAATCGTATTTAATATAAAGTTGTTACAAAGTATGAAAGGTATGAATGTGAAAGTAAATCGTATTTTTTAAAAGTTCTGTCTCTCTGACAAAATAAACAAACGGTTGCTAGACGTTATTGCAAATATACTGGGACAAATGTAAAGCCGGAACATCCAGCATAGAAAGGGCGGTTGTTGGTTGATGTTACAGACTATTTTATGTTCGAAAGTTGAAGATTATTTTGGGAATGCCATGTTTATATTGGATGGTGAGGTTTTATTCTCCATCTACTTTTCTCGTATCAAGTTCCCCGCGTAGGTCTTTGAGTAGCTGAACTGATGGAGTTTGGGCACTTACCTATAATCAACAATTTTGTGTGATTATTTTTCAGGTCCAAAATTATCGAGACGAGCCGCGTCAGCAAATCTATTACCATTGAAGTGCATTATAGAAGTGCTCGACGACTGGACGTCACGGCGGGCCGCGAACGCTGGACGTAATGACATTCATTAAGATAAAAATATAATTTGTTGTTTCATTTTCATGAAGTGCCTAATCCTCTTGAAGACTCCTGAAAATTTGAAGGTAGAAAGGTTTATCCATTCCCGGGATAATTTACGTTGAAATCGGAAATTGGCGCGCGGATCTTGTGACGTCAGAACAACTGTTTTGATTTCTTTAGTGGCAGCTCTGAGTGGTGGCCGTGGGTAATACCACGAGTGCTCGTAATACTAACAGTGTTACCTAATTCTGTCCGAAATGTTAACAGAATTTCCGATAGTGTCATACTAGGTAACAAGATATATCATTGATGTTTGTGATAGTGTTTGCCCATGACGACGTGGTCTTACCGGCTCGAAAGGAAGGAACTGTCTACTATCACCGATACACCGTTTTTATTGGCAGGAGATGTGGGTTTCATAATATTTCGTTCCATATCGTGAGGAAATTTTCAGTAGAAATTGGATTCAATAGTCTCTGATAAATAGGCCAGGAGAGATAGACAATTAATTCACATTTCAAATTGCAGTGGTATGTAAGTGCATTAATAAAAACAAACTATAAAATTTTGCAGAGCTCTGCGATGAACGCAACATTGTTCAAATGGCAAAAAACGTTTTAATGCTGAATTTTTCCAGTGAAAATTACAAAAGTTCTGCAAACTAGAAATACCGCTAGTAATGCTGTTTGACAAAATACATTGAATTTGCAACCTTGTAATAATTACGGAACCTTGTTTTTTTCTCATTCGTTTGAGTTTTACATTGTAATTTGTTGAGATAAATCAAAAAAGTTCTGCAAATTGGATAAATAAATGAATAAAATGTTTAACATAGTCTCGTATATTTGCAAAGCATCATAGTGTTATCAAACTGATTTCCTCGATGCTGCCAGTTTCAAGTAACACAAGTATTGAAATAATTACAAAAGTTTTGTATCCTGGTTGCAAAAGAAGATAATATCGGTCTTCGTGGAAATGCAACTTTGCAACCTCATTCAAAATACGGAAACCAAATTATTCAGCACAATTATAATATTCAATAATTTCAGTAGTTGAAACCTAGAAAGGATGATTGATACTACAGTGGTCCAGGTAAATACCTGATTGTTCATTGCGCATATCTGTTAAGTTTTGTACTAGTTGATTGGAACTGATTGTTGCGATGTGTATTCCAGATCAGTGATGTGGTATTGTTAATATGAACAGGAATATAAATAAGAATTAGATTGTTTCTATCATGGTTCTATCATCTGTTCAAATTCCGATCTTTATAATAATATATGAGAATCTTCTGTACATCCATACTACCGTGAACTCCTCCCAAACGGCTGGACCGATTTCGAAGAATTTTTTTGTGTTAGTTCAAGTGGATTCGAGAATGGTTTGAACTCACAATTCGGTCCAATGCAAAAAGTTTATTTGGTTAATTTTTATTCACCCCACTAACTAATATCTAATCAACATGAAACATGAAATATGAAACATGAAACATGAAACATGAAGCATGAAACATGAAGCATGAAACATGAAACTTAAAACTTGAAACTTGAAACATGAAACATGAAACATGAAACATGAAACATGAAACATGAAACATGAAACATGAAACATGAAACATGAAACATGAAACATGAAACATGAAACATGAAACATGAAACATGAAACATGAAACATGAAACATGAAACATGGAAATGAAAAATGAAACATAAAACATGAAACATGAAACATGAAACATGAAACATGAAACATGAAACATGAAACATGAAACATGAAACATGAAACATGAAACATGAAACATGAAACAAGAAACATGAAACATGAAATATGAAACATGAAACATGAAACTTGAAAATGAAACGTGAAACGTGAAACACGGAACGTGAAACGTGAAACGTGAAACGTGAAACATGAAACATGAAACAGGATAACGTGAAAAATGGAGCATGAAACATGAAATGGGAAACATGAAACGGGAAACATGGAAAACATTAAATGGGAAACATGAAACGGGAAACATGGAAAACATGAAACGAGAAACATGAAACAGAAAACATGAAAAGGGAAACATGAAACGAGAAACGGGAAACATGAAACGAGAAACATAAAACGAGAAATGGGAAACATAAAACAAAAATGTTCTGTGCATCCATATCGATATAGTCGGGACCGCTAGAATTTTGTGTACTCGTCCAAAAAACAGTATTTTCCAGACTGGTTACATAAATTACTATTTCACTGCTATCGCAGAAAGAAAGTTCTACAATATTACTATCAGTCAAAGCAGATCTATAACACCTTGGAATGGAAATATCCTCAATTTTCTTGAGTTCGCTGACAAGTTGGATCCACTTTGTATTCATTTCTGAAGTGATATGCTGTATGACTATTTTCAATCTGACTATTCATGGAGAGATACATCCAAGTGGATCGACTACAGACATCGTCAATCTCAGAGTGTCCCTTTTTGTTGGTATATTTGTACAATTCATCACTGTATGATGTATTTTCGACCAGTTCACAGAAAATTTTATCTGTTTCTGGATTTTTCACAAAATGAATTCAGACTTTTACTTTTGGCTAGTGGATTTTCCGGATTTGTTTCTATAACTTTCTTTTTTACAAATCCAATTGCACATTTCGAAATCATCTTTCTCATGGACTTTGCCTCATGAAATACATTTGCATGATCTTATGCGTTTTCATACTTGATGTTTTTTACCATACAAGGTGATGATGTAGCTCCAAAAATCATGGATTTCCTTAAAAAAACTTCTGGGGCTTTTTCTCTGTCCATTCCTCTGCAGACGAAACGCTGAGCAGAACAGTCCTTGTCTCGGATCCTTATTCTACAAAAAACCTCCTTGATATCTCCACACAAGGCTACTTTCTTTTGTCTACTTTTCCAAATATCTGCAGTAAAATTTGTCAATATATCCGGTTCTGGGCGAAATCGGTTATTCAAACAACACCACACGATTGTGCCGCAGCACGCAGCGTCGAATTTTCAGATCAGATTGTTCTTGAGGATCACAACATAGATGGAAAATTAGGGATTTGTTCAAATAATTTTTTGTGTGTTAAATGAACTCCTGTAGAAAGAAATCCATTTAAATATAACGTCAGAGTCATTTTGACAGCGATAAAAAAGGATGCACCTCTTTATAGCGATAAAAATGCTTGTTCCTCAAAACTAGTAAGCGGCCGACACGCGGTCACCTCAATATCCGTTATGTCAGATACGATTGTTCAGTATTGTTGACACAATATGAATCGTTTTGGAAAAGTTTCGTCCAAACAAATCACAATTGTACCCAAAAAGATGTTTTAGTTTCTAAATGGACACAAGGCACGGTTACTCTTGTAGCGGAGAGCTAGGCCGAGAGTAAGGACAGTTCTGTGGTTGGCTTTGTTGAGCGCCACCTTGTTTCAAAAGTAAGAAAAAAAGGAAAAGGGAATATCAGTACCTAATAAAATACACCCTTGACTAGGAATAAATTTAATGGGGGCTGTCAAAGGTTCCTTGTAACACTCTCAATATTAAACATGAATTTAAATCACTGTTACATCACTTATTTAAGATAAAAATTTTAAACATGTCGGTACCTACCCTTGAGGAGGAAATAGGCCAAGAATGAAAACGTTAATAATTTTTGAATTGATGCAACAAAGGGCTTCAGTTTTACTGAAGTTTGAAATTTACATAATATTAGGTTATACTGTGAACATTGACTGCAGTCATAAGGGGAGAAGGTACCGATTATAGATCTATAATGGTTTACAACGAGTAAATTTGGATTTCAAGTAGGTACTTAAGTACTAATCCTTGGAAAAAATAGTATTGATTTTAAAAATTTAAATTTAACCATTGGGCTGCTTGCTTCAATTTAAATGGTTGGATCTGACCTGTTGCCTGTTGTATAGTAGTTGTGTCCACCCTTGGAGTAGTTGATACTTTCCCAAAACGAGCGGTCCTTTCTCTAGTGCACTTTCAACAAAAGCTTCCAGTACCAAAACATTATCGGGGACATTGGCCCATTTGGCATCACCTCATTATATCCTCCAAAATTTCAATTTTCAGAAAAAAAAAACATGGGAATCAAAATGACCTCATGAAATCATGCCTTCATGGACGCCTGCATCCCAACTCAAAAATCTGGTATTCGGTATGCCCAAATTGGCCTTCAGATCTAAAATAATCAAAAAGGTTGTAATAAACAATTTAATATGCAATATGAAATCATTCACAATGATTTTCTGATTAAAATTTACCTTCCACAATGGAATGGCCAGCATACACGTACGCCTTAGTTCAATGCAAGATGGATAGAAACCCTGGTGCGTTCATTTATACCTGTGAAATCGGCCTACCAAAACTGTTAAGGTACGGCCTACGTGATTCTTCATATTTTATTAGATCGGATTAGCTTCACGATCGTTCGTAGATGTCGGTAAATTCATTACAGATTGATAAATGAATACTTGTCATGACATGTTTACATTTCGTATTTATTCAATTTTGTTAAAAAATACGACATAACATGTTTAACGTGCTTATTTCATCAAAAATCAGAACAGTAATTTTAAATCAACTAGTTGGATATGTGATATGTACGGGATATTTAAACAATGATACTAACCTTAGATCTTTCATACAAACGCAGCCATGTCCAAGTAAAAACTTGAAAAAACATTATGCACTACAAATACAAGAATTACAGAAAACTCAACAATAAACAAATAACTAATCATTGCGAACTGAACGAAAAGTAGTAAAAGAACAGAAAAAAAAAAGATAAATATCCCGATGAAATGTAAATCATAGTTAATCAAAAATTATAAACATAGTCATAAACAGTCAAATTTCAAATATTCCAAAAAAAATATGACTCAGTACTTCGGAATGTAAACTCGGCTATTTTTTGATAATGCGCCATCTACTGACAACGGGAAAGCTAATCCCATCTTATTAAAGCATTAACAACTTTGGGTGAAACAAAAGCGAATCAGTCAATCCACCAGGGTTTCTATCCATCTTGGTTCAATGGCAAAACGCAAAAGGACAGATCTAGCTGTTGAAATGCATAGCTTGCTACGCTTTCATTTTTTGTCTATATTTTCAAAAACGTCACGTCGTAAAACGTCCGTTTCACACTAGAGCATTCCTTCGAAATGTATTCACGGAATGACAGGAACAGATACAAAACACAACTCACATTAGCACAGCTGATGTGGTTAGAGTACGTTCAGAATCAGTTGATCGCGCTTGGACTCTAAAATCCACTGACTGACATCCTTATATACACCAGGCCACTCAGCCCACCCATTATAAACCGAAGTGTTGACAGTTGTCAAACCGAGATAACCTCACATGAAAGGCCCACTCTCGAAGTAAACAAGAATACAAAGTTATGTTTTTGAAAAGACAAAATGAATTATGAAGCAGCTGTAATGAGCAATTTACATGAATTACAGTTTTAGTTGTAAGCAAAAATATACAGTAGCAACCATTCCTCAGTCCGACTACAGAAAATATCGTAGGAAATATCTGTGGCATTCAGTTGTTGTGATTACTATACCATAGTTATCAAAAAGGTAATTTATAGTGTTACACAATATATAATTGTGTTGTTAATAACTGTTCCTTCAAATGACTTTTTTAATGGAGGTTATAAGTAATTATTGTGGTGTATTTATGTATTGTCGTTGATTTATCTTGCAAAAAAATCGAACGTTCCTTTCATAGGATAAATTTCTTTCAACACAAAATTACATTACTTCGGTTTCCCCTTTCCCCCCTGGTATGGTGGATTGCTACCATATGACTTTGACCTGATGGGTTCGACGATGTCTCTGCTTCCTGTTGATTACTCGGTTTCTTGATTTCATCGTTGTGCAAAATTGTGTGATAGAATTTTTCACATAACTGACATTTCTTATTTTTTCTGCAGGTGTATATGCTATGTGGAGGTCTGCAACAAAAACAACTCAATTTTCTGATGTTATTTTCATTTTTCGTTCGCTTCATTTTTTTTAAATTTCAATCAAGTGTTCGTCTTTTTTGCAACAACTGCAATGTATTCGCCTTCTGCAGCTTATACAGTCGGAACATTCTGTCTTCCACAGGGCTGGATAATTTTTAACAATGTAAGGTCTACTAGACCACCCAGGAATTCTTTATATTTTCAGTGAAAATACTTCGTAGAGTCATTAACTTAACTGACAAGACAAAGTTGCAGTTCAGAGCCCTGCTCGAGAATAATATTTTATTTCTTTTTTCGAGTTTGCAGAACTTTTGGAATTTTCTTACACAAATTAGGATTATTAACACCTTTCGTTCGATAAAACAAATATTTCCATTTTGTTTGCATGGTTGCAAATTCATCAGATGATCTGAATTGTTATTTTTCAACTCTTCGACAGTTTGCAGAACTTTTGGTTTTTTTGGTACAGTAGAAATACGAAAATATTTTTCTTTGGATTTTAACCTCATTTCCGTATTTCAGGCGAGGATGCAAATTGATGCAAACATTGTACGTGAGGACATCTTCATTTGCAACCATTAATTAAAACTTTTATAAAAATGTCGATACTTATTTTAATACAAAAAAACAATTAATTGAAAAAATATATTTTCCATTTGACTTCAGAGGTTGCAAATCTCAGCACTGCTCAAGGCCAATATTTCAGTTACTTTTTCGAGTTTGCAGAACTTTTGTAATTTTCTTCGCAAATTTGGGGTCATTAACAATTTTTTCTCGATAAAAAACACATTTCCGTTTTGTTTGAATGGTTGCAAATTCATCAGATGATCTCAATAGCTATTTTGCAACGTGTCAGACTAGGTCCAATGAAGCCATACAGAAAGTTTAGAGAGAGTGTCTATCAGTAAAATTTTTGCCGATGGGCACTCTTACTACAACTGCTAACACTTTATTTTTATTCTGACGTTTAAAGGCGATGCCACCTAGCGTGAAAGTGTAAAATTTATTTTCTCGACTAGCCGTAGAAAATGAAACTTGCTCCTCTCCGTAAAGCCGGTAAAATTCAACTTTCTCGCAGTGCACGATAAAAAATAATATTTCGTAAATGAAACACTCCCACGATATTGCCATGTCACGACATATCACGAATTTCAACACTAAAGCCTGAAACTCTTTTTGCTGGTAAACGGTACACTGCCACACATCACCTAATTTCGCATACGAAGTAGTCAACATTGTAAGGCTATATTTGGTGGATATTGTCGTTGAAATTGATGTTGTTTTTAAATTTTTTTTTTTTTTTTTCGACAACCAGCTGTCGTTCCCCTACGAACGGCAGCCCTCAGAAGTTGAAAATTGTGCGAACCAAGGTCGTACTTTTTTACGTGCGATTCCTAGCACTTTCTCGGGCCATCAGAAAAAAAGTCTGCAGTCACTAGGCTTTGAACCCACGACCGGCAACCAAAAACGATTGAAAGACGGCGCGCTTTCAACCACTCGGCTACCTGTCCCACATTTTGATTTACTCATATTGCCTTGTGACCACATGTCACTGTGTCCCCGGAAAAAAAAAGAAAAAAATTCCCAGGAAAAAACCTCCCAGGAAATAATTACTCCTTACTAGGCGTATTTTTTTCGTTTTTTTATTTTCATGTTTTTTTTTTTTTTCGTTTTTCCGTTTTCATGATGGAGCAATGACAGCAGGTATTTCAAAAGTAATCGAGTCTATTCAATATTCAATATTTGGCGTTGTTTCAACTTTTCGCATTCATCAAATCGCTATATCAGTTGCTGATCATAATGTTACGGCACTGTTCTGTCTGCAATAAATGTTTACGTTCAACAGCTTATAGATTAGTCATTGGATAAGTACCTATTATGCAATGAATATGTTTACCTACTTGTTATTCGTTTTTCCACCTGATAGTAGTACTAATGTATTCAAAGTCCTTGAAATGAACGGACCAGGGAATGCCTAATCGTGTAAATACTCAAATTTTAAAAATTCAATTCATGTTAGTACTCGTAGACGTAAATAAAATTTGAAACTTCCGAAAATGTACTAATTTTTCACTCACAAAAAAAATCAGTGTTTATGGATCATGATCATCACTGTCGCACCCAGAGAGTGGGCTTTGGGGCTCGAGCCCCCCCCAAGACGAAGTGTCAGAAAAATATTTTTCACAAATATTAGTGTCGTTCGTTAACAGAGTAATAATCACGTTTGCCTAATTCTTTAAACATCCTGTCAAAATTTCCAATCCTGGCATGATTTTTTTAATAAAATCACATATATGTATCATTTTGTTTATCATTGTTTTTCATTTTCCCAGAATTGAACCCTAATTCATATATTTTACTATTTTCATTGGCTTCTATGAGCCCCCTCCCCCCCCCCAAGAGAAATACCTGAGTGCGTCAGTGATGATCATGAAGTTTTGAGGAAGTCATATTCGGCTATTCTGAAGACTAATGGAATATGAATAGGAAGACTAGGAAGAGGGAACTCTTTGGATACATTCTGATGAAAATACTAACGATAAAACAGTTGTTGGTAGTACAGAATGGCAATATCCATTGAAAAGATAATTACGAAATCAATTATACCAAATAATCTAATTATTCGAGACGTATTTGGTACTTGTCAAACCGAACGAAAACAAATCTCTCATTATGGAAGGCAATGATTATTGAAGTTCGCACAGCTTGTATAAAATCGAAACTAACTGGTTTGTCAATATGAGGTCGGACTTAGAATAGCCTCATGGTAAGCCCCCCGTACCAGCAGAGTCCACAATTAGACCGGGAGATGATGACAGATTTTAGGTGACGATTTTCTCGTTTGTGCCTTTGAGAGGACTGAAAGATATAAAAGTGCTGATGAAAATGATGGAAAATTTGAGCGGTCCCGGCTCATATGGAAAATTTAATTTTCATTTTTTTAAAAATCTTATCCTCACTTCGGGAATCACCTACCTTTTATGCCAATTTTTTCATAAACATTCCTTAAAATTCATTCATTCATAAAGGTTGCAAGTGGCCAAAGTGTTGAAACGATGGGGTGAACTTGTGACAAAAAATAGAAATTTTCGGTGATTTTCTCGATGCTGCCAGTTGATAATATGATATCATCCACCAGTATGGCACTACACTTAATTTTTTCTCACCACCAATCCCAATTCATACAGTATAGAAGTTGTGCTCCACCTGGGAACTCCGCTTACCCATATTATGGCATTGAAATTCAGTCGACTGGAATGCTCTGAGCATGTTTTCATCGGCATTTCCATGGAAAATAGTGTGTTTATCATGTGGAGAGTGGAGATCCAAAACATTGCGTCAGGAAAATTTCTGAGATAATGTTCAAGAAAAAAGATATATAGTAAATCCGCCAAGAACATTATCTCTCAAACCCTAGCTCAGCATAAACTGCTCCAGAGCTGTTGCTTACAAACAGGCAGCATACAAATAGATTTTCTTTGTATTATCACTTATAATTGCACAAGTGGTTTGTATTTTATCGGGTAAATTTGGGTTGTTTAATGAGAAACTGTTTCCTAGCAATTCGACAAGAATAACTGTCAACTATTAAAAACACGACACTGAAGATGGAGTGTTTTTAGGTTGACAGTTATTCGAGTCAAATTCCTAAAGGAAACAGTTTAGAATTTGAACAACACAAATTTACCCGATATCAATACAAACCTCGAGTGTAATTCGGCAGGACAATTTAATGAATAAGACATTCAGAAACATAGCAATGTCAAACTATTCATTTTGGCAACCAACACCGCGATAATTGATAAACAAATGAATAAGTGAAAAAATCACTAGTGCATTTGTCGCTGTAAAAGAATAAAAATATAAACAAATACATTATCGACAATAACATAATAGAGAAAGTTGAGGAAATGAAAGATTTAGGCCTTATATTCACCAGCAATCCAAATTTCAACGCCCATATTGATAAATTAATGAATGAATCCAGAAGAATGCTTCATTTTATAATAAGAAATAATCAACACTTCAAAACAAGTACGATTATTATATAATTATATAATTCATACGTGCTCAGTAAACTCAGTTTTGCATCATCATTGGAATCCTCAATATGCAGTTCATATTAGTCGCATTGAAAGTTTTCAAAATAAATTCCTACGGCATCTATCGTCCAAAAGTAACACACTAATTTCAAATAATAATTATAAATATATCCGAAATTAATTTGGAATTCTATTCTTGAATGGTCGCAGGAAAATAAGCGACATAAATCTAGTATCCAAGATTACTAAAAAGTATATTGATTCACCAAAGCTGTTATCCTGTATACATTTTTTCGTTCCATCACGCGCACTTCGACAACATCAAGTATTCAACATTCCTTTTAGAAGAACTGCAGTGGGGTATAACTCTCCTCTTATTAGAAATCAGAGAAATTTTAACCAATACATAGACAAATACAGAAAATATGAGTCTAGTTTCTTTTAAAAAATATTTGAAAACCAAGTTCTTAGTACTGTTCAATTAGGATTATGTTCATAATTTTTATATTGTAATTTTTTCTATTATTATCAATATTATTGAGAGCTTCAAGTTTAGATATTATTTAATATCATAGTGATTATATTGATTTCTGAAATTATCATTAACATTGACATTGAAAACTTTTTATAATAGTTATTAATTATTTCCACTGCTATAATTATTGTTATTAACATTGGTTACATTATGTATGCAGATATACCTGTATGGTCTAGAAATGTAGGCTTTCACAACTGGCGTCAATGTTCTGTTTGTATCCCTTATTTCTGAATAAATAAATAAATACCACAAATAGTGCTAAGACTAGATTAGAATATGAAACAAAGGCAAGGAGACGATTGAATCTTTGAAAGAGGCTTCAATGTCACAGTACAATGAAAACTCGAGTGTCCTAACGTGTCCCGCTCTTTTTGGTTTTTTGCCAAAACTATGGAAATAAATTTCACTTCCAGCTCATTTTACATTAGCGACGAACGCTTATGAAAAATCCAATATTTTTGCCTACTTGTTTGCTGCAAATTATGCTCTGGGTTCATTGGAAAGAAAACAGAACATTATTCCAATTAACAGTCATATGCCAGTCATTCTGCTGGGTCTCGACACCAACAAAGCTAGTAGATCTGACGGAAATCTACGGATAGTAGTCAGGAAATGTACTGTGAAACTGATTCAGTTGAACGAATACAATTCATTGATTGAGTAAACACTCTTCATTAGTTTGATGAATGGAATTCATTACCCTAACGAACCTATTCACCTATGTACCAATATTGATAAAGATATTCATTGAGCCACTAAACGTTTTCATTGTATTCAGGTACCAATTTTTTTCTGTGGATCACTAACGTCCATACATTGAATACCCGAATCAGTTTAACAATAAAATGAAAAAACTAGATACAAGATATGAGGTCTCGTAGTTATCATAATTATGAAATCAAAATCATGTTTCGTTCGAATCGATAGAGCGAAAGATTCCAAAAATTTAAAAAATTAGTAGAGGTATAAAACTGAACAACTTTTTTCTTTGAGTTTTTTCAAAATTTTCAAAAAACAACTGATTTTTTAATTTCGAAAAAGTTGTCAAAGGACACCGCACACTTTTATAGAGAAATTGGCCCCGTATAGTCCAAGTCATTCCAAACAAAAAGTCCAATTGGCAAAACTTTTTCTATAGGCCAGTTTTGACGGTAGAGAGCGTTGAAAATTCTCATTTTCTCTCTGTTTTTAAAAAACAAAAAACGTTACCCTGAATAATTTTCAGTATTCTGAGTAATCAAGATATAAACATTCATCAATATAAGATAATATTAAAAGTATTGTGTATTGGTGACATTACACATGGTCAATTATACAGTGTGTTCCATCTTGTATGGTCAAACTAATACCTCAAGTTGGCGGCTCCAAGATGGCGGACGATTTTTGTCATTATAATCTGATTCGATTCAAAATTAGTGTTCAAGATGGCAACCCAAAATGGTGGCTGAGTTTCGTGATTACGGTCAGATTCGATTAAAAATTGGTATAAGGGGGTTTTCGGGGTCGGAGATTTGATTTTTCAGTCATAAAAAAATATTATGTAGTTTAAAAATACCAAAGAACACGCTTTACTTCCAAAATGGACTGAAAAGTAAAAAATAATTGTCAATTCAATGTAAAAAAAGCGTAGGGTGCTTGACGAAGTTCTCTTGAGCTCTTAGACGCTCAGTATTGTTATATTAAAATAAAAAATATAAGAATGTAGATCGGAAGCACCCAGGCTTTTTTCACATTTGAGTAATTCAATTGTCAAATATTTTTTACTGTTTAGTCCATGTTGGAAGTAAAGCGTATTCTTTAGTATTTTTAAACTACATAATTTTTTCTGCAGTTGGGATGTAATGTTTTTATATTATCCAGTAGCCCATTCTCGAACAATTTTCAAAACGAATCTGGACTATAATATTTTCATAATGCGTTAAAGTTCAATTTCAAGTTCAATACAGGGCGATACGAAAAAAATTGGGTTGGATGATGGAACGAATTGTCAATTATTTTTTACTTTTTAGTCCAATTTGGAAGTAAAGCGTGTTCTTCAGTATTTTCAAACTACATAATATTTTTTATGACTGAAAAATCTAAATCTCCGACCCCGAAACCCTCCTTATACCAATTTTTAATCGAATCTGACCGAAATCACGAAATTCAGCAACCATTTTGGGTTGTCATCTTGAATTCATGAATTTTGACAAAAAATTCATAATCTCTGAACCCCGAAAACCCTCACACACTAATTTTGAATCGAATCAGATCATAATGACAAAAATCGTCCGCCATCTTGGAGCCGCCATCTTTGATTTATAAATTTTTGACAAAAAATTTGAAACATTTGACCTAAAAAACCCCCACATACCAATTTTGAATCGAATCTGACCACAATCACAAATCTCATCCAGCATCTTGGAGCCGCCATTTTTAATTTATGAATATTGAAAAAAACATCATAATCTCTGACCCCGAAAATCCTTTCATCATACTAATTTTGAATTGAATCGGACCATAATCACAAATCTCGTCCGCCATCATGGAGCCGCCATTTTCTTTTTTTCTATTACAAAAATGTCATATTGCATTGTCAACGGAATTAATTACATAGACACATACATACAAGTGAAGTTAATATAAGCGAGTTAATAACAAGAGTTTTATCATCAACTTGAGGTATTAGTTTGACCATACAAGATGGAACACACTGTATAATTGACCATGTGTAATGTCATCAATGAACAATACTTTTAATATTATTTTATATTGATGAATGTGATTACTCAGAATAGTGAAAATTATTCAGGGTAACGTTTTTTGTTGTTTAACAATAGAGAAATTTTCAACGCCCTCTACCGTCAAAACTAACCTATAGAAAAAGTTTTGCCAATGGGCCTTTTTGTTTGGAATGACTTGGACTACAACATATCAAAAATTGAGCCGATTCGTCAGGGGGCCAATTTCCCTATAAAAGTGTGCGGTGTCCTTTGACAAGATTAGAGTAGCACATGACAAAAGGGCAGAGGCTGTCCAAGCACAAACTAACTCTGAAGTCATATTTTTATTATGTCTATTAATGAAAAAACTTCCATATGTAGCAAACTTTATGTGTGACACTGTATGTTCTGATGACAATCTATCGAAATTCAGACTCTCATCTCTAAGTGACAAAAGTTACACTGCACGGCACTACACTGTTTGGAACGTTTGGTGTAGTTAAATGTAGATAGAATATTTTCAACATATTTTTGTGATCAGAAGATGAACTTCTCCAGATGATGGTCACTTGGTTACTGAAACACTTGTGTGAGTTTATGGAATAAGGAAATCGAATGAAATATTTTGTGTTTTACCATAGTCTTATAATTTCAATATGAAAAATCTTGAGACCGTATATGCCATATTTGGTACCACGTGGGTTCTCAGGAATAATAAAGAATTCGTCAAACACCCAAATGATTTTTTATGTATCTTCGGAGATTTGCTATATTGGTGTAAATTCCAGGATAACCAGGTTGGGCACAGTTGAAACCCCATGAAACCAATCCAAGAAGAGTCCCATTCACCACAAACGGTCCTCCAGAGTCACCCTGTGAATACAAACATATTTTAAGAATTCAATCATTTATATCATAGATAATGTGCGGATTCGCAGTTTTTTCCTATAAAACAAGAGAATATTATTGATTTCGATAATGACTTTTCATTATTTTCCCATTAAAAACTCAAAAATAACTTATGAACATCTAAGTCCCAGTTTCATAATGTCTGGTCACAAAATGGTTGAGATTTGACTATGGGTTAGGCATTGAAAAGTGTTTCATAGTTGTGTGTCAGGCAATTAATTGAATTTTACCATTATTAGTTAATTTTACCATTTGATGGAGGGGACTAAAGTTGCTGCTGTACATCAAACCACCACTTCAACTCCAATACTTTTATCGAAATTCTGACTACACTACTGGATTCAAGGAATCTATAAATATTACTGATCATAATTTCATCGGAATCTTTCAATAAATAAAAAAAAAAATAAGATGAATTAAAATCTTCCTGAAAGTCCTTCAAACAACATATTTCGGAGATTATTTTATCTTATAATTTTCTTATTCCCCAACAGATTTCGATAAAATTCTGATCAGTGATATTGCAAGACTCATTGAACCCAGTGGTGTGTTTATGATTTCGATAGAAGATCTGAAATTGAAGTGGTTGGTTGATTAAAAGGCATATTTTTCAAATTTTATTCATTCATTCTTATTGATAGATGCATTTCAACGTAACTTCAACATGAACTTTGATAATGAGAATAGTTGTTGACCATGAAAATATGAAGATTCATTCATGGAATTTGGTGCCCATGTGGACTTTTCGAATGACAATTTAATTCATGTATAAAAAATGGCATATGCCACAGTGAAATTGTCACTTTGACAGCGGCAAAAGTGAGCTTTAACTTTTACAGCGACAATTTCACTCACTATATGAAAGTCGCGTCTCCTGCGATATGAGGACCAATCAGAATGGGATTTCGCGAAAGTACACGCTTCCTTTCGCTTCCTTTCTTTCCGATCCGGAAAGACCACGCCGTCAAGTCAACCACAAATATAAACAGCAATGATACATCTTGTAATCTAATATGACATAAACGTCAGGTTGACAGACTTCATGTTTATTATTCATTAGTTGCAACTATTGAAGAATTCACTTTGTTTACTCGATCAAATTTCAAATAATAACTTGGTTGGTTCGTGAAATTATCTCAATAAATACGACTCGTGCTCACAATACAATCGATAATTCTGTCAGAAATCTTTAACTCGATCAAATTGCTTTGAGGTAACACTACTCGTCCCTACGGGACTCGTCCCTACGGGACTCGTGGTGTTACCAAACAATTTGATCTCGTTGATTTCTGACAGAATTATCGATAGTATTGCGACCACTCGTGGTATTACCCCCGACAATCCCACTCATGTATAATAATTCCCATTTGCGAGTACAAAAATCGTAGTTTGCTAGCGGCTAAATAGGAAGGAACAGAAATGCAAGTGCATGGATAAAAATATCGGATAAATTACGTTACCACAGCAACGCTATGTTCGTTTATCTTTCTAAACATTATTCTTCTACCTATTGTTCTTTTAGTTTGTTAATAGTTATTTATGCAACAAGTGCAAAAAGTAGGTGCTCGCACAAGTTTCGACTTTTGAGGGCTGCCGTTCGTAAGGGGACGACAGCTGGTTAACGGGAAGAACAGTTTTAAAACAATTTAAATTTTTTTAGAACAATTGCACTGGACGTGAAATTGTCTAACGAGGCCATCAGGCCGAGTTGGACAACACGTCGAGTGCAATAAACTCTTTTTGCATGAGTTTCATACAATATTTTTTCTACGTTCATGCAAAAACCAGAAAATGTTTCATTTAGGTGGCACTAAACTGTAAGGAAGACATTGTTTGTTTAAATCTATCTGCTAAAAGTAATTCAAAAACATTTTGTGTAATTCAGGTGATATTCGAAGGAAATAATTTTATTTTTAACAAATTGTATTTTCTAGTAATTTCATAGTCCATTATATAATGAATATGATGAAACATGCAACTATTTAAAACGTAATACAATCTCACAGAAAATGGGCTAAATTTGGCGTCGATTTGAAAGTTTATGTCTGTCATGATGACAGAACGCTATAGTAGAATGACAGATGAGTGCAATAAAGAGACAGTTTTTCCACCAAATATAGTTCAATAAAGTTTTGTTTTTTCATGAACGTAGAAAAATTAAGTTTAACTGAATTGAATGTTCTATTCATGGGATTGTCGAAGCCCAGATCTAGCGGGATATTTTTTAGCGTGGTTTTCTCATACTTACTTTCATATAGGTGATTTAGCTCGATCTGTCTGACAAATCCAGAAGAGCTCTCGTTAAATTGCCAATGAAAGTAAGTATTCGAAAACAACCACAAAAAATATCCGGCTGAATCTGAGCTCTTGTGGTATTGCCCCGACAAATACACTAGTGATTTTTTCACTTATTCATTTGTTTATCAATTATTACGGTGTTGGCTGCCAATATGAATAGTTTGACATTGATATGTTTCTGAATTTCTTATTCATTAAATTGTCCTGCCGCATTACACTCGACGTTTGTATTGATATCGGGTAAATTTGTGTTGTTCAAATTCTAAACTGTAGTTGAATTGCTAGGAAACAGTTTATCATTAAACTACCCAAATTTACCGGATAAAATACAAACCACTTGTGCAATTATAAGTGACAAAACAATCTTCTCAATTGGTTGAAAAATTTATGTTTTATGAGGGTGCTTTCATTTTAAATGGGCCACACTGTATATTTTATTATATACATACAGGGTGTTAGTGAACAAACTTCAGGGGGTGATTCTGCATGAAAAAACTATGACAGTTTGCTATATAACTTATATCCGCAAATGTTTCGTTTTCCGAGATACGGGGTGTTAAAGTTTTTCTTAAAAACCGACTATTGATTTATTGCTCTGAAACCTGTCTAGATATGCAAATGAAATTTGGTGGGTTTTAAGCGGTAGTTATTGTGAATTTTTTGACATGTAATTAAGAATTTTATGTTCATCATTGGTGAGCATACGGGTAATGATCTCCCTGTGTGCCCTGTTAGAATTCACTTTAGTATTCTGAGCATATTTTTCCTTCGGTGTAGTGCAATCATTGTATCTCTTTTCTTTATAGTTTCCAAGTAGTATATTTGCCTGCCTCGTTACTTGTGATTCTATTCAATATTGGGATCTTTTGTTGGGTACTTCTTCTTTGAGTACGTCAAGTATTGTACGTCTACTTCTTCATCACCTCCCACCCCAGTATGTCCCGGAAGGGCAACCATACAGTTCTTTAGTTTCCGTTAGCACTCACAGGCAATCTTGGACTGGATAACATGGAAGTTCAGCACATTAATGGTTGCTAGGATGTCTGACATAACTATAATTTCTTGTTTGCGATCATTTCTTTCCATATTGAACTGGACACGTTTTCTGATAGTGCACACTTTTGCATGGAAGATGCCTGGCTTTCTGAGTATTTTTTAACAGATCCACATGCTCCTATTTCAGTCCCTTCTTGTGTTCTCGACTCATCTGCTTACTTTTTGCGGCATTTCTCTCTCGAGTTTTGGAACGATGTCTTCGTCCCGTTCACTTTTGTTACTTACTTGTGTTGGATTATTTTACAAAGCTGAACTTTTTTTCATATCATCTTCGGGTATTCCCAGGTTCGATGATTTCTAGAAAGACGTTGAAACTCGTGTTTGGTGATTTCCTATCTAATCATTCTATATTTTGTCCTTATCACCATACTCTCCATTACTATGTACAGGGGTGTAAGATTACCTCTGAAGCACGTTCTTATTGCACCTGTTATGTATACACAGTATTTGGATTTTTGTTTGGTTTGCCCTTGTACTAGCAAGAGCAGTTCTGCTGCCTCAAACCACTGCCCAGTAAATCAGCTCAGTATTGACGTGTACATCCACTGAATGGTGTTTGGATTTCACCTACAGTTCCTTTCGGCGAAGTTCATGCGCACCATTGAGGCTTTTGTAGCTTAGATGTTGGCTTATTTTTTGTGTTTGTTCCACATAAGTTTATTATCTAGTATAAGTCCCAGATATTTGACCTTTGACTTATTCAATAACTAGTCGTTTCATTCGATGACTTCATAATTAATATTTATTTCCCTTGTGAAAGCAACTAGGGTGGTCCTGGTGGGGTTGATACTAAGTCCCTCGATCGATACTATTCTTCACTGTGGAACTCTCGAACTTCTGACTATGTCATCCGCATAGCGCTGACATGATATACCCATCTCAGTCGTACTTCAGGGGAATCGATAATATATTAGGCTCCACATGAGTGGGGAGGCCACTCCAGAGTATGCGCGGTCATGTCGATGAAAAGAGTGTTCTCTCTCTCCTATTTTCATGTCTTCTATTCTGGTAGACAGTACTTCGTTCTGGTAAGAACAGACTAAATATTTACCCCTCATGAAATAACTGTTTTTTGACACATTTGGTTGTAGTGCATTCAAGACTGGTTTTATGTCCGGAATTTTGTGCGTTCCGGATCGCGGAACTAGGCGCGTTCTGCGTCAATCACCCATTTTCACTACTTTGGATGTCGCGCGTTCACTAGATATAGAGGACTCAGAGCGTGAACCCGCGGGTATCTAGGGGACGCGCGTCATTCCGACGTCACAAATTTAGGCCCGTTTGTGCATAAATGTCCCCATTTGATTCAATAGAACTGAGAACGCGGCGACACAAAACGCCGTGTATAGAACCAGCCTAAGGTATCGTGATACAACAGGTGGGGGACTATCTAATACAATTTAGAAATCACAGAGACAACTTATCTGAGTTGTTTTAGAAACCAATAACGTGAAAATATAAGGATCCTATATTGTATTACCTGGCAAGAATCCCTACCGCCTTCCCTGTATCCAGCGCAGAACATTCTAGGAGTGAGCCGTACGTATTTATAGCTATTCTGGCACCACGGTTTCGGTAGTACCGGTAGTTCAACGGCTCGAAGTTTATCAGGGAGGAAGGGGAAATTAGGTGAGATGCTACCCCAACCAGACACGAATCCCTTTTGTCCTACTGGTAGCCTTTCGTATTCTGAGGGTAGTTTCACCGGCTGAATGGTACTGGAAAAACTGTAAAATGAAAGATTATTTGTCAGCCATAAGTATACAGTGTAACCCATAGTCAGGGGTAATATAAATGGGTAGTGTTGAGAAGTGTTGAGAAGTGAGCAACTGCTTATAAGTACTCTCTCATGATTCAACAAAATGAATACGTCTGTTTCAAGAAATCCGAGTAAAAGCTTTTGCAAAAAACATTTATAACAGTTGTGTTGTTAATAACTACTTCTTTGGCGGGGATTGGAGGTGATTATTATTGTGGTTATTTATAATAATATATTGTCGATTATTTATCGGATGTTAATATAAATATAAATACATGTTCAATTGCACGAAAATTGTATTGTCAGGGGTAATATAATGAGTGGTATGATTATTACCGATAATTTTTTGGAATATTAATGAATTGCAGTCCCAAAGCTGAACATATGTATTTTCTTGCATTGGGATTGCCAATGAATTGATATTCCAAAAAATTATATGTTTTCAATCCTACCACGAATTATATTTAGGACGACAATATATCGATTTGAAATAAAGAAAAATCGTGTCTCCTGATAATTGATGCTTTACTTCTAGCCGTATTCAACGGAATACTCTTTTCCACGGCCTCATGTATGATACCAATGGACATTTGTCCCCAACGATCGCTCATATTGATAAATAAAGATAACTAGTCAAAACACATACATTTGACGTTTACAATTTAAATCATTATTTTCACTTGACAGATAGTAAAACAAAAACTAAGCAGGTTTATCACCGTGAAAATACAGCGACAAGCTATATTTTCACTGTAGTTCCGATTCTATTGGCTGAATTTCAAAATTTGAAATCCACTGATTGGTTGTTGAGCAAGGAAATATATTTTCATGACAAAATACCGAGAATTAAAGGAGTGAAATAATCGCGAGAGCTTGCTCGAGCTATTTTTACTACTTTTCTTGATTCCAAATGTTTTGTCAACAGACAATAAAATTTGAATGCTATCAATGAAAATATGATCTCGAATGTATTTTAGGGAGATTAATATACAACTGAGTGATACAGACATTGAATTCCGAAATTTTATGTTATGTTGACAACTCGAAAATAGTCTGACAGTTACAGTTTTCCAGATAGAAATGTCAACACTACTATTCATAACGTGATTGATCACGTGATCGAGGTGCATATTTATCAGTTATTGGGGTAGGTTTTTATAAACAGTAGAAACACAAGGACTTTTTTCTTTGTCAATTTTGTCAGTTTTTCGAGTAAAATTACAGATGAAAAAATTGCGAGTTTTTTGAAATTTATCCTATCAAAAGAAAGTTCGAGTGTTTTTTGGATGAATCGCCACAATGCTCACACCACAATAATTATAACCTTCATTAAAACAGTTATTTGAAGGAGCAGTTATTAACAACATGATTATTTCATGTGACTTGTTCAGACGAAACTTCCCCAAAACGATTCATATTGTGTCAACCATACTGATACTGAATAATCGTATCTGACATTTTTAACGCTCTTGAAATGACTCAGACATCATATTTGAATGAGTTTCTTTCTACAACAGCCCATGGGATCTGTTTTCGGGGTTGTTTTCAGTAGTAATAACCTAAGGACATTGATAATTATAGCAAATTCCGAAAGCTTGTTGCTTGGAAACAGACCGACGCCGAAGGCGGAGGTCTGTTTTCTATAAGCAACAAGCTTGAGGAAGTTGTTATATTTATCAATGTTCGAGGGTTATTCGAATAGAAAATTTTTTGCTAACCGATACTTTGTAACATTACAATAGTCTATAAATGATTTCCATGCAAAGTTGTTATTGTAAACAGTTTATTTTGATATATTTGATGAGAAAATTTCATCAATCTTCTCGTCAGCATTACAACCAAATCATGACATCACTGACATTTTGACGTTATTACCGAAATAAATCAAAATATGTATATCCATAGCAACGTGCCTGAGAGTGAAAACAGACCGCTGGGTCTGTTATCAGTATAATGTTGTTCTTATTGGTTGTATTCAATCACATGATCTCAATTTAACTAATTTCATTGGATTTCCGCTTGAGCAAAAAATGTTCAGTAGTAAGTAATAACTCAAGGACATTGATAATTATAGCAGATTCCTAAAGCTTGTTGCTTGGAAACAGACTGACGCCTATTTCAGAACTCGAAATTATTAAATAAATGAACAAAAAAATATAGAGAGCTGACCCTCGAATGCACACGTCTTTGTAACAAAATCTGAAAGAACATCTATGGTTGTTTTTTACGGTTTCGCCGAGTTCCTCCACTTTACCTACGATAATAATCCTTCTTGTATTTCTAGGGATTATTCCATAGCCGAGTTCCTCCAATTTTATTATTTACTATTGTTACAGACCTGAAATTTGATAAAGACTTCTCGAATTGTTCGAGATCCTTCGATGAATTAGATGGAAAAATCTAGAAGCACTAACTTTTGTTCTGGATCAATCGTCGAACATTCTATTTGTGTTCTATTGATTTCTTAAGTTTTCTAGAACTTTATTTGTATATAAAAGCGATGCATTTGTTAGATGAAGGAAGTTAGTTAGGAAGTTACTCTGAGTTACCTTGGATACAAGTATTTTGACAGTGACTTGTATCACAGTGTTGTCAAGTGAAGTTGGAATAATAAAGGCGAGTTCATACCAGTGTACACTTATTTTTGAACCCGAAGAAGTAACAATTGGTGACAGCGGCGGAATAAGTGTTACTGAAGAAAGAAAAGTAAGGCAGTTTTCCAGTATTTGATGGTGAATACTCGTGCAAATAATTACGACGAGATGGCGACATCAGCAGATATCCTTGAGTTTTTAAAGGAACAAGAAGCCAAATGAAAACAAGAACAAGAGGAACAAGAAGCCAAACGAAAACAAGAACAAGAGGAACAAGAAGTCAAACGAAAACAAGAACGAGAGGAACAGGAGGCACGGTTAGTCCAGCAGTTACAACAACATGTTGATCTTCTGCAACGTATTAGTCACAGTCAACAGTGCTTTCAGAATGAAATCACTGAAGAAGTACAAGAGGTCAGAGGAAAAGTCCAGGAGGTCAAAGGTGAAGTCCAGGAGGTCAAAGGTGAAGTTCAAGAGGTCAAAGGTGAAGTTCAAGAAGTCAGAGGCGGAGTCCAGGGAGTCAACAGAAGGGTCCAAGACGTCGAAAATGAACTGTCCAAAATAGATGAACGGGTGGCACGAGAGGTGAACAAGAAATTCAACGAAGAAGTGGATAGGATCAAGGAGAGGCTGGAAACGTTACACCTTCCACACAAGCGTGCACCATCTGAGGAAATCTCCCCCACCAGCGAAAGGCCATCCTCACTGACAAGTCCGATAAGGCCTACACAAGTGAAAATTTTGAAGCCTCCAACATTTGATGGACAATCCTCGTGGTCCATGTATAGACGTCAGTTTGAAGCGGCAGCAAACGCAAATGGCTGGTCCGAGGAAGAAATGGCCACCTCTCTAGTCCTGTGTCTACGAGGACAAGCATTGGACATCCTTCAGAACATCCCCGAGAGTAATCAGAAGGAATATTCTAGAATCGTTGAAGCTTTGGAAATCAGATATGGACAGCAATATCTCAAGCAAGTATTTCAGAGCCAAATAAAGAGTCGATACCAAAAATCCAACGAAACCCTACAGGAGTATGGAGCCGACGTAGAGCGACTCATTAATTTGGCATACCCACAAGCACCGAAGGAGTTCATAGAACAAATTGGGGTGCAGACTTTCATCGATGGTTTGAGAGATACTGACATGCAGCAAGCCCTTCGACTAGGACGACTTCAAACCATAAGCGCAGCACTAATAGCATCTTTGGAGTTCGAGGCCGCGAAAAACGCATCAAGAAATACGAGGCCCAAGTTACGTGAAGTTAAATTCAACGAGGATTCTCCTACAAGCGAGGCGCTATTGAAGAAAATATTGGACTCCATAACAGCATTAAGCAACCAAGTGCATTCCCCAGAAGACAGGAAGAGGCGCTGCTATAACTGTGGGAAAAGCGGCCATCTACAGAGGAGTTGCTGGGAGAGATCGAGATCCAGAAGTCCAAAAAGAAAGAGGTCGTCATCAACGAGTAACGAAGAGAGATCGAGATCTCCGAGCCCAGGAACAGAGCAACGTGGGCGATATACCAGAGGAGCCTTCAGGAGATCGACTACGCCAGAAAGGAGACCTCAAACGTCTGAAAGAGGACTTGCTCCCAACCAGGAAAACCAGAATTAGTCGACACTAGGGGGCGCGTGGCGACTTTCAGTGTTCAAAGCCCCAAGATCCATATATCGTCATTGAAGAAAAATGGCCAAAGTCTACTAATACAAGGCTACTTAGAAGATCGGAAATGCACCTTCACTATTGATACAGGAGCTTCGAGATCAGTCGTTCGCCCAGACCTCATACAAGAATCTGTGAAGCCGATGAAAAGGAATATGGTTTTGGAAACGGCAACGGGACAAACCGCACCAGTCATTGGGGAAACACTTGTACACATCCAGATAGGACCTATTACCATGGAACATTCTATGTTGGTTGCGGAAATAAGGGATGAATGTGTTTTGGGTCTGGACATCATGGAGAAAAACGACTTCATCCTTAACATCAGACAGAAAATTTTGCGGATTGGCAATGAAGAAATCTTCCTGAGCAGATACAATGAGAAAATCCAACCAATTAAGATTTATGTTGACGAAGACATCCACATTCCGAAAAACTCCGAAACCATCATCATGGCCAGAATGGATAAAGAACCTGGAGATTTGAGCACTGGAATAATTGAAAATGATGAATACCGCCAAGATGGAATTTTAATTGCCCGATGTCTTGTGAACACAGAACAACTAATTCCTGTCAGGGTTGCCAATACTTCGGAAAATAAAGTCCTTCTGAAGAAAAACGACCAATTGGGATTCTGCAAACCTGTCACTCGAGGTACTGCGAAGAAATACCACTAACACCGATCAGAGAACAATAGACAAAATGATGGAATCCACGGAACATTTAACTATGGAAGAAAAGCAGAAGGCCAAAGAGTTTCTTGATAGCCATCGTAACATATTCTCGACAGAGACTTCGACGGGACGTACCAGTCTAGTTCAACATCACATCAACACCGGCGATGCCCGACCAATCCGACAGGCTCCGAGGAGATTACCGTTTGCCAAACAGAGAGAGGTAGCAGACATGATAAACAACATGATGGAGGATGACATAATTGAAGAAACCACAAGCCCATGGTCCTCACCGGTAGTATTGGTAACTAAAAAGGATGGATCAACCCGATTCTGCGTGGACTATCGTCGATTGAATGACGTAACGATGAAGGATAGCTACCCATTGCCAAGAATTGATGATACACTAAACACATTATCCGGTTCCAAATGGTTTTCAACGTTGGACCTGAAAAGCGGGTATTGGCAAGTGGAAGTTCATCCTGATGATAGAGGAAAAACAGCGTTCTCTACCAGACAAGGGCTGTACCAATTCAAAGTTCTTCCGTTCGGATTATGCAATGCTCCCGCCACCTTTGAGAGACTTATGGAACTAGTATTGAGAGGTTTGACGTGGAAAATTTGTCTAGTCTACTTGGATGACGTCATAGTAATGGGAAGGACATTTGACGAACACCTGAATAATTTGGAAGAAGTATTTTTGAGGTTAGAAAATGCTAACCTGCAACTGAATCCAAAGAAGTGTTATTTATTTCAAAAAGAAGTCAATTTTTTAGGCCATGTCATCTCGGCCGAAGGAATCAAGACCGATCCTGCTAAAATCGAGGCTGTTAGGAGTTGGCCACGTCCTAGGGATAAACATGAAGTAAGAAGTTTTCTGGGACTATGTACCTACTACAGGAAGTTTGTTCAAGACTTTGGTAAAATTGCCAAGCCACTCCACCGCTTAACTGAGAACAACGTTCAGTTTGATTGGAGCCCTGATTGCCAACAGTCGTTCGCTGAACTAAAGAAGAAATTGACAACTGCGCCTATTTTGGCTTACCCACGAGAACAAGGCACTTTCATTTTGGACTGTGATGCGTCTCAGCAAGGCATTGGATCAGTTTTATCCCAAGAACAGGATGGCGAAGAGAAAGTAATAGCCTACTTTAGTAAAACTCTAGGCAAAGCCGAAAAGAATTACTGCGTTACAAGAAAGGAGCTTCTATCGATAATCAAAGCCATTGAACATTTCCATACCTTCCTCTATGGCAGACGTTTTCTCGTAAGAACTGATCACAGCGCTTTGCAGTGGATAATGAACTTCAAGAAACCTGAGGGTCAGATTGCGAGATGGCTAGAGAGACTCCAACAATACGACTTCAGAGTTATTCATCGCAGAGGCAGGAAACACAGAAATGCAGACACATTATCAAGACGTCCATGCTTGGAACAGCAATGCCGATATTGCCAGAAACTCGAAAACAAAGAAGTCAATTTTTACAATGATGAACATTGCAAGGAAATTCTGCAAGTTACCACCGTAAGAGTCGAGTCTGAAGAATCTGATTTATGGACCACAGAAGATATGAGGAAGAATCAGAAGAAAGACAACAATTTAAAGTTAGTTCTAAGCTGGCTAAAAAATGGAGTTAGACCTGAGTGGCAGGAAGTATCCAAGTTTGGTGCAGTTGCCAAGGGATACTGGGCTCAATGGGACTCCCTATGTCTTCGTGATGGCCTATTGCATCGCAAATGGGAGAGCCCAGATGGAGCAACTGTGGTGTACCAACTGGTCCTGCCGAAAGCACTTACTAAAGATGTGCTCGAGCAACTTCATAGTAGTCGTGCAGGTGGACACTTCGGAATCAAGAGGACCCTTGCTAGAATTCGAGAACGATTCTATTGGGTGAATTGTCGTCGTGATGTAGAAGAATGGTGCAGAAGATGTGACCTATGCTCTTCAAAGAAGGGACCCAAAACTAGAAGTCGAGGGAAAATGGCTCAGTATCTTTCTGGTGAACCATTCGAAAGAGTAGCAGTTGACATTCTTGGGCCGTTTCCTGTTACCGAGCAAGGAAATAAATACTTGATGGTAGCCATGGACTATTTCTCCAAGTGGCCTGAAGTTGTGCCCATTCCAAACCAGGAGGCAGAGACCGTTGCAAAGGCCTTCATAGAAAATGTAATAGCCAGACATGGAGTCCCACTAGAATTACATTCTGATCAAGGACGAAACTTCGAATCTGAATTATGGCAGGAAATGATGAACATTCTAGGTGTGAAGAAGACTCGTACCACAGCCCTACATCCACAATCAGATGGTATGGTTGAACGACATAATAAAACCATCAGTCAGTACCTGTCGATGTTCATCTCCAAAAATCAAAAGGATTGGGATGAGTTGGTACCACTATTTCTCCTATACTTTCGAAGTTCCCAGCATGAGTCCACCGGATATACTCCTTCAATGTTGATCACTGGGCGAGAAATGAAACTACCATGCGATCTGTTGTTTGGAATGCCACCCAGAAGTACAGAGGACAAAGTCCTACCAGAATATGTCCAAGAGTTGCGAGAAAGACTGGACCAAGTTCATGAATTCTGCAGACGTCGTCTTCAAATCTCCAGTGATAAAATGAAAAAGAGGTTCGACAGGAAGAGTCCAGGGACTATGTTCGAGCCAGGTGATGCCGTTTGGCTATACCAACCTCAGAGAAAGAAAGGAAAATGCCCCAAGCTACAGAGAAATTGGACAGGACCCTATGTCATCATAAAGAAGATCAACGACTTGGTATACCGCATCCAGCTCAACCCAAGGAGTAAACCCAAAGTTGTTCACATCGAGAGGTTAGCAGAATACCGAGGTCACGATCCCCCAAATTGGTTCCAGAGGGACAGCCAAAATGGTGATGGTGTTATCCGGGACGGAATAACCTAAAGGAGGAGGCAGTGTTACAGACCTGAAATTTGATAAAGACTTCTCGAATTGTTCGAGATCCTTCGATGAATTAGATGGAAAAATCTAGAAGCACTAACTTTTGTTCTGGATCAATCGTCGAACATTCTATTTGTGTTCTATTGATTTCTTAAGTTTTCTAGAACTTTATTTGTATATAAAAGCGATGCATTTGTTAGATGAAGGAAGTTAGTTAGGAAGTTACTCTGAGTTACCTTGGATACAAGTATTTTGACAGTGACTTGTATCACAGTGTTGTCAAGTGAAGTTGGAATAATAAAGGCGAGTTCATACCAGTGTACACTTATTTTTGAACCCGAAGAAGTAATACTATTCATGGTTATAAAAAGGGCCATTATGTCTCACTAGCTTTTTGCCTTCCTAAAAAAGGACTGAAATGTCTACGTAAAGTTAGTTCGTTATGGTTAGATTAGAGTAAATAATGTATGTATTCAATTCCACGCCCTTATATATGTATGGAGGAACTCGGGCGTCGCCTATTTCTCACCACTATAGGCAAACTTGTTCTGTTTCATTCAGTTCTACAGGATATTTCAAAATCCAATACAAAAAATTAAGGGCCTATTCCTCAAACGTCGAAATGGAAAACTTTTTCAAATAAATATATGTCCTGAAATTCACCCCTGGAGACATCTCAAGTGGCGCGAAAAAAATAGTATATTTTGAACGGGTCTTTGGTTTTTTGGACGGTTGGTTAGTCATTCTTGCTTCAAAAATGAGGTAAAACTAATTCAAGGGGGTGGATGGAGGTTGCCAAAAGTTTTTATTGCCAAGATTTTCAATTTTCACCGAAAACATTCAAATTTAAACATCACTATTGAGTTGGCAATGAAAATGACTAAAATGTTGACCTGTTGAATTTTTTTTTTTTTTTCAATCAGCTAACCTTTTTCAGGAATATCGCTGATACATACAAGGGGAATATTCAATCAACAAACTAAAATACTCAGTGGGCCATGACTCTTTTTGACGTTCACTACTGAATCAAACTGCTGTTTGAATCAAACTGCTGTTTGATTCAGTAGTGAGTTTGACGTCTTTTGTGATTTTCGGTCTAGTATAAATGTATTGTCAAATTTATTAATTTGAACAACAGACACTGAATCAGTAATAACAATAATAATTAAAAGCGTCCTTGAGACGATCAAAAAAAATTGATAAAAAAATCTACGTAACTACGTAACATGATTAATCGTGACAGCTAATCCTTTGAAATCATGATACTTTTCTGCAGCAAAACATCTCCTTTCTAATTTGGGAATATTGTTCCTCTTCATCTGTCAAACTACGGGAGTCAAATGAAATTGGCCCATTATCTTGTAATATGCAACAACCCAAATTATTTTTCGACGTATCACTCTGTATGATAACTGGTTGATGGATGGTTGATGGTGCTTTGGTGATTATGTCTTCAGTTACACTTAGTACATAATTATGAAGAGTCAGCCAACTCAACTGAATTTTTCCAGTTTTCCGACCTGCTACCTTCCTCTTAGTAATGCGGATGATGCGCTGGGTTGACTGGAGGCTCCGTTGACTTGGATATAAACATACTCACTGAATTTTCTTTGGAACCAGTGTTCTTCCTTATGTAATACTCCCGCGTTCTTCCATTGAATCTGGCGATGGTCTGCGATACCGGATTTTAACGTATCGTCTCACGTTTATGTTTCTCCAGCCTTACTGCTAGAGATCTCTTGGTCTCAGCAATGTACCAAAGTCCTCATTCGCATGGGACCTCATGAATGCAATTCATGGAGGAGGAGATGGAGGAGTGATTTCCGCCAAAACGGATATCCGGAAGTGAGAAAAAAAGCCTTCACTCCAAAACAACGGAAGAAGAACCAGGGCTGGTAGTACATTTACCGTACATCAAAGGAACTCTGAGAAGTTGACAACATTAAAAGCTCCTTCAAATTCAGAAATTCGTTGAGGGGTTTTTCCATGGAAGCTAAACCGGAAAATCAGTCCCACTACCTCCTCTAAGAATTGATCTATGAGGTCACGTGATAATGGGGACTATCAACGTATCAATGTATTGACGTATCAACTTTAGTTTCAATTGATGCGTCAAGAAGAATACTTCGTTCACGCCACTGAAGATGACTGCCGCAGTTGCAGTTGAAACGTTTGAACATTGCAACCGAAGAAAACCGGCAAAACCCGGAAATCAACCGGTGGGAATGCCATCTGAGACATGACATGTTTCAAAGTCTTGTTCCATAAAAAAAATAAAAATATCTATAAGCTTTATAGTCTTCCCGTATGAGTGTGTGAAGAGATATGTATTTTCGATTTTGTCGAAATATTTCCCCTCATTGAATCGAAATTCTCCAACACACATCTTTGAACTATGTTAGTTGTATGTAGTTGCTTTCTGTTACATATTTGGGAAGTGACGAGGGTTTTAGCTTTTTCCAAAAATATTTATTTTCACGAAAAGTGGAATCAACCTCAAACATTTTGTTTTTTGTTAGTATCAAGTCTTGTCTATTTTCTATGAACACTACAGCAATAATAAAATTATCAGAAAAAATACCACGAGTGATTGAATTTTCACAATAAGTCTGTCGATTTATTTCTGAACGAAACTGACTTGCGGACTCAGAGTTTTTTCGATAATATAAATACGAACAATGTATTACAATCATAAACAAATTATTAAAATCATCAATATAATCCTTTGCTTTATAGTTTCATTTGAATTTGAAGCGAATCATTTTGAGAAATACAGCTATATTTATTATTGTCGAACTGTCAAACGTATTCATTTCGTTATGGTTACATTGTTGAAAATACCGAAGCTGATCCTCCAATCAGAATTAAAAGACAGCTGGTGCTATCGCGATTACACAAGTTGTCTTTGGTTTGCGATTGGTCAGATCAGGTGAGAATTTTAACATGAGTGAAATAGTCATAACAAACAATGACAAATATAGAAATAATACATTCTTTATCGCACCATTTGAACGATAGCAGAATTACCAAAAAATACATTTGATAGTAACATTTTCCTAGGTCACCACGATATATACCTCTGTTTCTTTTCAGTTGTTATTTCGAAAACTCTATTATTTTAGTATACTTGTAGAAAAACAATGACATGTTTCTTCAATTTGTTGGTTAAAATTTGTCATTCCGTTGAATCGTCCGAAATTTTTCAGCAGTCTTTCGAAAATCTGTCGTACTTTAACTTCATAGACCTCTCTTTTGTTTATCGATTCAGAATTCGTTGAAAAATGAACATGAATGGAAAATTTCATTCAGATAACATACGACGACGACGGTTCTAAATATTTCTTTTCTGTTTACGAAATAACATTGCTTCACCAGTGGCGTGGATTCAAACTAATCAATATCCAGAAACAAAGATGCCACCCACATGTCGGCATTCCAGGAAATGAAGATGCAGATAGCACTTCTCGAGAAGCAATAAGTAAATTGTCAAAAGCCAACAAACAAAAATTATGGTATAGGGATATAAAATGTCAAATAAAATGCTTCAAACTGTACTATTCCATCCTCCGAATATTCAACACCAGGTGATTCCATCCATAGCGCCACTAGACCTATATATACATGGTACATTCACGAGCACACCCTTGAAAGTGAAACAGAGAAGAATGTGAATTATGCATAGTACCTGATAGCGTAAAATATTTTTTCCTACGACAAGATAGGAAAGTAAGGTTATATCGCACTGAATAGTCCCACGAAAAAAGAGGCTTATATCCACCAACGTGCGAAGTATTTTTCGCACAGGTGCGGAAAGTAACTTTCAGCACGCATGCGGATAAGGCATCAAATGCATAATTTCTAGTAAGATTAAGATTAAGAATGTATAATATTTATTTGAATTCACCTGTGTAATTCTAATAAATAAATAAAGGATGAAGGCCTTCTACATTCGTCCGGCTAAGATTTCTGCCATTTTACGGCAAGCCGGTAAGATTTTTAAGTTCGAGAGCAGTGTGTCCATCATTCCACCAAGGACCCCTATAATCAGAACCACCATTTTAACAGAATGGTTTGGGTAGAGCCTGCGGAGTTCAAAGAGTAAGTTAGTCCGTTTCTCCTCCTCTTTTCGGAATATGTTCGTTTCACCAGGAGCCGAAAACTCCATGACAAAAATCGTTTTACTCTGATGGCCAAGGAGGACTACATCAGTCTTATTGGCTTGTATTTGCCTCAGGGTGGGGAATGAGTTCCAAAATATTCGGCACTTCTTATTCTCCACAACGTACTCAATATCCCCCAGAGCATAAGGCAACACCTGTGTCTCGTCTATATCGTACGAGTTTCGTAGATGGTAGTACAAGACACCATCCTGGCAAGCCATTATGAATCCCTCGGTCTCCGACTTCAGCTCACTTGCCCTGATGAAAGCAAAGGTCAGGTTTTTGGATAAGCCAAGGTCTTCAATGTTCTTGAAGACGACCCCATGCATTGGCTCATCCTTGTGCAGCTGTAGGAGGACCTCAGTCTCCGCAGTTGTGATGTGTCGAATACGAGACCAAATTTATCAGCTGCCCGGATTGCTGCCTTGAAAAGAAATGCTCCAATCCCTGCTTTTTCATGGTCGCGGACCATGCAGAGAAGGAGATCTGAACTCCTGATGACTATACAGGTTCCATCCAGCACCATTCTGTTATGTAAACACTCCAAACTCAAAAGTCCCCGGCCTCCCTGTTGTCTGGGGAAGTATAACCGTGGAACGGACGATTTAGGATGCAAGCTCCTATGAAGATGCATCATTTTTCGAGTTTTAACGTCGAGTTGTCGCAGCTTTTCTTGAGTCTATTTCACTACTCCAAAAGAGTAGAGTAGAATCGGAACGGCAAGCATATTAGTCGCAGCAACTTTGTTCTTCCCCGACAGTTCTGATGACCAGATCTGTCGGAGTTTGTGCTGATAGAGTTTTTAACTGTGTTCACCTCTTGGGAGCGGCGTTGCTTCACTCCCAAGTAGTTATACGTCTCTCCGGTATCAAGATGATGTAGGATGCTTCCGTCTACGAGCTGACATTCTCTCCGTATCCCTCGCATCGTCCTCTTTTGAGATGAACCGTGGCACATTTGTCAATCCCGAACTCTACTCCGATAGCACGCGTGTACTCTTGCACCACCTCTTGCACACCACCAGTAATGTACGTCCCTTTCTCCAGAGTCACACAGTTTGAGGTCATCCATATAAAATTAATGGGTGACCTTATGGCTCCGGTTGTTGGGGGTGCTGCAGTTGTATCCACGGGTTATCCTGAGTGCAACGGACAATGGCAACAGTGAGATGCAGAAGAGAAGAGGGCTGAGGGAGTCTTCCTGAAATACGCCCCTTTTGAAGATTACCTGCTCTGTTTGGACTCTGACTTGACCAGATCTTATGGTCAAGCGAGTCCTCCAGAGTGGCATCAGTTGTTCAATGCATCTCACTATTTGATCGGGCACCGCAAGGCATCTGAGCAAATGCATGATTAGCTCATGCGATGTTGTATCAAATGCCTTGCGGTAATCGATCCAGGCCATCGAAAGGTTCCGCTTATACTGCACGGAGTCCTGCGTTATACATCTGTTGATGAGCAGGTTCTCCTTGCAGCCAGCGATCCCCCTCTTTGGCCCTCTTTGCTCATATATCCGTTCATACACCGGATCAACTGCGAAGAGTGTTCGCGCGTATGAAATGCGCGTAAACATCTTATAGCACGAATTCAAGCATGTTATCGGCCTGTAATTCTTTGGATCAGACAAATCTCTGTTTTTGCACGGTTCGCCCCTCGACAAACCAATCCGGAATCTGCTGCTCCCCATCTAGCCAAGAGTTAAAAACTCTTGCCAAATGGTGGTGGGTACTGGGGAATTTTTTCCACCAATAGTTGTTTAACACATCAGGGCCAGGAGCAGCGAAGTTCTTTGAGCCTTTGAGGGCTCGTCGAAATTCTTCCGGTGTTATCGGATTGCGCAGATCATTGCGCTTAGGCTGCTAGAGCTTCCTGCAGAAAGCTTCAAACTGCGCTAGGGCTGGAGTGTCTACGTTAAGTGGTTGCGGATACTCATGTTCTTCCAAAAGGTTTCCACCCGATCAGCGGCCGGCGGATTATCGACAACACGTGGATGCTCTTGGAATAAGCGAGAAGGTTTATCGCGGAACTTCATGTTTTCCGCGATGCTTCTCGCCCGCCTCACTAGTAACTTTTTTGCAGCCACCAGCATTCGTATCCTATCGCGACAGTGCTGCTTGATGGTAAACAGCACGCCTTGATTCAGTGTGTGATGAGCCGCACTGTGACCGTGAAAGGCCTATTGGTCGCCACGTAGTCCACCACACACTGGATACGAGACTCGTGTCGACTTGATCTTAGCTTCCATCTTGTGTATGCGCCTCTTATGCCATCCAACCAGAGGGGCGGTATTCCTCCTCTCCGTTTGCGACAGAGCATGAGTGGCGTCATACACGGCATAGTTGATCTGCCAGCTTCCTCTGAAAGAACTCGCATCCACCTGTGCCAGTTGTTGTGGCTTGGTTCTGTGAAGCACCCTGCGGGTTCTGATGCCCTCCATCGGTGGTATAATGTGAGCATCCTCTGCAGCCAGGTTCACTTCTGCCACTACGTTAACCAGCTGAGGAGGAGCTCTGACATAGCCGCGGGCCCGAAGATAAGATACGTAATCCCTAAGATTTTGGGCGGAAAGGGCGGCATGCTCTGGGTATCTCTCACTCCACAGAACATGCATTCTCGCCATGTATCCTCTCTGGGCGGGCTCACTGCTCTTGTAGCAATGCAGAAGGCCGTCCCTCAGCTCATCCGTCCACTCAAGGCGTCCGTTGTCGTTGCGGTTGTCATTGTTTGGCAATCTATCGTTTTGGGCCCCACTACCTTGCCTTTGACCCGTATTCCGATGGGGTCGGTTGTGGGGGCCTCTTCCTCGTGCATTTGGAACCCGAGTTTCAAGGTATATTAGGGGGTTAGCCTAGTATAACCCACGGCCGAAATCAGAGGGAATGCTCTTTCCCTCCCCGGTGCGCCTGAGCTGCCGGTCCAGTTTTGCACCTGTTGCTCAGAAAAGTGGTGTCGCAATTCACCAAGGCCTTGGATGACGGTTAGCCCCCTGATTATTATTATTATCTACTTGCTTGTATAAATTCACGACATGTACAGGGAGAAATTATTTTTTACTATAGTCCAAGCAATACGGAAAAGTGCGTGCAAAAATTAATATCCGAAAAGAAAAAATATGAGCCTGTAGGATATCGAAATTCAAAATGAGAGCCTATTTCATGCGACTCGATCGTGATTACCGAACATAACCTAAAAAATTCGCAAAGTTGTGAAAAGCGATTTTTTGTTGAGAAATAAAAAACTGCAGCTCCGATACGAAAAAATTAAATTAGGAAATTGTAGGTATTAAAAAGATCTATCAATTGAACGAGTCATAATTTTGTGATATAATTGATATTTTTCGAGTTATATCGGAAAAACCGTGAAAAATCAGGTTTTATTGAAATTATAGGTATTCAAACTTAATATCAATGAAGGTGACTGCTGTACGACGATTATTACGCCTTCCAGATTTTTTTGAAATAAAAAAATTATCTCGGCTCCTAGTGATCGTAGGAATACAATTTTTTTTTTTTGAATGCGTGAAATTATGGTAGGAATCTATTTTCATGAAAATAATTTCTATAAAAACAAAAATAAGGAATTTATTCACAAAAAACATTTGAATAAATTGTACAAGTCATTTTTTGACCCTTAAAATTGGAAAAATCAATATACTCATTCGATTATATGAAAGTACAACTCTTACAGAAAAAAATAAACCCTGAATCGTTACTGAAGCATTCCCCGAGCAAGAGTAGACAAATCAAAATCAAAAGAGCATCTTTTTTTAGAAAACTTCATATATTTTGAAAAGTAATCAATATTTATAAATTCTTCAAAAATATTCTTTTTTGGTTTGCCATAGGCTACAAATAACAGTAAGTAACAAGTTTGAATACCATACAATTAACGAGTTATAGAAAACCCGATTTTTCACGGTTTTTCGATATAACTCGAAAAATATCAATGATATCGAAGAATTATAATCCACTCAATTGATAGATCTTTTCAATACCTACAATTTAACTTTTTTCGATCGGAGCTGTAGTTTTTCAGTTATCAGTAAAAAAACCGCTTTTCGCAACTTTGCCAATTTTTTAGGTTATGTTCGGTAATCAGGATTGAGTTGCATGAAATAGAAACTCATCTTGCATTTAAATTTTCTATACGCTTATATTTTTGTTTTCGGATATTCATTTTTCTCATTTAACATTGGGCCATTTCTTGGACTATACTTATTATTGAATAAAATTCCCAAGTTGAAAAATATAAAATTAAATATAGAGTTGTATTCACAATCGATTTCCATGTTGAAACGAAAACTTTAAATTTAAACTTGTCAAAAAAATGTACCCACAAAAATACATTACCTCATCATATACAGCAAATAGAACGTTGAAAAACAATTTAAAATATTGTCAAATTTAATATATTAACACCATCATTTTGAAAATAAAAAAACATGAGAACATGACTACAAAATTACATAATATTACTGATTATTTTTCTCAATTACAATGATTTCTAATACAGAATATTACTTGCAGGATAATATAACGAACAATCAATGTTCTGCATTGGCTAGTAAATTCCCATCAAAATATAAAAAATAGTTGGAAATGTTGTATACAAAATTAAAAGAAAATTATTCTTATTTTTCTGATATGGAATATGAGGATAATGTACCATTAAAAAATATTTTTTTTTTCAAGTTGATGGTTTTAATAAATCCACGTTATTATTCTAATAATTCGTTAATTTAATTTTTTAATAATTTTACATGGTATTTTTATCTAGGCGATGCTGGAGCGTATTGAAAAATTAATTTTACAGAAGTACAACAAATTGAATTAAGTGATGTAAAAAATAGTAATTTACGTAACAAGTCCGGAAAACACTGTTTTTTTGGACGAGTGGACAAGATTCTGCGAGTCTGCGAGTCCAAAAAAACTGTTTTCGGACGTGTTGCATACACAATTTTTTCGGCAACCGTGTAGAATAACAAATTGAGACACATTTATTTTTTATATTTCTTTGTAGAAGAAAATTTCGAACATTTTAATTCTTGTTTGTATTAAATATCGAAATGCGAACAGAAGATAGGTACTAACAGAAACATTCTAATTTTTATTTATATAAATATTTTTGTTGAAATTCGAGCATTTCCCGGACTAGTCCGGGAAGTGATACTTTCTCAAAGAAAAATCGTCCGGAAAGTACGTACTTCCCGGACGGTTGCCGAAAAAAGTTTTATTCATATTTAGCATCAGATATATAAATACGGTATTTAGCATTATGTCATGTTTTCAATATGATTTATCCTATTGAATTTAATGAGTATATTTTAAAATAAATAAATCCAAATGAAATGACAATATATTTTAATGAACAATCCATTTTTTTACACTTTAACAACACTTATTTCAGTATTGGGCACAAAGGTGACATGCGTAGCTTCAAGACCAAAATCCAATTCTCTCCAAACATGACCTCCGCCATATATCCATGCGTCTAAAAACGGTGTAATAACGAAATTTTCACCTTGCACTTGAAATACAAATCCAATAGATACACTCACACTCCACCAAAAGGAATTTTTATAATTTTTCACAATATAAACAGTATATGGGTCCTTGGTGGTGAAATGTATTGTCTCAAAAGTTAACAGGCCAAATTTATCAAATCCCACGTCTCCTATTGTAGAGGAAGAATTTGCCTTTCCACTTGTTTCAATAGTAACTGTTGGATATAATCTTTGAAATTCTTCAATAGATGTTGCATAGTTTCTGTAATTGACTACATTATAATGAGTATTGTAGTCTTTATGGCTAGTAGTAGTAGACCAGTTTGCTCCCAAGTGCCAATATTGTTTATATCTCATTGTATAATGAATTGGTTCATTGTTTTCACCTCCTGCGACACATACGCCAAGAACGATTACTATTATAAAATTACGGAACATGGTTGTTTGTGAACTATATCGAATGGTGCATATTTGTTTCTTATATATATAAATATGACCTTTTACCCGAGATAAAACGTGGCGTGATTTGTTATAATATCGCGAAATATCAATACGTACCCGGGTTTTTGAATGTAAGAAAGACATAGCCATGGTATTTGAAAGGCAAACGTACATGATGGCTCAAACGAAAAACAAATATATTTTCCAATGCATTTATTGAAATTCATTTTAATTAAGACCTGGCTGCAGACCATCCAAATTTTCGCGATTTTGCAATTTATGTTAGAATCAGTAAGGGATCAAAAAGATTTTGCGATAACATATGGTATTATCCACGAGATAAAAAGTGCACCACCACGGACCCTTTGCATATTTTTAAATCGGGCGATTCTGAAGTAACAGTTGTGTGAAGGTTGTAGACGATGTAGTAAATTGATTACTTGCATTTCGGACTTTTCGGACGAAGTTCCATGTGAATATGAAGGTTCCTATGTAGGAGAGACCAAGCGGCCATTATCGGTAAGAATAGCTGAACACAAAAAGAGGACCCCACGGGAAAAACATCGAAATCGGGAATTCCTGACTACGCATGGACAGAGCACCACCGAATTCTTCGGGACGATTCTAATGTTCTTCAGAGAGACGAACATCGGTTCAAGCGCAAATTTATTGGAACCGCCTATACCGAAGCCAATGGTGTCTTCAGTCAACCGAGCATAGTAATCAAAAACGTATGGAGATCGCTAATGGACCGTTTAGGAGGGATAAAGAGCACGAAAACACGCGCGCCACAAGACCGCGCATAACTATACCGTAATAACACCAAGTCCGCGCGTAATTGCAACGTAACTACATCTTACCGGCAGACCTATAAAATATTGTGGAGAGAACGTCAAGCGTGTTTGTCCAACATTAAGGAATTGTACAGTTTGGGGATTGATGATTATAATCGAACGATAAATCATACTAGACCACATATCGACCCTATCGGTACGGGGTATAGTATAGACGATAACAATTTCATCGATATCGACGGAAACGAATCGTTTCGTTTTCGTTTAAACAAGTATTATTGTGACAATTTTGACATGTCTTTTACAAAACAAAATTTTCAATTAATACTGGGAGTGCAGTCGCTGTTTTATTCTCAGTGACACAATTTGTCAGTCAATCGAGTGTAGTTTTGTGGAATTGCCGTGTGGAATAAATATTCACATAGTTATAAATCCTGAGGTGTCCGCGATTGATTCAATAAAACGCAAATATTTCGTGAAAATGTACGAAGTGTGAAATGGATTTAATGAGAAGGCATTTTATTTTAATCCAATTTAAATATGTAGTTGATTATTTTTGATGAGTGAAAGGTATTTATCGATTGTTGACATTGTTCTCGATCGAAAAATTATTTATTATTGGGGCTCGACCGATATTTTGTTCAGAAATAAAATTCTTGGTGCGATGGCTTGAAATTGTTCTGGAAGCTATTGAGATGGCTCTGGAAACTGCTGAGATTTGAAGCTCGTTCTGGAGAGGCTGCTAAGATGGTTTTGGACTGATACTACACACGTTGCAGTCCTCTCAGGTAGGCTTATGCCTTCAGCTAATACGACCTCAATCATTTGTTCGCCCCTCCCGTGAAGCACCATCTCTTTTCCGTTGACACGTAGCCGTCTTTGAAGTTCAACTCGAACCCTCTGGAATTCATTATGTCAATGCTAATGACTGCATCGTCATCGATGTCTGCGACCAGTGCCCGGTGTTTCAGTTTTGTGCTTCCTAAAACCAAATCGATCGTTAACTCGCCATATAGAGTGGCTGGCTCCCCTGTTGCTGTGCGCAATTTCCAGGTTGACAGTTCAATTCTTGCCGGTGTTTTGGCAAAATTGGGTCCGAGAATTGTCCTTGTCGTACCTGAATCTAGCAGCATGGTGCAAGACTCGTTGTTGATGATACCGTCCACGAATACGCCTTTGTCTTGTCGTTGAAGAACAGCGACGTATGCGTTAATAATTGATGCTTGCTGAATACAGGCCGACGATTGCCCCTTCTCATCGACCTTCTTTAGTTTTTACGCGTTGATGTAGAGTCTTTGAATGTTGGGCATTTGCTACGCACATGCCCGATCTTGCCACAATTCCAGAATCTTATTTGCCTTTTTTCAGGCAGCATTTCCTTTCTTTATGATCGCCTTCAGGTCAACCGGTTCCTGTGGGTCTTCCTTAATGAATCGAACTTTGCCCTGTCTTTTGCAAGATTCTTCTGCTGCCTCGAACTCCAGGGTACGTGCAAGTGCATCTACAAGGTGAGTTGGGCGAGCTAATGGCAATGCTCGCTGGGTTTCTCGGTCACGAAGTCCATCTAAGAATGCCTGAACCGCTAATCGCTAGCTCCATAACATTTTCTGGCGTAAGCAAGACGAACCAATCGTGCAATATCAGCCTCGAATTCTTGATTTCTGGTAGCAGTTTTTCAGCTGTTGATGGTATACGTGTTCTAAGTGGGCCTGGCTATACCGTGGTTCCAGATGTTTGATCAGCTCTTCATAGTCTTCCTATTTTTGGGCGGCCAGAGTTTGTAAAATATTCGTTGCTTCCCCTTGCAACGCCATTGTTAGTGCAACAGCTGTCTCTCCTGCATTCTATCGCATCGCTTCAGTCGCAGCTTCGAATTGTCGGCTGTAATTTGTCCATGGGGTTTTTCCGTCGAATTGTAGAGGTTTCATGTAAAGGTTTCCTGTTTCAGGATTGATCTTGAAGTCTTTCTTTTTTTTCTAGTCTACATCCAGATTCAAGCTTAAAGTTTCTGTGGTGTGGACGGTTTCAATTTGGTTGTCCAACTCACTGATTTTCTCTCTTATTTTGTTTATTTCCGACTCGATTCCGCCTTTGATTTCATCAATCTCTTTCTCGACAGTACCCATTCTTTCTTCTAATGGGTTCGCCACACCGCAAAGTTCTTTATTTATGCCTTCTGTGTTTCCCAGTGTCTTCCAGAATCTTTGAATTTTCTAGAATCATTTCCTCAAAACCCATCGAATTTTCAAGAAGTTCTTGTTTCAAGATCACCAAATTTTCCAAAAGTTTTTTTTAAAGCTCACTGAATTTTTTAGCAATTTATCTTAAAGACCGAATTTTGTTGAAGTTTATCTTCCAGGCTCAACGAATTTTGTTGAAGCTTTCCTTCTAAATTTTTCGAATTTTCTAGAAGTTCGTTTTTCAAACTCACCGAATTTTGTTGAAGTTCATCCTTCGATGATTTGGTTTTACTATAGTAATGAAGAATCAGAAAAAAATAAAGGATTTTTGGTAAATTGTTGGAATCATACATACTTATTGATATTTTGGTGATTGTAAGTACTTACTATGTAAAAAATGTAATACATTTTTTGTTCTAAAGAAGATTTCAAATTGAATTTGTATAGTTACTTGGTCCTTCATCAATAATAAACAGTAGCTAGATTACAATGTCCTAAAGCTATTCCAGAGACCTCTTATGAAGCAGCTGAACACATGGCAAATTCACATATTTTAAATTTTCTCCAAATGAAATAGAAATAGCTTGCGAATCTGTACCAAACTTTACTAGTGTCTTTCTTCGTCAGAAATGTACTTTTCCAAACAGATTTTTTTTTGGGGCAAAAAATATCTATTTAATTTTTTTTTACTCAGATCTTTTTCAAAATTTGTACATAGATATAAAATGTCATTCTGAACATCTTTTCTAGATAACATTTTTCGATATTTTCTCAAACAAGGGTAGGTATTTCGAGAAATAATTTTCAAATATTTTAAATTTCCCGCCAAACACGAAAAGATGAACGGAACTGTAGAACGTTATTCGGGGTTTCTTCTGATGCGGAAGCGATTAAGCATATCGATATTTGTCAAAATTGATTAATACAAATATTTCCCATATTATGCGTACTTTCTGCCGGTTACTGTATGGCATATAAATAGCGATATATCCTATTGTCTGAGAACCTACACATTTTCAACAAATTAATAATTGCCAATTCTCATACCCTTTTATCCCGTTTATTGGTTCTAGGTACATTCTTGGTGGTTAAAAAAAATCACCTTTTCTTTATACTCTTGAGAATTATTTACTCACCTCAATTTTTTGTCCAATGTCATTATGGCGATATCGTAGTCATCATTGTCAAGATTGTTCTTCGGATGAAGTATGGCCTGCTTAATATTTACTACAACTCCACCATCATCGACATTGGCACTACCGGCTCTAACAGAATAACCTCCTGGTTTCACAAAGCAATGTGCTACTGACAAAGCTCCATTTTCGGTTATTAACGCCGCACCACAGATGTGTTTGCTATTGTACCTGAGTGAATTTTATTGGTTATATGAGTAGGATATAGTAATATTATCAACTGTCTTATTAAAAAATTTGTTCATTCAGTTTTATATTTCAAACAAGCCCCAAAAATTTTAATGTGCGACATTGATGACTAAAACTCCTACAATCAAATTTAAACTAGTTCTTCATGATCAGGCTTTCAAGAGAGTCCGTTATCCAGATATTGCAAAAAAAACTAAAAAGGAGTGCTCTTCTCTCCTCTTTGGGGTTTATTTGGAAAATGAATCGGAACCATACGCTGATGGGAAGACAGCTGACAATCATGCATTTTGGATCATCCTCAGATCCTCATTCCTAAATAGGAAAACCTATAATACCAACTTAAAAAAATCCAAAAAAAAGTATGTCATACAATTTGAATATCCATGAATTATTTATTACTTAAAATTCGGAGGTCCATCGTTTTGATGGACGATTCTTAATTTTTCACATTTCTGCTTTAATCCGCAATCGTCTTCAGGTGAATACTAACAAATCGAGATACCATGTTTTTATGTGTTTGTCGGTGTGGTGTAATTATGGTGTAATTAGGCGCAGTCTTGTGGCGCCTACTGGAGAAAAATAATAGTTTAAAAAAACTAAAGAACACGCTTTACTTCCCATGAACTAAAAAGTAAAAAATAATTGACAATTTAATTTCTCAAATGTAAAAAAATCGTGGGTGCTTTCGATCTATATTCTCATATTTTTTATTTTAATTTAACAATACAGAGCGTTCAAGAGGACTTTATCAAGCCTTATATACCAATTCTGAATGGAATTGGACCATTATCACAAATCTTGTCCACCATCTTGGAGCCGCCATTTTGTTTTTTTGTAAAAAAAAGTCATATTGCATTGTCACCGCAACTATGAACACCTGCCAAATTTCAAATCATTCGGACGTCTGGAAATGGGTGAAATTCACGCCCTAATGATTCAGTTACAAACATACAAACAAACAAATATACAAAAAAACAAACAAACATACAAGTGAAGATATAATGCGTGTAAAAAGAAGGTAGGTATCTTAGGCAATTAATTCGTCTACTTGGGAGAATAAACAGTATTTTTCTTGAAAGTTTATGAGTTGAGTAGGCAGCACTACAATAGGTTTAATTTCGCTTGGACGAGGAGGTCAGTCCATTCGTGAAGCTCGTCATCTTTCTCCAGTTCCTCTTAATAATTTTGAGGAATATATGGAGCCAGTGATTTAGACGCTTTCCAAGTGGAATCTGACGAAACAATCTGCAGTATCTAGTTCGATAACTTTGAGGATGTCCACGAAATTCTGGATGAACTAGTGTTCTACATGGAGAGGATTATTGGTGCAAACGGAAATTCAAAGAAATCGTTAATATTTATCTAAAGACGATAGCGGTTACAAGCAATTGAAATATTGTGAAAAAGTAAAGGAAATAAAAACATTTTAGTTCGTTAAGGCAATAGCCGCCTAGAACGTGATTGAACTAAAATATGCTTACCTAAGGCTGAGTTGATAAGGGAATTCTTCAATTGGAACAGGTCTGCCTCCAATAATTCTAGAAATGGCGTACACCGTATCCTTCAATAAAACTAACAGAAATCAATTATCTATTGAAAGAAGAAATAATAAAAATACTGTGTGTATAGGCATATAGGGGACACTAGAAAGAATAATAATTATTCAATTGAAATAAAGTCAAATAATTAATCATTTGAATAAAGTAAATAATTTTCTCGTTCATTCGATCGTAATGCTGATATCATTGAGATTTTTTTTTACTGAGTCCGGAGAAAACAAATTCAATCCAATATGAAAACTGATAACATAAGAATCAAAAATAGAAAAAATGCGAACTCAAACATTTTTATGTCCAAATTTCTGCCAACTAAAATTTGTTTATTTCGATTCACGTATACTCCCCTTGTTCCGTCTTTAAATTAAAACTTAGATATAGTACCTAATTTTAGTTATAATTCATTTATATTGGGAAGTAGAATCAAGTATTTCATTTTATAGTACACTCTGTATGCTTCAGAAAGGCAGAAACGAATGTTTTGTTAGTACTCGGGTTTATTAGTTTTTATACCAACCGCGCTAAAAAAGCAGTGGAACAGTATTCCGGCCCGAGACCGAAAATTAGTAGAATCGTTCGCTATCGTCCAGAGATCAACTAAAATTTGTTAGTGAAAATTGCTGGTCCCGGTTTCATAGTTATTTGGAAACTCTTTGTACGTTGTGGAGAAACTAGGTAGGCCTACCCCTCCGAGCAGCCAAGAACATCAACGGCGGTCTACAGTCCATGAAACACCAGGTAGGGCTAATTTTTTTTACCGTTTCCCTGCATCGATTTTGTTGCTATTCGTTCGTAAATCTATTTCAAAAAGGGCAAAACAACATTTGGTCCTTCAGAGTCGGATATTTTGAATCGTTCGTTTTTTGCCTTTTCGTTTTTGCCTTTTTGATATAACATAGTGCATTTACCCATTCGCAAAACACAATAGATAATTTAATACTAATTTGTAAAAATTGTTTTGATACATGTTCGTTATTTTGTTAGCGGATATCGGAGATATTATTTTCAAAATTACTCGTTTTTGATTCATAGTTTGCTGAAATAGTACGAGTAAAATAAATACAGCTGATTTTCGTTCGACAAAAAGTTACTTCCAATAGATTTGTTCATTTGGGACGTTGATAAAAACAAAATATCTCTCGTACACATTTGTTTAGAATAAAAAACGAAAAAACCTTTAACACAATTGCATCTTCCCACATGTTTTTTTTCGACTACTTACTGAAAAAAAAATAGGTGTTTATCGATACCTTCGTGATTGATTGGCATTCAGTGGCGTATCAATAAAAATATTAGTTGGCATTTGAATAGAAATAATAATAGATAGAATTTTTATCGATTTGAATTTATCGGTAGAACCAGCAGTGGACCATTACTTAATTCCCTTTTAAATGACAGTTACTGAATATTGTGACATATTTTCATTTTGACGTCGTTTACTTGTGTTACTTACTAGAATTCGTATTCAAAACTAATCGAGTACAAATAATTTATCGTATTTTTTCTTTGATAATTTGTTCATTGCGTTGCACATTACATTTAGTAGAATACGATGGCAGCTGCTAAAATTAAACAGCATCGTGCAATGAGAGATACTTGGTTGCAGCGTTTAGATGAAATTAAAGAATGTGCCGATCAGGCTGGAACCGATGATGGAATAAAAGACGAATTTCATGCTAGATATCAAGATCTCGATGGAATATCTACCGAATTTCAAAATAATCATTTGATGCTCATTGGAATTATATCAACGCAAGATGGGGCCGATTTAGAAGCTGAACATGTAATTAGACGAGAATTTGATAGAAAGTACTATGGTATCAAAACAAAATATTCTAAATTATTTTGTAAAACTGATCCAGTGCCAACCATCATGAATAATCCCAATGTGAAATTACCAAAAATTGATATTCCAAAATTTAGTGGAAATTTACAGGAATGGCCAGCCTTTTTAGACTTGTATAAATCACTTATTCATACAAATAGTTCTCTTAGTAAAACTGAAAAATTCAGGTATCTTTTATCTTCTTTGTCAAAAGGGGCTCTTTCTTGCATCAAATCTTTGAAAATAACTGATAACAATTATGATACTGCTTTTATTACATTAGTTGATCGATTTCAAAACCCACGCCTCATAGCAAGTACTTATTGGCAGGAAATGATGGATCGCAGGAAATGATGGAAATGATGGCAGGAAATGATGGACTGAATCGGCTACAGGTCTACGCAGTTTGCTCGAATGTTTTCATGAAAATTTAGATGGTTTGAAAAATCTGAATTTACCGGTAGCTGAGTGGAGTTTTGTACTATTTCATATTTTGATTAAAAAACTAGACACTGCAACCATAAAACTTTTCGAAATGAAGTATGCGTCTTCAGATATTCCTTCGTATGACGATCTTGTTACTTTTTTGAAATCGCAGTGTACTGCATTGGAGTCAGTTGTCTTATACTCGCAAAAGGGTCATCGTACTTCATATAATACTAAATTCACTTCAAGTGTTGAGTTCACTCGAGATAACAAAAATGACAAAAAAACATTTTTAGTTACTAATAACAAGACATCCGGAACTTGTTCGATATGTAATGCATCTCATTTGATATATAAATGTCCATCCTTTCTGAATAAAACCCCTACTGATCGTTATAAGTTGGTCAAACAAAAAGGTTTGTGTTTGAATTGTTTATATCCTTCACATCGATCTTCCGAGTGCAGAGTCCAAGACTCTTGTCATGTGTGCCATCATAAGCACCATAGCTTGATTCACTTTACCAGCAGCACTTCTCAGCAGAGTAGTGATGAATCATCAAGTAGTCACAGATCGAATTCGGCGATTTCGCAAGACAGTGGTACCTCAAGTACTTCGAATGTATCCTCCAATAATTCAAATGTGTTTTTTGGTTCTGTTGGAAATAACACAATAGCTTTATTGGCAACCGCAGTAGTGGAAATCAAGGATAGATACGAGATGTTTCAGAAGGTTAGGGTGTTATTAGATGGTGGAAGTCAAGTAAGTTTGATTACATCTGCATGTGCCAATCGCTTGAAGTTAGCACGGTCTCGTTTGTCACTAGTTGTTAGTGGAATTGGACAATCTGCACTGGAAGCTAAATATGGGGTTACTGTCCAGCTTCGATCTGCTGCAGCAGTTGTTCCTGTAGTTTCCGTCAAAGCTGTAGTAATAGAAAAAATTTCATCGCACATGCCAAGTTCACATTTCTCTTTCGAGCATTGGAATCATTTGAAGAATATTCAGCTGGCCGATCCCCACTTCAATATCCCTAGTGGAGTGGATATGTTATTGGGAGCGGAGTTGATCCCAGATATTTTACGGAGCGGCCAGATTCGTGGAGACGGTGATCAGCCCATGGCTATTGAAACCATATTTGGATGGGTTGTTACAGGTAAAATTTGTCTTCAGCCCCCTACACTGAAATATTCCTTGTTGACACATACTCAAAATTTATCATTAGATGCAACTTTGAAGAAATTTTGGGAGTTAGAAGAAATTCCCCAGTCAAATTGCATGACACAAGATGAACAAAGATGTGAAGAAATTTTCGTAGCTTCGCATCATCGGGATCGATCAGGACGATATATTGTTTATCTGCCTTTCAAGGAAGAAAACCCTTCTTTCCTGGAGACTCGTTTTATTGCGATAAGACGATTTTTTTGTTTGGAACGTCGTTTGTTACAGGACAAAAATTTGTATTCGGCTTATTCATCCTTTATGAAGGATTACTTGGATAATGGACATATGAGCAAAATTGATGGTTTGCCGAATGATCCAATTAGGGCATATTATATTCCTCATCATGGAGTACAAAAACCCGATAGTACTTCTACTAAGTTGAGGGTTGTTTTTGACGCATCGGCTTCACCCCCTGGTGGGGAATCTCTGAATGAAAAATTATTGGTGGGACCAAAATTACAGCGGGATTTAGTAAGTATTTTACTTCGTTTCAGATTGCATAAGTTCGTAGTAACCGCTGATATTCGACAAATGTATTTGCAAATACTGGTAGCTCCAGAACAACGCGATTATCAGCGAATTGTGTGGCGTTTTGGTCCTAATGATCAACTTGATGAATATCAGTTGAACACTGTCACATTTGGGGTGACAAGCTCGCCATATTTAGCCATTCGTACATTGCTGCAACTTTCCAAGGACGAAGGTCATAATTTTCCTATTGCAGCCAAAATTTTGGGGTCGGATATATATGTTGATGATTTGGTTACTGGCGGGGAGTCTCTAGAATACTGCAAGTCCCTTCAGAAAGAGATGATTGGTCTGCTGAAAACAGGAGGGTTTGAACTCCGGAAATGGTCAAGTAATCATGCAGATTTATTGAATGAATTTCCAACAGATTTCCGACATCAACCTATGCTTTCGTTTGATAGTGAAGATAATTCGGCAATTAAGGTTTTGGGACTGCAATGGCGGCCAAATTTAGATGTATTTTCTTATAGTGGCGATATCATTGAAAGGACTTGTTCAAAAAGAAATATTCTGTCGGATTTGGCTAGGATATTTGATCCGTTAGGATTTCTTGGTCCTGTTACGTTTTTTGCAAAATATATGATGCAGTATTTATGTACATTAGGATTACAATGGGATGAGGAGCCTCCACCTGATGTAAAGTCTCGTTGGATAGAATTCAAACGAGATCTATATACTTTATCGTCCTTGAATATACCTCGATATATTCTTGGGGAAAATATTGATAATATTCAAATTCATGGGTTTGCAGACGCATCTGAGAGGGGATTTGCATCGGTAGTCTACATTAGATGGGCAAATGTTGATGGCGAAGCACAGACCAATTTAATGATGTCAAAATCGAAAGTTGCTCCTCTCAAGCGTATATCCATTCCTCGCTTGGAATTATGCGCAGCACTGCTGTTAGCTGATTTAATGCATTTTGTAATACGTACCTGCGAGCAAAATATTTCTGTTCAGAATATTTTTGCTTGGTCTGATTCGTTGGTTGCTTTGAAATGGATCAGATCGTCGCCTCATCGTTGGCAAACGTTTGTCAGCAACAGAGTTACCAAAATACAAGATCAAATACAACCCAGTTGCTGGCATCATGTGAAAGGAATAGACAATCCAGCGGATTGTGCTTCTCGTGGTCTATATCCCACAGAATTGGTAGAGCATCCACTGTGGTGGAAAGGACCCTTGTGGCTTACTAATTCACCTGAATCGTGGCCAATGATAGAACCAGAATTAGGTGATTCAGACTGTCTCAAGGAGGAAAAGAGAACAATTTCGTTAGCAGTGTCGGCTTCGCTTGATTCTGTGGATGATCTTATTGAAAGATTTTCTTCATTGCCTAAGATTCAGAGAATCATTTGTTATGTTTTTCGATATTTTAACAACTCAAAATTCCAAAATAAAAGTTTTGGTGTTTTTACTCAACAGGAACTTCATAGATCACTTCTCGTTTTGGTTAAAGGAGTGCAATATAAACATTTTGGTGATCTGATAGAAAGTTTGACAAATAAAAAGGTAATTTCCAAAACCCTTCGAAAACTGTCACCGTTCATTGATGAAGATGGATTTATCAGGGTGGGCGGTCGATTAGTGAATGCTCGTATTCCTTATGATAACAAGCATCCTATTTTACTTCCTCAAAAACATAGACTTGTCGAGCTTCTGATAAATGAATATCATAAAAAGCACTTTCATCCAGGTGCTCAGCTTTTGCGTTTTCTTATTTCGGAAAATTTTTGGATTTTAAATGCTAAAAATGCTATAAGATCGGTTATATCAAAATGTATTCGATGTTTCAGGGTTCGTCCTAATTCATTCAGTCCATATATGGGCAATCTTCCTGCTAGTAGAGTTTCACAAGTTAAACCATTTTCTATTGTTGGGGTGGACTTTGCAGGTCCTTTGAATATCACTTTGTCAAAAGCACGTGGCTGTAAGAGTCAGAAGGCCTATATATGTCTTTTTGTGTGCTTTGCTACTCGGGCAATTCATCTGGAGTTGGTTAGCGACTTATCTTCAGATGCTTTTCTCGCGGCACTTCGTAGATTTCTAGCTAGACGAGGACGTTTGTCAGTGATACACAGCGACTGTGGTACTAACTTCGTAGGCGCGGATAGAATGTTGCGGGAAATGTTTCAACAGGCTGTGGACATGGAACATATCGAATGGAGGTTCAATCCTCCTTCCAGCCCCCACTTTGGAGGTTTGCACGAAGCTGGGGTGAAATCAGTCAAAGGACATTTGATTAGAATTATTGGTGAACAAATCCTTACCTTTGAAGAGATGTACACCATTCTTGTACAGATTGAAGCCCTCTTGAACTCAAGGCCGTTAACTGAAATAAGTTCCGATCCTAACGATCTACAAGCTTTAACTCCAGGGCACTTTTTAACATTGGAGCCACTGTCGGTTTTGCCGGATGCTAATGTTACGGATATGCCAATCAATCGTTTGTCCAGATGGCAACTCTTGCAGAAAATACACCAAGACTTCTGGAAGAGGTGGCATTTGGAATATTTGAACACCTTGATTAATCGTAAAAAATGGACTGAGCATCAGACTCCATTGCCTATTGGCAAACTGGTCCTTATCAAGGATGACTTGCAGTCTCCTATGCGTTGGCGTTTAGGACGCGTACAAGAGATATTTTGCGGAACAGATGGCATCGGTCGTGTTGCCGCTGTTAAAACGGCTTTGGGAATAATCCGAAGGCCAATTATTAAATTATGTCCCCTTCCTACGGTTTAAAATGCACTCGTATTTTTTCGACTGCATTTTGGTGGGCGGTATGTTCCGTCTTTAAATTAAAACTTAGATATAGTACCTAATTTTAGTTATAATTCATTTATATTGGGAAGTAGAATCAAGTATTTCATTTTATAGTACACTCTGTATGCTTCAGAAAGGCAGAAACGAATGTTTTGTTAGTACTCGGGTTTATTAGTTTTTATACCAACCGCGCTAAAAAAGCAGTGGAACAGTATTCCGGCCCGAGACCGAAAATTAGTAGAATCGTTCGCTATCGTCCAGAGATCAACTAAAATTTGTTAGTGAAAATTGCTGGTCCCAGTTTCATAGTTATTTGGAAACTCTTTGTACGTTGTGGAGAAACTAGGTAGGCCTACCCCTCCGAGCAGCCAAGAACATCAACGGCGGTCTACAGTCCATGAAACACCAGGTAGGGCTAATTTTTTTTACCGTTTCCCTGCATCGATTTTGTTGCTATTCGTTCGTAAATCTATTTCAAAAAGGGCAAAACAACACCCCTTTATTTTATAGGATTCATATTCGATTTTCACCACAGGTATTTCACGTTATCTCGATATCTGTACTGCCATCCGAAGCCCAAAGGACGTATCTCAATATTTAGCATGACAGAGTTACGGCTATATAGCTTAGAATTTCAGGTGTATTTTGAATATTACGTCTTCTTTTACTAGTATTTTAGACGGCACAGAAAGATGATATTCGGCCAAATTTGTCATTCAAGTAAACGGCTTGGTCATAGAATCTAAAATAGGTACGGCAAAAGTATGAGAAAACTACCGTCGAAAATATTCTGCTAGATCTAAGCTCGCATGGTATTTGGTAAGACAATCCCATGAATAAAAAACTCAGTTCAATTAAACTTTATTCAATAAACTAAAAGACCACCCTAACGTAATTTATCTGATTTTTATTCACTTGCATTTCTGTTCCTTATTCCTATTTAGCCGATAGCAAACTACGATTTTTCCACTCACAAATGGGAGTGGGATGGTCACTTATATTTTGAGGATTCCTCAGGTTTTTTAATGAATCCAATACGGAAATTAGTGAGTTATCTGCTTTTCAGTCTTATATGGTCTCTATAATTTCTTGAGAATGCCGTATGGTATTAATTGCGTTCCAGACTCGTTCTTACACATTTTAAAGACTAGAGAAGCTAAAAAATGTATGATAGACAAATATTTCTGAAATGAAACCAGTTTATTCGGAATAGGAGCTATTTTCACAACGTTTTCTTAGTGTTTTCATAAAATGTCCAAGGAAACAGAAACGGTTCTTTAATGACTTTAACATTTTGTCATTCGGTCAGACACAAGTAGTGTTTTACAATGATTTCGAATAAAATAAATACCTGCTCTAACACCAAGAAATGGGAACTTGAATATAAGAGACCATACAACACTATTCTGCCCTACTAACATGAAAGGTCCTATCTACAATTTCATTGTTCTGGGATAATGGGCATTTAAAATGATTTTATCATTATATTTGCTATGTGGTTTCTAAGATATCCACAGACAAAAACTGCAGTGTAGAGCAAAATACAATGAAAGATAAAGTTTTCAGTAACACTTTCCTGATTAAGAGATTTTTGAAGAAAAGGTAGACAGGAGACTTTTTCCATATATGAAGACCTGATTTTCATAATATATCAGGTCTAAAATTAAACACACTCCATTAAAGAGTTCTAATAAATATATAATTTGTAAAATATTGCAGTGTAAGTAATAATAATACTTATTCATCTTTAATTTAGAGTTGCAACATAAACGCATAAATACTAGTTTAAAATGTCCTAAGTACAATTTATTGTGTGCATAGATAGAACTTAATATATTAGCATATGTTTGATTTTTTTGGACTCAAGACAAACGTTTCAGACATGAATGCAATGATATAACACGTAGATAGTACAGTTTCATTTTGCACACATGTGAGTCAAATGTCAGCGACTCCAACTAGCTAAAAAAGTCAAAATGCCAAATTTTGCAGATAGGACCTTTCATGTTAGTAGGGCAGTATTATAGATACGGAATTCAAACCACGATAAAGCATTCAAGCGATGTAAACAGTTGATCATATCTGCGCCAGTTTCTTTGATTTTTTTATATTCACCGTCATTAGATTCTTCACAAATTTCTATGCTTTCGAAGAATAACAAACTTATTGCATTAATTTTCAAAGCTCCATCTCCTAATATAATAATTGGTTCAAGTTTTATCTGCACAGTATGAATAGTACCTACCATGTTCTTACATTTTTTTGGGGTTTGAGAGAGAGTCAATTATTGATGAATGAACGGCCATGATTTCAGCTTGACGGAGCACCCTGTGATGAATTAGAGGGTGAATGGATCGATAGATACTCCATTTATTTATGGCCAGCAAGGTATCCCGATCTCACCCCTTAAGAATTTTTTTAATGTGGGTAATTTACGATGAAGGTCAAAGACCATCTTTAAATATTGATGGATTAGAAATAGCCATTGGGGAGTGTTGTGCAAGTATACCGACATCTTTTTTGAAATATGCTAATGAAAATGAATGTGCACGGATAAAGCATGTATAGCAGTCAAAAAAAGTCATAAGGAACAAATATATCAATTCATTCACTAATTTGCCTCAAATTAAATAGTATAGTGATATTATGTAGTGAGTAAAATATCAAATTTGCACTAAAAAAAAACGATACAATTCATAACCATTTTCAAACAAACGTCGAAAATCTTGTTCACCTGTTCAAATAATGAATGAATGAATGAGGCCAAATTTTGCACTGAAATATTATTAACGATGATAGAACGACGATCCCTATAAGGTCGGAAAATTATTATTTTCCACGCTTGACATTGAACCACATCTGATAGATATTGTGATGATACCCCAACTAGAAGAAAAAATCTAAAGGTGAAAATTTCCATTTTCGTTCAGATAGTTGTTTGATAGTTGATAGAAACATTCACAGAAAACGTATACAGCAAGGATGGAAATGATGGAAATATTTCTTCTGTGTTACCGACGTTACCGCAGAAAAAATATTTACATATTCCCTCAGATTTGGTTCAATGTCCAACGTGGATTTAGCCAGGGAAGTAGTTGTTTTCTGGTAGATATTACAGATAAATCAAATTTTTCAATGTATATGGAGAATGTTCCTCTTTTCAACATGAATACCTCCCAAGAGGTTATTTTGAACGAAGGAGAATAGCGACTAAAGTTTGTGTTATACTTTGAGAGAGTAAAACGCAGTTGAACAGGGAAATAGTAAATTGTAATATATAAACACTTGGCAAATTATTTGACAATCAACAAGAACATGGACTACTACATTTCATATCAAAAATAAAATATGTATATAGTATGATGATAACAAAGTAACACACATTAAAAAAAAAACTATTTTCTTCAACACCCCCTCTCAATGTGGGTTAACATCTTCAAGGCCCAAGCTTCCTAGGTGTTTCTTGAATTTTTCTTTGGAGAGTGCCTTTGTAAATATATCAGCTGTCATATCTTCGGTACATAAATATTGCAGATCTATCTCTTCATTTTCATGCATTTCTCGAACATAATGATGGCGAATGTCTATATGTTTTGTACGGGAATGATAGACAGGATTCTTAGTTAGCTTTTGAGCCCCTTGGTTGTCACAATACAAAATGTTAGCTCCAGCATCTTCTTTCAAATATCCGAGTTCTTTCAAAAAATTCCTCATATATAGGGCTTCCTTTGCAGCTTCGGAGAGGGCCATATACTCTGCCTCAGTACTAGACAAAGCAACTGATTTTTGTTTCCTGGATTCCCATGACACTGCGGCTCCAGCAAAAATGAAAGTAAATCCTGTGTATGATTTTCGATTATCCAAATTCCTCCCCAATCAGCATCTACGAATCCTTCAAGAGAACATCCAGATTTTCGAAAATGTAATCCGAGCGAACTTGTTTCCTTCAGGTATCGAAACACACGTTTTGCTGCCGTCCAGTGTCCTTTACCGGGATTGTTGTTATATTGACTGAGAATACTAACTGCATGGGCGATGTCTGGACGAGCTGAAACGGCCAGGTACATGAGAGATCCAACAGCTTGTCTGAAGGGTATACTTCTCATTTCTTCCATATCTTCTTTCGACTTTGGTTCCATCTCCTTGGATAATTTGATGTTGGAATCGATTGGAGTTTGAATGGGCTTACATTCTTGCATATTGAATTTCTTCAAAATATCCAAAGTATATTTGCGTTGAGACATGCAAACAGATTTTGTTGTCTTATCTTGTTGAAATTCTATGCCCAGGCAATAATGTAATAAGCCCAAGTCTTTCATTTCAAAAGCAGCATTCAAGTCAGTTTTCAATTTATCATATAAGTTTTGAGAATTTGTGGCAACAACCAAATCATCCACATATACACATAATACAATGCAAGAATCTGCCTGACGACGAATATAAATGCATTTATCAGCATTCAAAGGTTTACTTCCGAAAGATTGAAGGTATTGATCTAACTTCTTGTACCACTGTCTACCAGATTTTTTCAAACCGTATATTGATTTCTGCAAGGAATAAACTTTGTCTTCCTCTCCTGGAACAATGAAACCTTCTGCTTGTTCCATGTATATGGTTTCATCCAAATCACCATTGATGTAGGCCATAACCACATCCATTTGATAGAGTGTTAGACCGAATTCTGATGCCAATGCTATAACTGTACGTATGGAACTCTGCCTTGCCACTGGTGATGTTGTTTCATGGTAATCCACTCCTGGTTGTTGACTATATCTCTTGGCTACAAGACGAGCTTTCAGTCTTTCAACTTCTCCAGTGTTTTTATATTATACTCTCAGCACCCATCTACTTCCTATAACTTTTCTACCTTGAGGACGATCAACTAATGTCCATGCTCTATTTTTTACCAATAAATCGAATTCTTGTTTCATTGCTTTCTGCCATTCTTTTGCAAAAGGTCCATCCATAGCTTCCTTCAAGGTTGGGTTGCTCATTTCATCAATGCCAATCTGAGCTGTTTCTTCTGAATTCACTGGTATCATATTATAGACTTTTCTGGGCCTTCCTGCGGAACCGTTTCCGAGTAATGATGGTCTTCCTGGCCCCTTTTTCAAAATTTGATTTTGTTCATTTGGAATGACTGAAATTTCTGTCAAGTTTTCTGCGTCAACTGTGACATTGTCATCTAAATGATTTTCTGTGGCCTGAAATTGGTTTCCTTCCCGATTACTATCAGAAATGGCACCGGTTTCAAGTTTGAAATCAAAAAAGGTAGAATTTTCTGGAGTTTGCTCAATCGTCGATCGCTTGCTTTCCAAAAATTTAACATCAATACTTTTGATAATTTTCCTGGTATTTGGATCCCACAGGCGGTATGGTATGCTTTCGAGTCTGATGAATAACCAACAAAAACGCATTTATGTGATCTGGACTCAAGTTTTCCCTTTGGTGATTTTATCAGAACAAAAGCTTTACATCCAAAGGTTTTAAAATGAGATGCTGTTGGCTTTTTATTTTTGAAAATTTCGAACGGAGTTCTGTTATTCAGACTACTTGAATAGCTTCGATTTCTGATGTATGCCGCAGTGGCAACAGCTTCTGCCCAGAAGTGATGTGGTAAATTTGATTGAAGTAGCATACATCTTGCCATTTCTACAAGCGTACGGTTAATTCTTTCGGAAACCCCATTCTGTTGTGGTGTATATCCTGTTGAATACTGCCTTTTTATACCATTTTCTTCTAAAAATTTGGTGAATTCCGATCCACAATACTCCAATCCATTATCTGTCCTCAGGATTTTTATTTTTCGTTCTATCTGTTTTTCCATATACTTCTGGAATTTCCAAAATGCCTCTTTGACTTCGTTTTTATGCTTCAAGAAGTAAACTTCAAGCCATCTGGACTTATCATCAATAAAAGTAGCAAAATAAACTGCACCTCCTATTGATTTACTTCTAATCGGTCCACAAATATCTGAATGAATGATATCCAGTAGGTTTTCAGATCTATTGAGGGAATGTTTTGGCAAAATTGCTGCCGATTGTTTACTCTTGATGCAAACTTCACATGCAGGTAACTGTTCACGTGAATTGAATGAAATTCCATTGACCAAATTTTCATTTTTCATTTTCTTCAAATCACCTTCATTTAAGTGGCCATAACGCTGATGCCATTTTTGTAAGTCGCTGACTTCCTCACATGCTACGGCTGTACTTTCTGATTCAGCTTGAATGTAATAGAGTTCACCTTTTCTAAAAGCTTTTGCGATAAGTTGACCATTTCCATTCACGATCTTTGCATCCGTTCTTGAAAATATGACGTTGCGACCTTTGTCTGAAGCTTTCGAAATTGATAAAAGGTTCGTTTTTATTTCGGGAACGTAGAGAGTATTTTCTAATCTCAAACTTCTAGTTTCAGAACCTTCGGAAACGGATAAATGAACAGTACCTTTTCCGATTATATCAGTGGTTTTGTTCACTGCGAGACGTACTTTTTGATCACTGACATGAATAAAATCGGAAAATAGTGATATATCGTGACACATGTGTGAAGTTGCACTACTATCCAAACACCATTCTTGTGTATTGGCGGTATCTGCACTGAAAGCCGATGGCATGCTTGTGATTTCTTCATTGGTGGGATCTTCTGAATTTCGAATCATTAGTGCTTCTTCCTCCACATTTGATGTACTTTGTCTAACTGCTGATCTTCTGCGGCATTCTGAACCCTTGTAGCCGAATTGGTGACAGTAGTTACACTTGTATTTGAATTTGGTTTTCTTCAGAAATGGATCATCTGACTTTTCGCTTTTCGTCTTCGAATAGTCATGTTCTGATTTCCAGTTCACTCCTTTTCTAGGATTTTGTATAAAGGGCACTTTGTGATGAAGTTTGATCACCTTTTCTTGCGATGGATTCATCGATAAGCTTGACTTTGAGAGCTTCTGGTTTGGGAAGTTCGTCTCTTGCTTCTATGGCACATCGAAAATTTTCGTAGGTTTTAGGTACACTATATAACATCAGGATTGATAGTAAATCATCTGCCATTTCAATTCCCATCTCTTTTATTTTGTCGACGGTGTCAAAGAATGAATTGAGATGATCTTTCATGTCATTTTCTTCTGACATTTTTGTGAAGAGAACTTGTTTCAGGAGAGTTGCCTTCCTTGCTGGTCCACGAGATTCATAGACTTCCTTGAGTTTTTCCCATACTGCATTACTGGTTTTACATTGTTTTATGAGACATAATTCGGATGCTTGCATAGATAAAATTATGTCTGCTCTGGCTTTCTGGTCAATTCCATGCATCTGCTGCTGTAGCATCGTCCGGTTTGGCCGTTTCACCATTTACATGAGACCAATGATCGTTTTTAATGAGAATTGCCTCCATCTGCAGCTTCCAGGTGTCATAGTTGTTTTTCCCCAATTTTTCTACTTGAGTTAAGGACAGCGCCATCAAAATTAATTTTATTATTACTTTCCCTTTTAATATTTATACTGAGCTTTCTGGGCCCATAACCTGTTATACTTTGAGAGAGTAAAACGCAGTTGAACAGGGAAATAGTAAATTATAATATATAAACACTTGGCAAATTATTTGACAATCAACAAGAACATGGACTACTACATTTCATATCAAAAATAAAATATGTATATAGTATGATGATAACAAAGTAACACACATTGAAAAAAAAAACTATTTTCTTCAACAGTTTGTCTTTCAGCAAATTATTCCACAACTAAGTTTATGAACATCCTGTTCATATTCCCAAACAATGGAATACCCATGACAGGTTTATGTTGAAAAACAATTCTCAACGTGTTATTGCAGAAGAAATATTTCCATCTTTTCCATTCTTGCTGTGTGACATTACTTCTGAAGAGCCTGCTTTCCAATTCTTTCGATTTCCCTGATGAGCTTGAAAGAGCGAAATAGATTCTCGTCGACAAAAATGTATTGGAGGTCTAATGTATAAGAGGTGCGTTCCTTGCGTCAATGAAATGAACGATTTCTGTGAGTGATACTTTTGAATAACATTCTCCATTTCTCATACATTTATATAAAAATGCAAATTATCACTTTCAGATTTTTTTTTTAGTTAGGTTCTTTTCACAATATCTATCAGATGTGGTTCAATATCCAACGTGGCTTTAGCCGGAAAAGTAGTTGTTTTCCGTTAGATATAACAAAAATATCAAATTTTTCAATTTTAATAAATACACAATTTCATTTTGATTTTTGTTTGTAAATATGAACAGGATGCTCATGCTGAAAGAACTTTAGTCGTTATTTTCCATCGTTCAAAGTAACTTCCTGGGAAGTATTCATGTTGAACAGGGGAACATTCTCCATTAAAATATTTTTCCGACTTCTAAGTCGGAATTTTATTATTTTCCGACTTTAAAGTCGGAATTATATTATTTTCCGTCTTCGAAGTCGGAATTTTATTATTTTCCGAATTTTTTTTTTTATTTGTATGGCCCTTCTACGCCTTCGTAGATACTATTTTAATTGTTACTAACTGTTTTCCCGTTTGAATCTGATGCCTCCAATGAAAATTTCTCGCACTGCACAAGCTTTTTAGACGAATAAAATTTCGTTGCAAATGGATAACAAAACTGTAACCCATATGGTGCAAACTTTTCAACACGAACGTAATATGTAATAGTGGAATTGGATGGTTATCAGTTTGAATATTTAATTGCTTGAGTGCTTGGTAAGTGCGTACCTAACTAAACATAAAATAACAAAATATATTGGGCAAAATATTATAATTTGAATACGGTTATAATATTTATTTATATGCCAAGGACGCTAAATACCTTTCTCCCGCTGCCGACACTTTAAATAGTCCATACATGCTTAGCAACAAAACAGGTAAATGGCCTATATCATTCGTTTACTAATTCATCTTGACAACGGAAGGTGAATCGTGTCATTTACATGCGTAGGGTATTAATGACTTTGACTTTATTTGATTTTTATCAATTTTTAGGTCATGAGACTTTTTTATTATTATTGTTGTCTGTTCATTCGGTAACTTAGTTGCGCGCACAAGCAACTTAGAATGAAATAGCGGAATGAATTATCATGAAGGAAGGGTAAGAAAACAAACTTCAATCCAGGCAAATTTTGAGAAATGTCAACAAGCAACGGGATAAACGTAATAAGTAACACGGCAAGCGACAAGCCTCGGCTCGTACTCGCTCACCTCGAATGTTAACACGTCGTTACATTCCTTGTTACTTAAATAACTATTTAGCATATCGAAAGAAAAGTTATCTTGATGGATAATCTTGAGGTCGCTAAAAAGTTTCCCAGCTAAGCGTATACACAATTTTTCGTTTAATCGTCAAAATCATAAAATTGGATGATTGCAAATAAATATATTATGGCTTTGAAATCAACAGCAGTTCAATTAAAACATCACATTCATATTTTCAAACAATAATAATAATAATAATAGTAATAATAATACTTTATTGCTTCTAAAACAAGTTTACAGCAAGAAGTGTATGGGGTTAACAAATAAAAGGAAAATGCTAATAATATATGTGAGTTTTACAAAGCTAAAAAGTCAAAGAAATCAAAATGTTACAGTTTGAAGGTACTATAATAATAGTGATACTAATAGTTACTCGCTTAAGATAAATGATCTTAATCTAAGAATATTCCAAATATATTCTGATATTTTCTTGGCATCAGTTAATGAAATATTTTGTAAAGCAGCCATCAACGTTTCCAAACTCCGTAGGCAAGAAATATTATGTTTCATTACTGTATAGATAGGACAGTCAAAAATAATATGAAAAAGTGTTTCCTTTTCGTTCATATTGCAAACTGGGCAAGTTAGTTCAGGATCAAGTAGCTCAGTGGTTGAGACTGAAGCGTTCAAAACCATTGACTGCTGGTCGGCTAGGTTCGAATCCTCAGCGACTTCAGATTTTTATCTGATGGCCCGAAAAAGTGCTAGGAATCGCACGTTAAAAGGTAAGACCTCGTTAATCCTTGGCTCGCACAAGTTTCGACTTTTGAGGGCTGCCGTTCGTAAGGGGACGACAGCTGGTTAACGGAAAAAACAATTTTTTTTTTTTAACAATAGAGTAGTAGATTCCATAAAGAGTAAATTTGATTTTGAAATACGTAACTGAGCGAGAGTGCGTGTGACCTGGATGGGTAGTTTTAGCAGGAGGTATGTGCTTGTATTCATGGACATATTCAATAGATTGTAAACGTACATAAATGGGTACCGAGAGGATATTGCAAGATATGACTCATGCAAAAATTTGTAATATTTACCAAGTAAGGGTTTTCTAAGCTTGATCAAATCGTTGTAGTTCAGACTATTCCATAATGACAATGAATCAGCATCGGGAAAAAATTGCCTTATTTGCAATGGCCAGTTATATTTAGGATCTGCATTATTCATCAGGTGCATTTGTTATTCAAAACAAAGTCTAGGGTATCTATGATTTTCCATTAGGAAAATCTTGCATATCCAGTTGAGGGTTATTTTGAAAATATTATAAGCGAGTTTAACTCTACCAATTCCTAAGCGAAGAATGGAATCGGGTGTATTGATAGGGACTAGTAGTATTCTTTTAATGAACGAAATTTTAACTCTTTCCAGCACATCTAGATATCTAACCCAAACAGAAATACATTTATACATGACGCTCATGACGCTATATATATATATATATATATATATATATATATATATATATATATATATATATATATATATATATATATATATATATATACATATATATATATATATTTATTTTCAGAACAAATCGAGATCCTTCTAAGATATAAAATATACAAGTAGAGATCCATTTTTCAAGGCGAGATCCGATTTCGGATCTCGTCTTGTATCCCTGTGTATATAGAGTTCAATAGGTGTAGGAAGTGGGTGGAAATGCATGATTGAATTTTTGTCTGGATCTCACTTTGGACCATTTTATGCAATTTTATACATCGGAAGTTCCTCGATGTCGCTACAGAGGGTGTGGCAGTTCAAGTATGCATTTTACGGTAAACCTGAGATCCGATAAATTTGGCGTTATTGTGGATCTCGTGTTACCGTGCTTTCGTAATGTTAATTCAATCTCTATCTTCTGTGTTCATTACAATTTGTTTCGCAAGTATGCTTTTGCTAAGAGGTGAAATACAGGGTCGGACTGGACAGGGCGGCAGTTGCCGCCTGGGCCAACCTTAGAAAATGGGGAGAGGGGGGGGGGCAAATACAAAATGACACAAACACAACTAAATAGCACGCACTTCCACTTATCATAGAACCTTCTTTTATATTTTGTTTATTTTACTTTTTAATTTTAAAATGTATTTTTGTAATTTCTAAAGTAGTTTTTATGAGAGTTCGTTAATGAAAACCCTGGTTTTTGTCCCAGCAAAATCGCTTTGTGGAATTTTTACACAAGAAATAGTGAAAAAAATTACAAATTTTTTGTGTTTTTTCAAAAATATCAAAAAGTATCGAAGGGATCGTTTTACAATCTATGAAACTTTTGTAGAGAATTATGAAACCTACAAAATAGTTTTTTATGCAACCGGATCGGTGCATTTTCCACTGAGAAAAAGTGACAATTTTGTGAAAAATCATAATTTTTATAAATCTGAAGCTGGACAAACAATATTGAGGAAACTGATACATAATGAAATGTAGTTCAACTGTGAGCAAGATGGTTTCTGTCCAAAGTGTAGTTTTTACACAATCGAGTTATAAACAATTCAAGGGTTTAGTTGGCAAGATACGCCGATTTGAGGAAAATCGTCGTATCCGAATTCTGTCAACGGCATCTGGAAGTAGAGATCAATAACTACAACTTGTTTATTTTGGATTTTCACTTAAGAGGTGGGAAATGTGCCGAAAAATGTCAATGAAAGTTGCTACAAACGCTTCAAAGTCCTCCCGAAATCGCTCGATGTCGCACTTGGAGTCAGTGCGGGTACACTTCGGGCGCTTTCGGGAGCACTTTGATGCATTTGGAACAATTTCCAGTTGAATTTTGAACACTTTTTCCACCCCTCAAGTGAAAATCCAAAATAAACAAGTTATAGATAATGATCTCTACTTGAGATAAGCCGTTCACAAAATTTGAATACGACGAATTCCCTTAAATCGGCGTAGCTTGCAATATAAACCGTTAAATTGTTTACAACTCGATTGTGCAAAAACTACACATCGAAAAGAAACCATCTTGCGTACAGTTAAACAACATGTTATTATCTATTCGTTTCCTCAATATTGTTTGTCTAGCTTCAGATTTATAAAAATTATGATTTTTCAGAAAATGGCCTCTTTTTGAGGTTTTCGCAGATTTTCTCAGTGGAAAATTCACCGATCCGGTCGCATAAAAAACAATACTGTAGGTTTTATAATTCCCTACAAAAGTTCTATCGACTGTAAAACAATTCCTCCAAAACTTTTTGATATATTTGAAAAAAAAACAAAAATGCTATAATTTTTTTCACCCATTTTTAAATTAAAAGAATCTACAAAGCTATTTTGCTGGGGCGTAAACCGGGGTTTTCATTAATGAACCATCTTATAAAAATTAGTATAGGCCATTTGCGTCTTTTATTTTGTGTGAAAAAACTCTATAATTTTTATAACAATAATAATAATAGCGTCTTTATTGTCCATTCCAGTTTTTTTGAATATCATTATATTATGTACATAAAAAATAACGGCATAATAGGCGGAGTTCAGCTTACAAAGTTGAAAAATATTGATAACCGTAAATTATAGTGAGTTGTTCATTCATATTGGCTGATCTATAGCTTGGCCTAATATACAAACATTGGAATTTATATTCATCAAATTGATGACCATCATGAAGTCTTTTGAAAATAACACAATATTTTCTAAAGCACTATTTTCTGGTGGCCTTTCAGAAAGTATTTTCATTTCATTCAATTTTTCATTTGAAGGAAATCTACAGCGATAATTATTTTTAGTGCACATAGTCTCATTTTGTACATGCATTGGCATCACATCTGCAGACAAATTAATTATTGAAAGAAATATAAAAATATATAGTTCAATAGTTATTTATGGTACTAGTGTGTTATGTTGAAAATAAGTTACGCGAGAAAGATTTATACCACGAAGCCGTCAAAAAAGTTAAATGGCAAAGTTGTAGGTAATAAAAAGATCTACAACTTACATAACTACGCTTTTTTCACATTACCTCAAATTTTATGTAAAAAATTTAAATAACCAAGTTTCTGGATTTTTATTTCTTTTTCAAAAAAAAAAAATTTTTTTCACGAAATTTGGTGAAAACTTACCTTTTCATGTCCCAAATACACTGTAATTCATTTGATTTGAAAAATTTATTTTTTCACCTTATTTTGACTTAATATCAATAAAGCACCCTCATTTTCAATCGAAAATTCTCGCGTCAAAATTTCAGTTTTGTTCAAAAAGTCGATGTGCTTTTTGTTCGTTGAAATCTCTACTTTCTGGTGGTGTAGAAAAAAATATACATTACTAGAGAAAATGTTCTCAGAAAATGCAAAAGATCAAAAAAACTGTATGTAATTCGATTTTTTTTAAAATCATTATGTATACAAATTCGAGCTATTTATTAAAATTTACACTTTCATTTTTCAAAAAACGTAAGATTCCGTGTTACATTGATGAACAAAAATGTTGCAAATCGAAATATACTACTATAATTAACAAACAAATAAATTAATATTTAATAAGACATCTCCAATATTTTGAGAAAGTTGTAGAATCTTCTCAAAATTATATTTGTAGATGCCTATTTTTTGCTATTTCAAGACAATTTATATACCTGAGTGACCGACGGAAAATTTTAGCTCATTAAAAGGTATTTCATAGAGAAGTGGGGAAGGAGCTAGGAGGGTCTGAGCACAGTTTAACATTTACAGTATTCCCATTCCAGCCAAATTCTGGTTTAAATTTTCATTGCGTACACCCAGGAGTTTTGATCACTGGGTGGGCGCAAACGACGAAATCATGAAACTAGGCAATCCGTACAGGGTTGTCGTATTTCAGAAGTTTCGCTCATTCTATTGCAGTAAAATATATTAATATTAGTTCTGGTAAGGCAACGTCAAAAACAAGAAAAGAAAATCAAAAAGTACAGAACCCTTCAACATTTATAAATTATTTTCATGTTGCAGTTCTCAAAATATCCTTCTTCAATGCATGTATTATAGTTTAGTAATAGATAAATATGAATATTTTGTCAGAATAAAGTGTATTCAAATTATGACAAGAGATTTTCTTTATGAAGACCAATATTGAGCTTGGTACATTTCAAATTAATAATAAGTTTATAATTTTGAAATGATGAGGAGTATGACATTGGAATAAATCTAACAAAAACATACAGAATTCCCACAATCTATTTTTTCCAGTTGTGGCAAATTTAATACAAAATCAAAAGATTGAGACGTTTGTTACTATAGAAATAACTTTATCAATATTCACTGTAATAGTCAAAGTATGGTTGACATATTGTAATATAAGTAAAAAATAGGCAAAGAAGGAAAACTACTTTTTCAGCATTGTAACAATTTAACTAGAACTTGTCAACAATAACTAAAATTATTTCATACATTTTTGGAAATGTGTAATTGTCGTGTGTCTTAATACATTTTTTGCACTTCCGGGACTAAAGTGCCAACTTCATTCCCGTGTAACAGGGACTAAAATGTACCTTTCAGTCCCTAGGGAGATAAAGTTGCATTTCAAATCGCCAAGGACACAAAGTAAAAATCAAACTTTATCGCAGCTACACTATTAATAACTAGGACAAAAATTAGGAAATATTCCATTATAAACTCGATTTTTTGGTTATTAATTCTTCCGTTATCATGTCAGCTACCTTATCTATATCAAATTTTGTAGATTCATTCATTTCTTGATTAATTTTCTTGATATTATGTTAGTTAAGTTACGATTCGTTTAAATGTCAACATTAATAATGGAAATGTCACTGAATTAAAAAAATTTGTTGACACTGTTGCTATAACGTTATCTACCTACTGAGTAATCCAAGTAGGTACCGTGTTTATATAACTCATCAAAATTAATAATTGTATCAATGTTGAAAGTTATAATACTGGGAACTTCAAAATATAGCGTATATGCCTCAGGACTGAAGAGATATTTTATCCCTTACGTGATTATTGGCCCTCGGGCTCTATGAGCCCTCAGGCAATAAACATCAAGTGCGGAATTAAAACATTCACTTTAGTCCCTTGTTATACAGGGTAACCCAGGGTTAAACCGCCAAACATTAAAGACTGGTATTTTAGGTGAAAATAAGATTTTTTCTTCCTATAACCCAGTGTTCTAACTTGCTTCGTTTTCGAGATACTGGATGTCGAAGTTTACAGAAAAAAATATTTTTTTATCAATTACTCTAAAACCTTTTGACTGATTTTGATAAAATTTGGCATGCTTATTTGAGGAAAGAAACGGATTCTATTGTTGAACTTGGAATGAAATTATGATTTCCAGTGGCGTACTAGAGGGTAATCTTACTAATTATACGTTTTTTAGATTAGAAAATCAAAAATATAATTTTTTTCTCTCTTAAATTTTTTTCGTATCTCAATTCATTTTCGAGAAACAGTTTAAAACCCGTTTTCCCGCATGTAACAGGAAAAACTCGTTTAAACAAAAATCAGATCGAAGGTAGCAGGGCACAATTTCCACAACAATTTAGAGTTTGTATCAATGTTTGACAGCCTGTGACATATTAATTAATTAATTCGAATTGACACCCTGTATCTTGAAAACGAGGAAAGTTAGGACAGAAAGTTATGGGAAAGAATATTTTATTTTGACCTAAAAAAGCGATCCTGAACGTTTGGCGGTTTAACCCTGGGTCACCCTGTATAATATACTATTCTTGTCAGAAAAAGTCAACTGTTTAGTTGCCTAAAGGCATTTTACTGCTTAGTCAGGAAAGTGATACTTTGCTGATCGGTATTTGTTAGCAAAATTTGTATTTTGCTGTCGATCAAGAAAACATTTTTTTATACAAGTCAAGAATTTTTTTTTGTTTGAGAAAGGAGGGTATGCTTTAGATAGGAAAATTTTGGCCATTTAAGAAGAAAAAATTGACTTGCTTTTAAATGCTATATGAGTAATATAGTAATAGTTTTCTTTTTCTTTTTCATTCTAGAATGATTTATCTTATGAATACAAAAATAATAACTTATCAATTATTTTCAAAAAATACAAAGTGGCAACATTGCTTCTCAATAATTATTCAAATAATCGATATCTCCTATGTATTATATCGAAACCCAGAATAGGCACATAACTGGCGTTGCCAAAATGTCTATTTTATAATTTTACTGCCTTCAAAATTTTACCGAAGAAGAAAATGTTCCGAAATGGTTTGGAGCCAAAATTTTTCTATGACATGAATGTAATTAGAATTTAATAAATCAACTTTTTAACTGAAAAAATTTGCAGCAGTCACATTTTTTTCATGAAATTAATGATTGAAAAAACAAATTCGAATTATAGTTTTTTTGATTTTTTGCATTTTCTGAGAACATTTTCTATAGTAATGTATATATTTTTTTACACCTCCAGAAAGTGGTGATTTCAACTAACAAAAAGCACACCAACTTTTTGAAATAAGCTGATATTTAGACGCGAGAATTTTCGATCGAAAATTAGGGTGCTTTTTTGATATTAAGTCAAAATAAGGTAAAAAAATAAATATTTCAAATCAAATAAATTACAGTGTATTTGGGACATAAAAAGGTAAGTTTTCACCAAATTTCGTGGAAAAATGTTTTTTTTTTGTTATTTGAACTTTTTACATAAATTTTGAGGTTATGTGAAAAAAGTGTGGACAAATAAGTTGTAGATCTTTTTATTACATACAACTTTGCCATTTAACTTTATTCCATACTTCCCGAGCTCAGGTCGCCCGTAATTTATTTTTATTTTTACTATATTTTTCTCCTTTTACAAAGGGTTTCATTCTACTGTAATTTAGTTTTTTTTTCAAAAATTATCGACCCTGGTCTATTTGGAAACAATACACTGGTATACAATGTTTTATCCAACACATGACAATTATGACTGTCATTATTAATGTCATTTCAGACAAGTAAACTATCAAATAACACACGCCCCCTCCGGAGCTTCGACACATCCGGAGGGCGCGCTGGATCATTCACCCAGATTACCACTCCCCACGTCGATGGGGTGAGTGATCACTGGGTCCGAGAATCATGTGTCCTGACCAGACGCAGTGAACCTATGATGATGGCCTTCTGCATCCGTCCGGCTGAGGTTTCTGCTATATTATGGCAAGCCGGTATGATTTTTAAGTTCGAGAGCAGTGTGTCCACCATTCCTTCAAGGACCCCTGTGATCAGAACCACCAATTCAACAGAATAGTTTGGGTATTATTATTATTATTATATCATTTTTAGGTTATTCTTGTACTGTCGTAGGTCCTTGATGTGTGAGCCGAATTTTAGACTATTCGAAAGATTGGAAGTAGATGAAAATAACAAATCCACACTATTATTATTATTATTATTACATTCCCATCACGAAATTCTCGTAATGGTATCCATCCTTGAGATGTGTGCCAAATTTTTTATTCTTCAGATGATTGGAGGTGAGTGAAAATTAACTTCCAAGATTGTAATTCCACCAACTTCACTAAATACTTTCCCCGCGACATTTCGCAGTTGTTTTCAATACGTCGATAAATGCACTGTGTGTTTAAGGGCAATGAAAATTGACCTGTTCCGATCCTTACTAACGTCTAGCACGTGGTCTTTTGGCGCCAAATCCAGCAACGGCTGTGCAGTACAGACGGATCTCACGTTGGTGTGAATTTTTCAGAACATTATACAATGTATATTACCTGAACAAGTTTTTCTATGGATCTCGTTTCTACACTTTTTTATCAAAAACCCAAAATCCAAAATTGTTTCCCCTCTCTAGGAGTAGAGGTTCGATGAGCCATTATAATGCTACTAATTGGAAATATATTTCAGAATTTACACTATTTCGGGTGGATCTCGGGTTGTCTTAATTTCAATCAGATCTCATCTTGTTAGGAAAACGTATATATATATATATATATTTTCAAACAAAAATCAATACACAAGATATTTTGACAGTTGGTGACCAAACGCAAATAAGTCTGATACTGATACTGATGTTTTAGTAGATATCAAGCACTCCTCCAGAGGTCAAAAGTATTGTAAACTATGTATTTGTTGTTAGTTTAAAAATTGATGTTGTACTACATAAAAAATAATCAACAGTAATTGTGGTAATGGTGGTAATTTTTTTATAATTTTAACTAGATGCATGAATCTTTGTTGCTATAGAAATCTCACGCGTGGACGAAGTCCGCACGAGTGGGATTTCTTGATAGCAACAAAGACGACTGCTAATCTAGTAATTCCGCTTGACTATTTCTTTACCGGACATTTTTCAGTGCCATCTTGACCACCAAGTCAATGGCTAACTTCTTGATGCATTCATTCAAACAAAGATCCAACCAAACAACGTGAAAAAGTTAACGCTGTAATTTGCTACTAACAAATTATCAGTGTAATTTTGATACTATTGTTGGATTTAAAATGTTTTCTCGTGATGATTGCTGACAGGATCGTATAAAAAATAATCAGGTTTATTTTGATGCACGAGTGTAATTCGGTAGAATATTTCCGGAGTTAAAAGAAAAATGATTCAGTATTGTGTTTAAGCTTTACTTTTGGTCACTTTTTCTTGAAATGAACTTGAAAAAATATTTCCGAAACGTGACATTTCAATGACATTTAAAATTCGATATTTATTCATGTCAAGATGACATTTCATTAAATATTTACTTTGAGCCTCAAATCCTCATACACATATCCTTTAGAACTTAGAACCAGTTGTATATATTAGAGTTCAAACTTGGATTTACTATAACCTTGCGTTTGTCCGTTTCATAACTTCAGTTCTCTAGTAATATATTGTTGCGTCTTCGGGTTCAAAAATAATTGTACACTGGTACGGACTTGCCTTTATTATTCATACTTCACTTGATAGATGGATAGATAGATTTTTTATTTAACCACTTTACATAAGTTATATGTTTGTAGCAAGTCAAGAATTACATATATGTCTAGACATAGAAGTTAGATGCTAACATGCGCTAAAACTACAGATCAGCTAGAACATTGAGATTAAAATCGAATTAATTACATATATATGTCAATAATAAAAGCTACATATACCTACATAGTATAGGTTGAAAACAAAACAGTTCCAAATGACAAAATCAAACGGATTAAAATTTATATAACCAACCGGATTAAAATTACATATGCATGTACAAAAATGTAAAATTACATATGCCTACATATACTTAAGCGAATGTGGTATATAAATGATTAGGAATTTGGGGTGAGCATCATGAGTTCATGGTTGAATGAGAGGTATTCCTCAATTGAGTAAAAGCATTGTGACAGTAAGTGATTTTTTACCCATTTTTTAAATTGAATAAAATTTAGTGATTTTATAGCAGGTGGTAAAAAATTAAAAAATCTGACATTTGGAGAATTTTGCTTCGTGACACACAGTCGGTATTTACGAGTTCTGAGTTTACTACTGACAACACTGTAATACAAGTCATTGTCAAAACTGAAAATCTGATATCAAAATACTTGTATCCAAGGTAACTCAAGGTAACTTTCTAACTAACTCACAAACGCATTGCTTATATATAAAAATAAAGTTCTAGAAAAATGAAGAAATCAATAGAACACAATAAGAATGATTGATCCAGAACAAAAGTTAGTGCTTCTAGATTTTTCCATCTAATTCATCGAACGATTTCGAACAATTCAAGAAGTCTTTATCAAATTTCAGGTCTGTAACAATATATTGTTGTTTGGGCACATTTTGAAATAATGAATATTTGACCATTTTGAATAAATCCTGAAGCTAGTGATCAGCAACAAAATTTCATCGGATGTTTGATTATGTCCTAAAACGAAAAAAACGCCAAAAAAATACAGAATTTTTGTAAAATTATTACGTCTTTTTCCATATTTCTATTCAAATTACAAGTATATATTGTAAAACGAGCAATTTGAAAATAAAAAAGTTTTGTCAGTGTGACTTTCCTTCCATTTTGTGGCATCTCGATATAATAATAATAATAATAGGTCTTGATTTTCCAAATATATTTACAATATAAGAGGAAAAACGCCAAAGATCAGATGATGACACGTATTGTTATACACGCGTATTACCTCTGTTATTATTCTTAAGCAGTCTGTCCGTGAAATAACTCCTACCCTCGTTGACTTTTGAACCAGACTGTTGAATATACTTGGTATATACATCATGTATATCATTCAAATTTCAGATCAATCTATTTATAGATTAGCGATGTTCAAAAACAAATATTGATTTTTTGTGGTAATTCAAATCTCATGAAAGAAATAGTCGATAATCAACAAAATGATTACCTGAGGGAAAGATAAAAATTCTGAGGCTTCCGATATGGAAGGAATGATAATAATAATGATAATAATACATGCTTTTATTGGTAGGCAACAAATAAGTGCACTCAACCTTCGTTTACCACAAAAATCCTGATCATAAAACGAAGGCGATTGCTTTGATTATTAATTATTTTGTTACAATGGGTTACTTTTCGAACAATCTTTTTTTTTATTTTCGCTTTGTTAATTCACTTGTCTCATTGGTGTTTCAAAGTGACGTTTTTCTCATTGAAAATATATCTGAAAAATAGTTGTTTCAGTTGTCAGTGTCAAAAATAGCTATTATTCGATGATACCAAGAAGATTCGATGATTTTGCTAAAGCTCGTTAATAGCCATATATTCGAAAGATTTCTCACAGGATAGTTCAAACATTATGTAGGTACCAACATTTCTTTTATGGTTAATATTATCGTAGGTGATGTCATTTTCATGATCATAAATAATATCAGATCGAATCAAGTTTGTTAACGTCCTAATAATTTGACATTTCACATCATTATTTACAAAATTCGTTAAAAAAAAGTAATCCAAAATGAGTAGTAATAGGGAGGACGATTTGACATTGACACTGATAATTTCAATATAAATAGTTGGCACGAAGTTTCTATAGTAGTTAATTTCATCGTATTATTATGTGAGCTCTTAGCAGCGAGTGAAGAGTGAGGGAACGGGTTTTGGATAGTGGGGGTGAGGGTTCAAATCCCACATAACCCACATTTTTTTTTTTTTAATCGATTAGTGTTCGATTTTTATTAAAATTTTTAATATTTGTATCTTCCGTTCGTTTTTTAGGTTGTATATATTATGGGAAACATGACGGCAGGAAAGTTTATGATAAAAAGTGTTATTGAAAATATTACAGATTTGTTTATGATTCGTAGGAAAAGTATAGTGTACAATTTGCATGAAATGACCCAAAAACGAAATGAAAAGAAAAAACCAACCAAATATCTCCTCTCAACTGCCGTTTGCTACCGCCCTTCACACCATTTTTTTTGTTTTTGTTATTTATAACTGGATAAATCTTATGCACAAGCTCAACCTCAATCTTGTTCATTAGGTACTTCTTTCATCTTTTAGGTTAGCGAAAGAATTATCTAATTTCGGATGAAAATTATATTCAACTGGAACCTATAAGTTACTTTTCAGGTAACCTTCGTAACTCCAATCCATTCTTAAATTTGTTCATTTTTCAATCCAAAGTTCAAGCACTACTTATAAAACTGGCCCCTAGCCTTAATTCTTTGAAAGAAAGAAAAATGAAAATGATAAGTGACAATAAGTACAAAATAAAATAAGAATGTGATGGAAAAGTTTTAGTTGAAGAATTATGAACGAAAGACAAACATTAATCGAAAATATTGTAAACTCAAGTAAAAATAACTCACCTAAGATCAGTACTGAACACAACCCGAACATTTCCTCAATTCTATTCTAAGTTCATGTGAGAATATTAGTTAAATAGTGTCGTTTATCAGTTTTACCTTGCCGTGTTGAAATGCATTTGTTCGTTTAGTAGGTAAATAGGTATATTACGCCTACTCGACTGTTGCAATTTCTAAAACTAAGTTGAGGGCGTCCTTTGTTTTTCTTATCTGTCTTATTTCAATTCAATGTCATGGGATAGGGCATAAGGCCGCCTCTCTGTGCTGTGGTTTACCGGCCACCTTAATTTATCATTTCCAAAAGTATATTAGATTCTAATTAGATTCTAAATTGGATGGTTAAATCGAAATAACTTTAAATAAGCAAGAAAATATAATATAGTTAGTGAAAAGCTTTTCAACATTTGAACAGAAAAGACATATATTGAAGAGGTTAGAATACGAAGGATTTGAGTACTAATTTAACTATTTCGAGGAATTTGAGTTTGAACTTAAGTAGCCACGATAAAATCTTCAGAAATTCGACCACGCCACTGAAGATGACTGCTGCAGTTACATTCGAAACGTTTGTATACTTGAACTAAAGAAGACCACGGCAAAACCCATGAACCAATCAGAACATTGACGCCAACAATGAAAGCCTGCATTCATTCCCATTAATCAGTTTGTTATCTACTTAATTGACACAATGATAAACATTTTACCTAATGTTTTCATAATTAGAGGCAATTATGGCACTATTATCAATATCGTATTCACAGAACGTAGTGTGAATCTGATTTTGCAACTTTAGAAATTTAAGCTGTTGTGGATAGTGTTTTTTTTTTTTCAATTAATTAACTTCGTAAATTTCCACGAATAACTGCTTCAAAAATAAATTGACTTTCGCAACATTACAATCGAACCTGTTGAAAATTAGAAGCAGAATACAGTCAAAATAAAAGAGGTACAAGTGCGCTCATACCCATTGAATGCTGCATTATATTCACATCACGATTCGACCTATTTCTAGTAGATCAGAAGTAATAATGGTATATTAATGTATAAGTGGATGAAAAGGTCTTTCAAACACGCGCGAATTTTCGAGCACGACGGCACAGCCAGTGCTCGAAATAAAGCAAGTGTTTGAAAGTTCAGTTATCCACGAATACTTTACGTTATTTTTTTCAATTGGTGCACTTTGAAATCATGAATACTGGTTTCATTATCACAAGTGATGGAAATAAGAACTTCGTAGATATATCTTATCCTAGATACAAAAACAAACAGTTGTATATCAGTGAAGAATAGTGACTGAAAAATAAAATTATCCCTACCAGTACAAAGTACAAATACTGAAGACGCAACCTACTCAAACTCAGAATCATGAAGCATTATTTTCAATGTTTTTTTTTTGTAATTCAGGAGTTAATAGTCTTTATAACAAGGTGGTAAAGAGTTATACGTCTTTGTTGCTACGCTTGAAAATAGCAAAGAAGTGTTGTGGAATAATTAAGACATGTCTATTCCTCGTGGGAATAATATTTTTATTTTCGAAACGCTTTAGTTTGATTTTGGGGTAAATTAAAGTAAGAAGATGAAGATAAGTTCAGTTTATTTGCTGTTCTGAAAGCTGAAGAAATATGGTCAAACTTCCGTATTCCGAAAACAAATGGCAGACACGAGTTTTGGATCCTCGATTTATTAATGCTGGGCCATAAATGCAATCGGAATAGGCAAGTTTTGACATAATTAAACTCTTACATATGAGTTTCAGGTCACGACTGAGGATATTTCTGTAGGGAAAAAGTGTTCTAAGTGGGGCATATCCAGTTTTGCAGAGGTAATTTACGTGCTTGGTGTATCGCATTTTATTGTCAATCCACAGCCCAAGATGTTTTGACTTCTTCAACAACTGGCAGTATTTCATTGTTGATCATGAAGTTGCAACTTTGTTTTGTCTTATCCCTATTAGTACTTTGGATTTTGTTGCATTAAATTTCAAATTGTACGCTGACGATATACGTATTAAATAATTTCAACAAATCATTATTTATTATATTTGTAGCTTCTTGACAATTATCTGTCGAGAAACTGAAATATACTTGGGTGTCATCAGCGTACTGATGTACCTCACAGTGACTCAAGAATTTGCCAAAATCGGAAATATGCATCGTGAAGAGAAGGGAGCTATAATGCCCCTTCAAACAGATCACCTTGTAATTTTGTAAATAGAATAGAATAGTTAGACACACAGTATTAATACCTTCCATTGAAAAGTGTATCTTTCAATTGTTTCAATGAATATTCAAAAAGTATAATCTCATTCAATCAAAACATAGACCTTCACTACTCACAGCAGTATAATTGGCGTCGAGGATGGGATTGATAGTGACAGGTTGGCAAATCGAATTACCAGCATTGTCAATTTCTTTGAGATCGATTCCGAGTCCTCGAATCCATACTCGACCAAGAAGAGCATCGTGTCCTGTTGGTACTATATATAAATCAGAATCCATTTTCCTATTTTCATAGGAGACTGTCAATGTGACTTTTCCTTTGGGTTTAATGATATGGTCTGAGTACGACCGAAAAATACTGTCATTGGTTGTAACGGAACAGACAGGCCTAATTTATTGAAATCCGTTTCAGATAGCAGGGAAAATCTAGCGCCTGAGTCGAATTCGAAAATATGTGGCTTATTATTAATTGTGACAGGAATTCGATATTTATCTGAATATGGGTTGATCTGACCAATACCATATATCGTGTCAGATTGATCATCATTCTAAGAGCAAATACAAACTTTGGAAACAGTGCCTAACGCTTGATAATTAATACGACTTCTTCGGCTTCTAGAGTGTGAACGATAACGTGAGGCATGAACTATTTTGTTTAAATTGTAATTTTTTATTTCGTTTCGTTCTCTGAAAGTTCATTTAAATCAACAGCATCGTCAGTAAGTCTTTCGGTATGTTTGACTATCTCGCTGCTTTCGAATCGTGAGGCTTCTAAAGTTACCGCTTTTTTCAGTATATTGTCAAATGATATATCAGAAGATTGTTGCAGCAGTTGTTCTCTTATCCAACAATCGCGCAAACCTCTGATGAATTGTACGCGGAGAAATGTTTCTGCAATAGATATTTTGGGAGTACATGTGCAGGTAAAAAAATCACAGTCCTTCAAATAACTTTTGAGCGAGGAAACAAATTCAGAAATCGATTGTTTTGGTTGCTGAATTATATTTACGAAGTAGTGTTGAGTAACAATGGTGGATATATGGGGGGACAACATGTCTTAAAAATGTATCACTAAATCTTCATAAGGTACCTCTTCAAGAGGTTTATCTGGTCCTAGAAGAGCTGCTATGTTGTTATAGTGATCAAAGCTAATTGAGGCAAATAATAATTGAGTCTTTTCAGTACTCTCGGTTGCATTTTTGAAATTTTGAAAACGGTCGAGGTATGAAGTGAATTTTTCTTTTTTTTAAGCAAAATTTTTAAATGGAAAAGTTTGTTGTGCTGGAGAGCTCTGGTTAGTTTTTAAAGTAGATGTCAAAATTTCAAGAAATTTCTCAAATTGTTTTTGGTCCATTATGATTTGAAAACGATATTGTGACAATCTGTTCCGTACTTGACAATATTTTAGTATTCTAGCTCTACTGAAATGAGTCTGCAACTACAGAAAATAAATACGTAGTTTACCTGAGTACTTGTATCAGACAGGCGAGACTACAAAAAAAACCGTCTGGAAAATTGTTTAGATTTGAATTGGCTTACTGGAACCGACCATCCTGGTGATGTTGCTCGGTGAAAAAATTGTATCCCAATCTTCGTCGCCAATTATACTGCTGTGACTGAAGGTCTATGTTTTGATTGAATGTGATTACTTTTTGAATATTTATTGAAACAAGTAAAAGATACACTTTCCAATGACAAGTATGAATTCTTTGTGTCTAACTGATAATTCAAAACAGACCTTCAGTCACGACAGGGGCCAAGATTGGACCCTTAGGGCCTGACTTATTGAATTCTTTGATACACCTTTTGTTCAATTTTCGTCAGAATCAAATCGCTGAATACGAGAGGATAATCAGGACTCGCAACGTTTTCTGTGGCAAAAAGAGACAAAAAAGGTCCCATTTTTATTTATCAGATATAAGCCATAATTTTTGGTGCAATTTGTTCTCCAAGCTGTGCAACTAACGTTATTCGCCAGAATGCCAAAAAATATGCAAAGAAATGTCCTGAAGCTGTAGAAGCCATCGAAAAATACCACTATATGGATGATTGCCTAGATAGTTTCGAAAACGAAGAAACCTCCATCAAAGTTGTGAAATGAGTCATCAAAATTCATAGTCGTGATACATTCAAAATGACGAGATAGATCAGCAATTCAAGTCACTTTATGGAAAATGTACCAGATGAATTACGATAAAAAAATAACATGGATTTTCAAAAGTGGCTACATCAGAACGAACATTGGGTTTGATATGGATTCCGATATACGATCTTTTGAGTTTTTCTGATACATTTCGTTCAAACACGGAAATATATTGTAGGCATTCAATTACAAGGTGGTAATGTCAGTTTATGATCCACTGGGTCTCCTAGCAGTTTTCACAATTCAGGCAGAATATTGATGCAAGAAGTTTGGTCAAAAAAATTCGTTGGGATGATAAACTCAGTCCTGATCTATTAGAATAGGGTTTTTCTCAGTTTAAAAGAACCATCTTGGTTAATGATCTTACAGAACTAATGAGAAGAAGAAAATAGGTTAGGTTGATACTTTTTGAACTTTGATTTTTTGACAGTTGTTAAAAAACGTAAATGTATAGTGTACCGCTATTATTGCAATTACAAGTTTTTCAATTCTTCTACAATTCTCCTGTAACACGTTCAGAATAAAACACGTTTGGTCTGTTACTCAGCTATACCTTTATTTCATGGCCTCAACAGGTTATGGGCCCAGGTCACAATAAAGTTGGAATTAAAGGCACTGAAAGTTTGTGAATCCAAGCGTCCGTTGTTTGTTGTTTGTTCGAGAATTTTCTGCACGTCAGCCATGGGAGATAAAATTGATGTATCGGCAGTGGCAAAGTTTGATGGTAAAAACTATCATCAATGGAAATTTCAAATCAAATGTGCATTGAAAGCAAAAGGTCTGTATGGCCTGGCAGATGGTACAGTAACTCAGCCCCCTGCAGATAAAGTTCAAGAAGTAGAAGCTTGGTGCAGGAAAGATGCACAAGCAATGTTTTTGCTTACAGCAGCCATGGATTTGGGACAGATCACCCTCATTGAAAACTGCACTTCATCGAAAGATATGATTGACAAGTTAGACTCGATATATGTTCAAAAATCAGAGGTGAACAAGATGTTGGTGCATGAGAAGTTTCATCAATATAAAATGGAGTCAAGTGATTCAATTGCACAACATGTATCGAAAATAGAAAACCTTGCTCGTGAAATCAAAAAATCTGGAGATGACATCAGTGATGCTGCGATAATTACTAAAATCTTGAGCACACTTCCTTTGAAATATAGAAATGTGAGACAGGCTTGGCTTTCTCTGGATGAATCAAAACAAACCATCAAAAACTTAATAGCTAGGCTCTTAGACGGAAAGAGAAGTCTCACATCAATTGAGGAAGAAGAAATTGCACTAGCTGCAATATCCTTAAAAGGAAAGAACGTAAAGAATGATGAGAAGAATGAGACTCACAAAGACAAAAAGTACAACAAGAAATCCAGATTTCTCTTCAGTTGCTACAACTGTCAGCGAAAGGGGCACATGTCTAGGGATTGTAGAGCTCCAAAGAATAATGAAGGAAGTCAGAGTCACAGAAAAGACAACAAGGAGACTGCTTTTACCATAGGAAGTGAAATCCTGTCCGAAGAAACCTGGATTATGGATAGTGGCGCAAGTGCTCATATGTGTTTCAAACTAGAGTACTTCTGGGTATTTGAAAAACTGGAATCCCCATCAAATGTTGTTTTGGGAAACAAAAAAACATTGCCAGTGAAAGGACAAGGTGTCGTGAAAATAAAAAAACTGATAAAAGGACATTGGTATGATTCGACAATAAATGAAGTTCTTTTTGTGCCTGAATTAAAAAAAAATCTTCTGTCCGAGGGTGTACTAACCAGTAAAGGGATGAAAATTATAAAAGAAGAAAAAGAAGCCAAAGTGTATCATCAAAATGAACTTGTAGCCAGTGGTGTTCGTGGAAAAATAAACTCTATAAAATGCAGTTTATAACAGTCACTCAAAATGTAAATGTTGTGTCAAATGGTGCCAAAAACACTCTAAGAGATTGGCATTACAGACTTGGACATGTAAATTTGAAAGTATTAAAAGACATGGTGTCAAAAGGACTGGTCTCAGGTGTGAATTTTGAGAACTCTCATAATTTTCAACGTGAAGACTGTTTTTTGGGTAAACAACATCAGCTCTCATACAAAAAGAGTGTTCGTCAACCTATTAACAATCCTGGTGACTTGATCTATAGCGATGTTTGTGGTCCAATATCAACATCATGTTTCTGGGGCTCGTTACTTTGTTTTATTCAAGGACAGTTACTCTTCTTACCTGGTAGCTTATTTTGTTAAGCATAAAAGTGATGTTCTAGACTGTTTTATTAACTTTAACAACAAAGTGAGAACAGAATTTGCACATTCAATTAAAATTTTGCATGTTGACAACGGCACAGAATATACAAACTGGGATTTCAAGAGATATTTGGATAAAGAGGGTATTGAACTTGAGCTGACAGCTCCTTACACTCCCCAGCAAAATAGTAGAATTCAAAGTGAGAATAGAACTATTATGGAGAGTGCAAGATCAATGATGTGTGCTGCTAAATCTCCACAATACTTATGGGCCGAAGCAGTAAACAATGCCATCTATATTTTGAACCGAACTCCCAGCAGTCAAATACCAAACTCAACCACATTTGAGATGTGGACTGGCAACAAAGCAAACCTTGGTCATATGAAAACTTTTGGTTGCGCACCGTATGTACTGATTCCACACCAAAAGCGTTCAAAGTTGGACCCAAGAAGTAAGAAATTAGTGTTTCTTGGTTGTGACAAAAACTCGACCAATTACAGACTTTTCGATCCCATCACAAGAAAAGTTACAATTTCAAGAAATGTGATGTTTTTAGAAAATGATTATGGTTTGAAACCAAATCAACAATTCCAATATCGATTAATGAAGAAATCGATATTGACACGCCTTTACAAGAAAGACCTGTCGTTAACGCTGATCAAGAAGATGTGACAGCTGATGAAGAAGAAGAAGGTCAAATGGAACATTAACATAAACTTAGACCACAACGAAATATTAAATTGCCAAAAAAATTCCAGGATTATGATCTGAATTTTGTCGAAATCGATGTACCTAAAACATATCAAGAAGCTATAAACTGTGAAAATTCAAATAAATGGAAAAAAGCTATTTCAGAAGAAATAAATGCTTTAAATAAAAACGAAACTTGGGACTTGATAACACAGCCCGCTGGAAAGAATGTCATTGGTTCCAAGTGGGTTTTTAAAATCAGCAGGGACAAACAAGGAAAAATGTGTTACTATAAAGCCAGACTGTGTGCTAAAGGATGTTCACAAAGACAGGGTACAGATTTTACTGATATATTCTCGCCTACAACTCGCTACGATTCAATTCGTATCCTGCTTGCTACTGCAGTACAAAATAATTACCATATCAAGCAATTTGATATAAAAACAACCTTTTTATATGGAGATCTACTGAAGCTGGTCAAGAGAATGTTGTTTGCAAACTAAAAAAATCATTGTACGGCTACATGGATGATGGACTCATAATGTCACAAAACCTTACAGTAATTGACAATGTTTTGCGTAAACTTGGAGAGAACTTTGAAATGACTATGTGTGACAATCCCAATTATTTTGTTGGACTTGAAATTAACCGGAAAAATGATGGTGCCATTTTTATTAATCAAAGCAACTATATTAAACAAATTATACAAAAATTTGGACAGAGTGATGCTAAAATTGTGGACGTTCCAGCTGATCCTAACACAATTTTAACGAAAATCGATAGTACAAGTGAAAAACTTACTGATATACCGTACAGAGACGCAGTAGGTTCACTAATGTTCGCAGCGGTAGTGTCACGCCCTGACATTGCATATTCAGTAGGAGTCGCAAGTCGTTTTTTGAATGATCCATCTAAGGCACATTGGAATGCCGTTAAAAGGATTATAAGATACCTGAATGCCACCAGTGAGCTTGGAATTTACTACACGAAGGAAGATCAGTTACAGCTTTCTGGTTTTAGTGATTCAGACTATGCCAGTGACAAAGATACTCGCAGATCGACTACTGGTTATATTTTCAAGCTGTGTAATGGTGCTGTGACCTGGTCGAGTAAACGACAGCATGCCGTAACTCTTTCCACAACTGAAGCGGATCATGTTGCAGCATGTCAGGCAACGAAGGAAGCAATTTGGATTCGCAGACTGATGAATGATATTGGAGAAAATGTGAGAATGGCCACTCCTCTAAAAATTGACAACCAGAGTGCCATAAAACTCATTCATAACCCTGAGTTTCATACCAGAACAAAACATGTTGATATCCAGTAGCACTTCGTACGAGAAAAATTTCAAGCTGATGAGATAGAACCAGTATATGTTTCAACTATATTGCAAGAAGCCGATATACTTACTAAAGCTCTTCCGAGGACAAGCTTTCTGAATATAAGAAATCTGATTGGTATGAAGAAGAAAAAGGAAATTGATGTATGTTGAATCTTGTTCTTGTACTCAAGAGTTACTTGTTTTTGATGTGTTTTAAACTTTCAAAAAGTGGGAGTATTAGAATAGGGTTTTTCTCAGTTTAAAAGAACCATCTTGGTTAATGATCTTACAGAACTAATGAGAAGAAGAAAATAGGTAAGGTTGATACTTTTTGAACTTTGATTTTTTGACAGTTGTTAAGAGACGTGAATGTATAGTGTACCGCCATTATTTCAATTACAAGTTTTTCAATTTTTCTACAATTCTCCTGTAACACGTTCAGAATAAAACACGTTTGATCTGTTACTCAGCTAAACCTTTATTTCATGGCCTCAACATGATCTTTTCGAAAAATGGAAATCCTGGGTGACAGCACTTTATACAATCAAAAATTTGAAAATTCCCCAATGGTATGGCGTCAGCAGGTACATTGTTGAAATTGAACTTTATACTTTCAGCGATAGCGAAAAAGAATATGGTTCTGTATAATATTTTCGAATCAGAGATTTCAACCAGCATGTTACGACATCGTTGCTGATGGCTTAAACAAGAGTTACTTCGTTAAAACCCATGACTGTCCCAAGAATTGAACTTTAAGTAGCTGCACTTGGATCACGATTGACTGAAACAATCGAAAATGGCCACAACTTCAGAACTGATAGGAAATTTTTTGTTGTCAATAGGATAGGGGACAATATAAACTCTGAAGATTGGTATTGGCTTCCGACAAAGATGAATGTAGCTGACGATGCAACTCGAGGTCTCTGGAACATTGATAACTTCCATGCATGGTGTGGAGGCCCGCAGTCCCTGATTTTGAAAGAAGATGCTTAGACTCAACATGAAGGAAGAATAGAAGTTAAATTTTCGCTCTATAAATAAAGAAGATTTATTCTGAACTTTAACAAACTGGGTGCGGCCTGGATAATTACTTTTTATTAGATGGAGTTCACTTTTATCAAAAACCATGGTATTCAAGCTCTCTTCCAAGTAACTCGTGCTCTAGGGTGTCAAATGCTTTACTGTAGTCCAATAGTATCAGGGCTGTCACTCATCTACAATCTGTAAAAGCAAGAATGTCATCACTGATACAGGCCAATGCGGATGTGGTACTATATAATTGGTTCTGAAACCAGACTGGGTTGGTGAAATGATATTGTTTTCAAAAACGAATCGTGAAATTTGGTGTTTCATAATCATTTCCATTATTTTGGACGATGCCGGTAAAATACTAATTGGTCTGAGATTATACTTTCGCAGTAGACCAAGGTGATCTGTTTTTTCTACTACGGGAATGTTTATGAATTGGATTATTTTTATTCCAACAAATATTTATGTGTACTTTTTGCACTTGGTGATATCTCATTTGAACAAATAAATGTACATCGAAACCAACCTAGGTTTGATAAAACATTCAACATGATCGTACGCGCAATTTCACCTATTCAGCAAGGTTTGTTTCACTTTTGTATTTGTATTCTGAGCCCATAAAGAGGCCATGAGCGCGATCACATCTGGGACGTTTTTTATGGCAAAAAAGTCGATAACTCAAAAACGGTTCGTCGTATCGATTTCAAACAAGGCTTCTATAAGATGTTTGAGTCTATGTACCTATGTCTGCGTCAGCACCTCACGATGCTTTTCATAGATAGTCGAGATAGCTGCAGTGGTATTTCCATTAAAATTTGAAGCAATCTTTATCCAAAACGTTGATCTATGTACGTGCTGTAATGTTTTTTTAAAGTATTTGTTAATCTTCCCAAAAAATTGCTTCAAAGTAACTGCATTTTGGGACATTTTTGAGATTTTTTTTTGTGAAAAAGTGAATTGAAAATTCAATTTCCATTACTACACGTACGTAGAATTAAATGACTTTTAGAAGCCTGTCCTTGTTTTTGAGTTATCAATTGACACTTTCACCCTAAAAAGCCTCCCAAATGTGATCGCGCTCATGGCCTCTTGACAGGTATGCGTGGATCCGATCAGTTTGAAAAAGTTCAATTATGTTCCAGAGAAATATTTTTAATTTTGAATACCCAAAATCTCACTTGCTCCCTCGTTTGGGGCATGTGAGACTTCAGCTGTAGTAAATATCATAATCATAAAATATACATCTAAACATATATCAACCTTTACGGGGAATCAGTATTTTACTTTATTATTAACTTTTTTTTGTTTTTTATGGAACATTTATATCTCTACGTATTCAAGAGTTAGAAACTTTTTTGTAAATGCAAATGAGATTGAAGTGTTCTAACAAAAACAAAAAATATCCAATATTCATAAAAAGTACATCTTCCAGGTAAGTACAAATACTGATATTAGGAAGTATGACTGTAAACGCACTTGGCCCATCGACGAATATCTCACGTGCCCCGGCGACCCCTGCCCTAACCCAGAAATTATTTATAAAATGATTTTCGCATGTATATTCTGGACCCTAGCAATTCCGTCCAGGGACCCTATTCTCAAATGTCAACTTCCCTATATCGTATGCGACCAAATTTTTCTATCACTTTTTTCCACCAAGCATTGAAAAGAGATAGAGATATTTTGTCGAATGCGACATAGGGTAGTAGACATTTGTACTACCCTATATCGCATGCGACAAAATATCTCTTTTCAATGCTTGGTCGAGAAAAGTGAAAAAATATTTTGTCGCATGAGACATAGGGTATAGTCGACATTTGAGAATAGGATCCCAGGTCATATACAAAAGGCTACCATTTCAGGAAACTACACGGCAGCGATTCAAAATTCATTGCACGCTGTTGCCAATAGTTGCGGAATTTAGTTAATTTATGGAAATTCTCAAAATGTATATTATAGATGTTTTTGGAAATGGTAGTCACTCTTGCCCCAAAAACGTTCTTGCCCCAACCCACCTTAGTTGAAATTATGTTAGCAATAGAATAGAATATGCCAGTTGAACTTAGATAGTTCAAACAACTCAAATAACTTTTGGTCAATAATTTATACAAGGTGTACCAAAACTTCATACCCACTTTCTTGTTCCAAATAAAACCACACATTTGTTCATAGGGTTCTCATACTTCATATTCTGAGTGCAGTCAACCCCAAGATATAAAAATGTATATCTAACAGTTTTTGACATTTACATAATTTTTTTTAAACGGGTCTCTGTAGTAGTTTACAGAATAACAGTGACTCGCAATCCATTTGAAATTGAAGAACCACATTGGTGGAGCAGATATCTGTTTATCTAGTTTAATTTTTGTTGAATAAGTGGGTAGTGGTTTCATTCGGTATAAAGGCAATTTTTGGAATACTACAATCAATATTTCTTCTGAAAACAATGTTTTCAAATATCGATAATATTCGAAAGAAAATTTTATTTATGAATGAGTTAGCATTTCATGTACCAAACGACGTCCAGTATTGAATTGAATTGAATTGAATTTTTCAATAAAAGAGTATTAAGTCTTGTCCAGGTATTATGATAATAGTCGTTCTGTATCCGCGTATGCCATCTTTAAATACTCTCATGTGAGAGGATTAGCCTAGTTATTGTTTACTTGTATTATCAACCGTGCGCATTCCATATTTCACCTTCACTTATTCATTATCATGGACTCGAATATAATGTATTTAACTATTGCTGCATCCGTGTGACAAATGAGCGGCAAACTTCTGTTGTTGACTCCGTTCGATTGTTATTTTCATTTGTTGTTTCCATTTCTTCCCAACTGTTTTAAACAATTGCACTCACCACCGTATTGCTGAAGGCACAAATCCCGAAACAGATGTCTCTAGTTGTACTTTTCTCAAGAGATTAGTTCAGTCAATTATGTCTTTGTGTTTTGTGTTATCTACAGGCCCCTCAATATTTCAACTTTTTCTTGTTCGATATTTTTTTTGTTGTATTCATTTTCAGTCAAGTATATTAACTCCACGTACTTGACTTTGATTCCAATCGGGTATTGCTGATTACGCCTTGAATAAATATCGATGAATTGTAGGACAATGCAAGAACATAGAATACGATATTGTTCCAAACGAAAATTCAAGGAGGTCGCCCACATTGTAGCTTGAAGTGCCTTCAGTAAGATACGTTTCGAGATCGGAAATGTATGAAAACGACTTACTGTTTTTTCTTGCATACCTATGAATAATAATAAAATTCAACCCATGAAAGAAAAGTACAAAACGAAGGTAATCCCATATTTTAGTAATGATTCAGTTTACTTACTCAGATTTCATCAAATTCCTGGAATAAAAAAAATGAATAAACCAACTGCCGCCTCCAAAATAAATACAGTTGCATTTCTGTGGTGATACTTCCATACATTTTAAAACTTTCACGTCAACAAGACACTTATCATCGGTCTGATAATTTATTCAATAAATAAGTACAATTAAAATTCAGTTAATATCTAAGATCACAATACAGGGAAGGCATGCACTCAGTGCCAGCTGAGAATTACATGGCATAGTATTAAATATAACGTAACAACAATGGTACTGGTTATCATTACTGGAAGTCCAACCCTGTAATCAGAAAAATAAAGTATTAATAGCAGATGTTTACATCGTGAAAACAATATTGAAAGAAAATAGAATGTGGTTCGAAAATATATGAATCGAAGGGAAGTATTCAACGAAAATATGATATTGGACACCTGGTGGACTACTGAATGAGAACAAGAAGTATTTTTCCCTTCACCATACCAGTGATTCAATTCTTAGATACACACTTCGATTACCAATTTTTCAGTAGGAATTACTGAATCAGAAGGAATTGAACTACTCGCGTGCTAAAGGGGAAATAATCTTTGTTTTCAATGAAGTGATAAAAGAAATGCAAGTATCCAAAGACGACATACGGATGTGAGGACTGAGCTCGACGGGTCAGTACCGATGGAACAGCTGACGGTCGAACGATTGGTGATATTTTTGGAGAACATCGTCCAAGAAAATATCTATAAAACAGAGACAGATCGCCAACCTCTCGGCTGTATTCAATGAAAAAGAGTGAGCTTGTGAGTGCTGAATCACCGACGAGACGAACGGCTCTTCTTTGGACAGAATCTAAAAGATTCAATGTGTGTTTGGGTGCTTCAATCCATATATGGAAATAGTATTTCAGGACAGGCCGAAATTGTGCGTTAAACATCATATTCGGTTGACGGAAACAGAAACAAAAAACCAAGTTTTAGGCACTTTTGGTCATGGTTTTCCTTTGGAAGGGTACTGCTGATGGTGATACCGAGCATTGAAATATAAGATTTCACATGCTTGTGTTTTATTCGCATTGAATTCTACCAAATTGCTGGATCCCAATTCTAAAGTTTTTGATGACGTATTTATTTAATCCCAACAAACCATCGATGCAAAGAAGAAACAATGTTGGTGCTAGAATGAATCCCTGCGGAACACCAACATTTATTGGTAGAGTATCGGATGATACTCTATCGACCACTTCGTGGGCAGACCGGTCTGAAAGAAAGCTGGATAGAAAGGAACATAACTGGGGAGGCAAGCCATAAGATAGAAGTTTGGCATGGAGTCCCTGGTGCCAAACGCGATCAAAACACTTGAGATATCGAATGAAACGGCCATAATTCCACCATATTTTCAGAAAGATTTCTGCCAAATATGTGATACATAAGCTAGTAGGTCAACAGTTGATCCATGACCATATTGTCGATAATTGATAATTCCTAAGTGTTCTAGATATTCCATGAGCTCGATGTTGATTGCTTTTTCCATTACCTTCGGGTGAATAGGTAGCAGTGCCACAGGTCTGTAGTTGCAGGGTAGGGTTTCTTCCTTTTTTTCATAGGCTCAATGATGATGGTTTTTCCAGAATCTTCGTGCCAGCAGATAGCAGCGCGACGGTAAATAGTTACTGGATGGGGTTTTTTTTCACTTTTTTTTGTATTGGTGGCAATTTTCCATTTTCCAAATATCCCCAAATTATAAAAGAGGTTGAATAACTTACAAAGAACTGGTGTTAGTTCGGAAGCACATTTCTTGAGAACGATCGGTGGAATTTCATCAGATTCACTAGCTTTGTTGGTATTAAAACCCAGCAGAATGCGTCTGATAGATTGTTGTCTGGAGATAATCTCAGGCGTATAACTGTCGATGTAATGATGTTCTGGGTTATGTTCCCAGGGAGTCCAGCGTAGAATTTGCAGCAAACGTGTTGGCAAAGATATTAGCTTTTTCTTGAACATTCCTTGCTAGTATTCTATCTTCCTTGGTTAGGGAAGGAAATAAGCTGAAAGTGAAATTTCTTCCCATGGCTTTAGCAAATAACCAAAAAGAGCGGGACCCCTCTTGAGGTTGAAAGCCTCTTTCGAGCATTCGATTACCTCCTTGCAGATGTTTCTTGCATCAATATACATATACCGATCTGGTCTCAGGGATCTGATTATTCCTTCATCGACAGTATGATTTTCTTCTTCACGTATTAGGTATATATATGTTTGAATCCCCAGCATTATGATCTCAAATATTGTGTTGGCGCATTGTGTTGTTTCTTCAAAAGAGAAGCACACTATTTTTCATGGAAATGCTAAGAAAGACATGCGAAGACCATCCCAGTTGGCTGAATTGTAGTGTCATATGAGACGGAGCCTTATTGTGCTGCTTGATGGTGTAGAAAGAGATCAAAGAGTTGAAATGAGGTTCTGGTCGGAGCATATACTTCTATGCTGTATGGATCAGGATTGATAGTAAGAATAAGATCAAGTATATTGACATACTGGTTGTTGACATTAGGAATGTGTGTAAATACCTCAACCAGCTGCTCCGCACCATGCGTGATAACGAACGCCGGAGCTTGAAGACCAGCCTCGTCTCTTTTGCTGGAAAATTTGAGCCAGGTAGGGTTGTTTATATTGAAATCTTCCATTTTAATGACTCCAGCTGTCAGGTGGTATTACTGGATAAAGTCGAATTTCAGTGATGAAAAAGATGTCGCTATAGGATCGTTCATTAGGAGGTAAGTAAAAGGAGCAGTGGAATTTGGTCTTAGCCAGGTTAAACCACATCACGTCATAAATTGACATACTGAGAACTGTTTCACCGCTTACACATGTATTCGCAGAACCATCGAAAGTGTCTGGATGCTTGGGCAACATCTATGAATAGTTGCCCAAATAATATATATGAAATTAATATTTTGTAATATGAAGCATCATTATAATATATAGAACTTTGAGTTAAATATCTGGTGGGGGTTTCCACCAAACAAAATGTCTGCCAATGGATGACGTTATTTCTTATATCAGGATATTTTTATGCAGACATTATTTGCCCCTTTATTACGTGTTATTTGTCAAATAACCAGTCAAGTTTCATTCGTAAACAACACAAGTACATCCTTTGAATATCCGGTAGATCCAGAAATTAGTACCTAGTGATAGAGCATTACAGTCCATTCACTGCGTATTTACAGGTGGAATGCGGATCACAGGTGTGCGCAGAACATCTATATTACCGTTTCTTAACAAGTATTGATCTATATGCGACTAACTCAGTGGGTATTCTGGTGCGTCTCGTGCTTAAAGAGACCACATCACACTGTCTCCATTAACTCGAATTTCAAAGTGCAATCGTTTTATAGGTATGTTGTTGTTTCTGTAGAGTTCATGAACGAAAAGCACTGTTTCCCGAAGTATTTGGATCAGTCAAAATATCGTTAGCACAAAGGGCTAGACGAGGAAAGATAGACTGAAGGTATTCATAAAGCATTTGACTACGTCGAAGTGACAATGACTTGTGAGCCGAAACAACTTCCTATTCGTGATATTCATGTCAGACTTACTTCAGAAACTGCATAAAACTGAACCTGTGTCCATGCTGTTCAGCAAGCCCTGCACATACTATATTCGAAGAAGACCCAATCAGAGTTCCGTTTCCTGAAACAAATTTGTCATTAGTTGAAGACATACACTTTCGCTTGGAAAAAGTCAACGTGGATGATTATAAGATATACTTTATTAATGCGTAATAGTTTAGTTTACTTTGGGACTTCAAGTACAATAATTATGAAATGAATGAAACCATATAATAAGTGGAATATACAGAACTACTGTCCCAGGTATATTGAATTTTTCTAAAATTCAACTAACTAGAATTACTAATAATACATTTCTCATTAGAGTCTTCAGATTCAGATACATGAAAAGTTACCTTTGATACTGTCAGTGACTGAAATCCCATGAGAACTCCATCTCTGAACCCGATCACAGAAGCACACCACCAATAAATTTGTTTTGTCTTAAAAACATTTGAATAAAATGCAATAATTCTGCACACCAGTGTTTTCAGACATCTTAGGTAGCACATCACGCTTGAGTTCCATATTATCCGTAAGATAGCGCGTAGATCGCTACGACAGAATATAGTAGGCAGCGTTCATATGGAGTTTTGCTGTCACGAATTTTATTTTTATTCGTTTCTTCATTAAATTCCTTTTGGAGTTTTATGTAGCAAAACAGTAAAACACAAATAAACCTTATGTACACAACTGGCAAGAGGTTTGCGAATCAAAATTGGATCCGACTTGATTTACGTCCAAAATAATGTTTCCTAAGCCTGCCCTTTTGAAGTGAATTCGACACTATGACATAATCATGGAAAACTAAAACGGACACCAGGGTTTTTATACATCTCCAACATTCTCAATCAATGAATATGTCAAATTTTTTCAAAAGAAGCACTTTCTTACCTCCAAAACAAGCACCAAACGATAAAGCCCACACCAAAGGCTGCAGAGGTAAATTTAGTTCCTTGTTCTCCGACAAATTAATTGCAATCCTGACCATCATAGTCGTTAGTGGTAGATTATCAACGAAGGATGATGTTATTGCGGAGATCCATAAGATCAACACAATAGCTGTTGCTAACCTGGAATTTGGACTCACTGAGGTGATTATAGACTCGGTATGTTTTCCAATCCAGCCAATCAAACCTAGACGTGTGAGAGCCTGGAAGTTATGAATGATTAATGATAGAAATTTTCTGGAAACAATCAGTTTTTACTCATTAACAAGAACTATTAAGGTAATTAATTTCTCCATAAGGAGTTCTTTCAGTTCTATTGCATTATTTTATTCATAATACAACCTGACGTTATAAACATAATAGAATATAATAGCGTTTTCTGACATTTCTTTATCAATATTTCATGTGGTTTTAAAAAAGCATAGAAAATCATCCAAGTCAACAGCAATTCATTTGACGTTTGTTTCAGGTCAACAAAGCTAGCATCATCGGGACTGAACTCTTTATAAAGTTTATAGGTCCTGAATAAGATAACGTCTTCCACGAAACGCACCTTGCTTGAAATTGACGTAGTTTGAGTTTTTGGGTAGTTCTTGATATTTTTGATTGTGTTCACACTAAAGTTACGAAAATGTATACAAGTGACCTCACGTCAAATTAACTTTTCTCACCTCCATCATGATGAACAGAGATGCAAAAAATAACAGAGTTGACCACTCCACTCTTGCAAATATCGCTTCAAGGTCGTGGCTATCGTATAAAAGAAGAAGTAGTAGCCCACCCAAAAGTGCTGTCCATCCAAGTCCTAGTTTACCTACAAAAATATACTTACTTATCAAATTGAATCAAGCCTCTCTCGTTTTATATCTTAATTCTGCTATGAATGAAAAAAAAATGATGATGAAAAATGGATTGGCAAGGTTTTCTGCAAGAGCCACTTTGCAGTGATTTTTGATACAAAGCTAAATTTATTTTCATTGGGGAATGCCTAAGTACGTACCAGATTCATGATACTTGTCAATCAGCGGAGGCAATTTCTCAATTGAATCTAAAAACATTTTCAGGATTATTTGGGAATTCCAAGATGAAAACTGAAGTGTATATAGAACCTAGAGATGGCACCGGATATGTACTTCAGTTTTCATAGTTGTAATTCTCAACAAATGCTGAAAATATTTTGGGATTTAATTGGAAACTAGCCTCCGCTGAACATTTTCAAGTGCTATGAAACCGGTACGTAGGTGTTCCCCATTTGAATCGAAAATTAAATTCAGGTATGTAACAGGTATTCATTCTTGTAGAAAACTGTGCCAAATATCGAGCAGATATAATTCAACAGTCTTAGGTGGCAAAAGTTGTGTTTCATCAGATACTTGTCAACAAACTACCTATTGTATAGGGTTTGTTGCGGAAGATTGGATTATATCATCTTTTTTAATTATCAAATAATGTTCTTCCGTCAAGTAGTGTCATTTATTGTTCAGGAAATGAAAAACATTTGTCGTGATCACTTACTCAGCGCTGGAATGGTATGCAGGAAGAACACACAGATTACGAGCAATAACGTCAGTCCAGACTTGACCAGTAAACTCTTATTACGTATGGGATACTGAAAAAACGAACGTTCATTATACAATTGTTCTCCTTTCATTGTGAGATACGTTGAATGGATTATTTATGATATGAATAATGATTTTTTATATATACTTAACAATTTTGTTTTCATAACCCATGTTGGGGAACAGATGTATGTGGATGCATTCAAGGAACAGGTCCCATGGAACAATGGTAAAGGTATACTGAAAAACAATTAGCCTGTTTCCTCTGAAGATTTAAAAAAGATCCGCCTGGGGGGAGGCATATGTTTTGATTTTCCTATTGATAGTAACGTTAAACGAATGTCTTACTATGGAAATAAATAAATTAATACAGTAAATTTTCGTGTTTTGGTCAACTGAACAAAAAATCCAAATGAAATTTTCGGCGGTCTCAAGTAATTTCGGAGATACCTACTGGCAAATTTTGAATGAGTTTACGTTCCTACCTCGAAAAAAACACTTAATTAACTAAATACCATCTCAAGGCCATCAACATCCGACATGACACATAAGTATCTGATGGCGAGATTATTTCCACTCAGTAGACAAGAGGCAGCAAGTAGATCAGTAGTAATACAATATTCGTAAGGGGAAGTAGTTTTTGACTGACACAACCTTCAGTCAAACGACGCATTGTTCAGCAATCAAACTAACCAGTGGACCCGGCAACATGGATCATTTCCACTCAGTAGACAAGATGCAACAAGTAGATGTCCAGTTAATTATCATTTGTAGGACGTCAACATCCGACTTGCCATGTATAATAAGCATCTGTGGGCGAGAGGCAACAAGTAGATTTCGGTGGTAATACAATATTCATAAGGGTAAGTAGTTGAAGATGCAAGTTTCTGTCAGTCAACATTTTATGAAAAATCACTTGAAAACGACTGAAGATTTTAGCCGTTGAAATGTCATGATTTGGTAATCGTAGAGAATTAGTCATCTTTTTTCTGATTATTTAATTTTTTCCTAGCATTGAAGAGTCCATCACCACCTTTTAGTAGTTCAAGTTGAATGCAATCATATTACGCAAATTTTACTGACGGATAATAGGGAGTTGAAATGTAATCATAGATACGATTGCATTCAACTTGAATTGGGTTGTTATTCTTCTACATGTATGCTCTCACTTTCATTGGCAACATTGCATATTCTCAGTGCTGAAGTTGTATCAACGTGAACGTCCGTCAAAAACGAAAATTCCCAATATTGTTATATAGGTTATACCTTTTTATGGCCATAATAAAAGTTAACTTTTTTAATGAAAACTGCTCTTTGCAAATAAAAAAATATATAAAGCAGGTGTATTCCAGTGTATACATTAAGCTGGTGAAAAGAAGCATGCATTTCGAGTGTTTTTTTCGCGTTAAGAACGTACACTCGAAAAGCCAGTCATCATTCAAAACAGGATCGTATCTCCGAAATTACTTGAGATCGCCAAAAATTTCATTTGGATATCTTGTTCAGGAGACCAGAACACGTAAATTCACTGTATTAATTTTTTCATTTCAATAATAAGACATACTCTAGCGGATCTTTTTTAAATCTTCAGAGGAAACAGGCTAATTTCTGATGTGAAGAAAAAGGTTGATAACAAACCGTTCCAAAGAAAATGGAAATTGCCCAATGACAATTAGATGAATATTTATGGTAAAACATGGGGACTCAGTCTTATTTATGTACTATCCATATCTTCTTTCAATTGCCCTTTGAAATCTTCGTCAAAAACTAATTCTATTTGGGCGTTTAATCCAGTAACGGCAGACAAACTCGAGCAAAAAGTGAAAAATGAATTGTAGCACTCTGAAACTCGGCACATGACATCTCGACATCATGTATTATTAGAAAAAAAATTGTTTACCAAAAAATCAGGGGTGGACCCTAAAAAATTTTTCATTCAAAAAAATATATAATTTTTTTTAGAAAATATAAGATTTATCAAAAAACGATTCCGATAGGTTGGGAGATAATTCAATTCTCCACAAGAATGATTTTCTGTAATACCTCATGAAATACGCTCGTTTTCTCAGAAAACGTGGTTTAACGCTGACGTCACATTTCATGCTCTTGCTAAATTAGATTTGTCATAGCTTTGCCAAAAATTATAGTAGAAGGAAACGAAAAAGTGCATATCGTTTCTGAAGACTTCTACTTCCTCATGCAAATATAACATGTGAGTATCTGAGTACCTAAAATGTGTTTTGTCTCACTTCACATAACCCTTCTACGATATTTACGGATGATCCGAAAGTCATGGATATTTTAGTTGATATGAAATAATTATACTGGAGCAGGAATCAGTATCCTCTTTGGACCATATTCAACGATTTAAGGCTACTGAGACAAGTCTTACATTTACATGCCAAAGAAAAAACTGGGTTTTACTCCTGCCTCAGTTTTCAACTCACCTAAAATCCCGGCAATTTCTTCAGTAAATGTTGAAAATAATCGATCACACACATCCTACATAAAAAATGAAGTATGTGATTTCAAGCTTGAGGTTTGCGCTTCACAATAGTGTTACTAAATATATTATATATATATATAAGTTTTTTTTTGCATGTTTGAGTGGGACCAGTCACTCTTTAAAATTGTTACATATATTCCAAAGAGGCTATGGGTTGCTGCTTCAGTATAATAATACCATACTTACTAAATTATTCATGATTTTCGGATCACCCGCAAACATCTCCGTGAAGTGCGACAAAACACATTTTAGGTACTCAAATACTCACATATTATATTTAGTTTTCAGAAACGATATAAACTTTCCTCTTTTTTTCTCCGATCATTTTTAGCAGAGTTATGACCAATCAAATATTCGGCCCCGCCATAACTTCCAGCGGGAGGTAAGGGTGAACCTGAAATTTGACGTCGGAGTTCAATCACGTTCTCTGGGAAAACGACCGCATTTCATAAGAAATTACTAAGAATCATTTTTCTGGAAAATTGAATTGTTTTTCACCCTGTTGTTGAGTTGTTTTTCCAATAACTCATATACTTTCCAAGATGTTGTGTTAGGGCTGGATGAGGTTGACAACGAGAAGTTAGCTATGGGAAAATCAATAAGATTTGTCACTTGACTTGGAAGTTGTAAAATAAAGATATTCACCAATTTATTACATGGTGTCAGGTGTAAAACTGAAGATTGAAAATGGATCCAGAACAAGAGTCTGCATTGCAAAATCAAATCGAAGAATTACGACAAAAATTGTGCCAACAACAAATTCAGACAGTAGTCAATCCTGTACCCGCTCCGGAAATATTTTCATTTGAAAAAGATGATTGGCAGGGATGGATTGTCCATTTTGAGAGATACCGTATTGCAACAAGAACTGATTGTGCCAGCGAAAAATTGCAAATCAATAACTTACTTCTTTATATGGGTCCAAAGGTTACATGATTATTGAACACATTAAAAAAACAAGAGGAAGATTTCAGTAGCTACAAGGCAATCAAAGATTTCTTCAATAATTATTTCATGGGATCCAGAAATTTGATATATGCCAGAGAACAAAAAGAAGGAGAAAGTGCTGAAAAATACATTAGTCAATAATCAGTCTTGCAAAAGCATGCGATTACAAAACCTAAGAAGAAGAATTAACCCGATACCGTTTGGTAGCAGGAAAACGAGATGAAAAGTTGAACGAAAAACTTCAAATAGACGGCACCCTCACTCTGGATAAAGCTATCCAAACAATTACTCAATCAGAAAGAGTTAAACAGGAGAACATGGAACTGAGACAAAATTCTGAAAAATATGGAAAAATTGAAAATATTCACGAAAGAGAAACAAACAAATATAATGATGAATATAGTGATAGATATGAACACGATAAAACTGCCAAACGAACAACAAAATTTTCCGGATGTATGAGATGCGGCAACAGACAAGGACATGGAAAATTTAAATGCCCAACAAATCGTGTGAGATGCCATCGATGTCATTTGCCAGGACATTTTGCTTCCAATTGTCGAACATCTAAAGTGTCAGAAATCAGAGAAAATCATTCCAATACAAGTTCAAATGATTCAGACGAAACTAGCGAACACAGTTATCTGAGAGGAATCAAGAATATCGATTCCGTTTCTAATTATAATCCATGGATGATAAATCTCGTTATAGAAAACTTCCGGAAGAGAAACTTGATATTTTAAATTGATACAGGCGCAGATGAAACAATCATTTCCAGCATGGACTACGAAAGCCAGTTAAAAAATGAATATCCTTTGAAGGAAACGAATGTCAAATTAGTTGGTCTCGGCAGTGGACAAAGCAATATACTCAAAATCTTAGGTCAAATCAATATTCCTGTTCAGTGGAAAACAACAAAAATTGATTTAAGCTGTTGTGATTGATACAATCGAAAATTTGTAGGGTCGTCCAGCTCTTGAAATGTTGAAAGTTGTTCAGTGGAAAAGTAATAAGTTGTATGTGGCTGAAGAAGTATGATGCATTCGTAAAATAGAAAACCGTTCAGATTTCTCTTCAAAGGTGTTCAGGAGGAATATGATAGGAAAGTTTCCAGATTTATTCGGGTTCGGTTCGGTTTTAACGGGTTCCTTTTGGCATCACTAGTGCTCCAGAAACATTCCAGAGAACAGTTTCCACTATGATAGACAAATTGAAAATTCGTGGTGTCGTTGTTCATGCTGATGACATATTGGTTTTCGGGAGAAACATTGAAGAACACAACGCGAATTTGGAAATAATATTGAAATCCTTAACTGAAAATGGATTGAAACTAAATTTGAATTTCGTGATTTTCTTAAACGAGAAACATCATATTTGGGATATATCGTAGGAGAAGAAGGTATGAAGGTTGATTCGAGAAGTATCCAAGCCATAAAAGAATATCCAGTTCCCCAAAATAAAACAGATGTCAGGAAATTTTTGGGAATTTGTCCGAAAAGACTGAATCTATACGACAATTATTGAGAGACAACAGACAATTAATTCATGTGGACGGAAAAACAACAAAAAGATTTCGAAACTTTGAAATCCGATATAGTGTCATTTCCTGTATTGGCAAAATTTTCAACCAGCAAAACATCACGCGTGTCCGCAGATTCGTCACAGTACGGTGTTGGTGCAGTATTGGAACAATTACAAAATGATGTTGTTAGGGCTGGATGAGGTTGACAACGAAAAGTTAGCTATGGAAAAATCAATAAGATTTGTGTTAAATTTTGGAAGTTGTGAAATAAAGATATTAATTGGAAATAAAGAAGTTCACCAATTTATTACAGAAGATTACAGCAAAAATCTATTTATATATTTTTAAACGAAAAAAAAAATATGTTCCACCCCTGGAATTTTGGTAAACAATTAATTTTTTTTCGTGTTTATCATGGTTCCAACTACTAGCATGCTAAGTTTGGTGGTGCTACAATCGATTCTTGTCTCAAAACCCAATCGTACTGGATTAGTTATGGTGTCATTGAATTCTAACAGAACTATTAATATATCAATGGAAACTGGATATTAACAAACCAACTCATATCTCCTATATATCTGTCCGAAATTGAAGCAATTAAGGAAATGGGTTGTTTCATGAAACATAATGTATCAATAAATGTCAAGAATTTTCTTTTTGAAGCAGTCGAAAATTTTCGAAAAATGTTATGAAATTTCATAAAATCGCTTTCAGTTAACTTTCAGCCTCTACGTAGTTACTGACCACGCAAGTTCAGATTGGTTACGAAGGTTAGACTCTCTTGGTCGCTGTTTGTTTGGTCTTCAACAATTTGATTAAATAATTCTCCATCGAAACATACCTGGCTGACTGGTGAGTTTCGGTCAGTTTTGGAACTGGCCAAGGAGTATCCATAAAAATAACACTTTAATGGCTCAATAACTCTAATATGCATGAAAATCACTATCCAAATTGAGCTCAGGAACACATATTGTCCCCGAGGTCCTCTCTGGTATACAAAAATATGAAATATTTAGATGGGGTATTTCTTTCTTATCCTTGCAGATAGGAAAAAACCAGATTGGAGGATTTTACAAAACACTTAGGCTAGACTGAATTCAATGAAAGAAACAAGATGTACTGCCCTACCAAGACTGCTCATTATTAATAATATATAATGATTTGGTCAAATAACCATCAGAAAACAACCACTTTCCTGGCTAATACCACGACGAACGATGAATTACATGTAATGAAATTTCCATGCAGAGTTCCTACAAGGCTTTTTTTGCAATTGCTAGTTGCATGGAAATGTCCATCTAAACCACCACCTAAAAATCGATTTCTGGGTTTTGCCATCATCAGAATAGGGTAGGTCTATGCAGACAATAACTAATGTCTGCAACAATTGGTTCGATCACATCTCCATATCAGAGCCTCAGCTGAAATTGTGCCTGCAGAGTAGTGTCAACTAAACTACGAGTGCCATCTCAACCTCAGCCTTCCAACCAGAAGCAATATTCACTTGCGTGATTCTAGATCACCTACCAGTACTGCTCATTGCAATAATCTTATACAATAGGAATAATCGGGTCAAAAATCTATCAAAAAACAGGACGGGACATCTTAATTCTTACATGATAACCTCATTGTGGCCAATTGAAGATTCCTTTATCTGTTATGGTGATCTTAGAGATCGCGGAAGTGGGCATTGCTCTTGGTTGGAAGGCTGAGGTTGAGACGACGCTCGCAGTTTAATGTACACTACGGTGCGGGCGCGGTTCTAGCTGAGGCTTTGAAGTGAAGTAGTGATCAAACCATTCGTTGAAGACATTGGTTATTATTGTCTGTATAGACCTACGGATGGGGACACTAATGAAGAGAAAACCCAAAATCAATTTTCAGGTGGTCGAAAGTGCAACTTACAATTGCAGAGAAAGCCTTGTAGGAACTCTGCACGGAAATGTTACAGATGTAATTCAATTCTTTGTGGTAGTAGCTAGGAAAGAAATTTTTCCTGATGGATTTTCGACCCAATTATTCCTATAGGATTGTTGCAATTAGCAGTCCTGGTAGAGCAGGACATCTTGTTCCTTTCATGATAAGCTCATTGTAAACAATTGCAGATTCCTTTATCTAGACTGAATATAGTCCAATATGTACACTGTCATTGGCATCGATCATACCTGTTTCTCTAAATCCTCAATCGTAGTCCTGTTCATCACATCTCCTTGGTCGCTAATGATCTCAATATGACTACCTACTTGACTACCAACATTGCTCTCAGTTTGCCGTCTAAGTTTCATTTGAAGCTGTTGTGTTTGTTTCAACAATGTGTCTTTTACAGTATCTTCATCTTTGCTATACCGACTTACAGAGGCTGCAGTTCTTTCCCAAACAGCAAGTTCTGCCTTGAGATCTGAAAATAATGAGAGTGACAGGAACTATCACAGTTCTCTTGATGATAACAAGTTCGAATAATTGATTTGTTGAAAGTTCGCTATGAGTTTCGCAATATTAAGCCCATCTTTATTTCTCAAATCTCCCCCCTTCATATTTCTACCTATGTTATCTGAAGAACATAGAACATTGACGTTTATTATTAAACATATCTTCTTGAATTTATACGAATAAATAAATCATGCACTCTTAAGATGAAGTCTTTCGAACCAGAAGGTTTCAGAAAATTAAGTAGAAAATGAAATTTAATCAAGAAAAATCAGCGGCATACAGACAAATGTTGAAATTCCAGACAAATATTAATTCTCCTCGAGCAGGATTCGAACCCACAACCTCTAGATTGCCGGTCAGTGCTCTACCAACTGAGCTACCGAGACACGTTCCAAATGCTTGTAATATAGATATAGACCGTCACATAATGAGATATTTCGCTGACTCATTTTCTTCCTTCTGGGATTTAAACCACTGAAAATTATGTCAGTGTTGAGCTCAAAAAATGAAAATATAGCGATTGGACGTGTGCTAGGAATATAAAAAAAAATCCAACATTTTCCGGCCGGAAAATTTACTTAAACAGAGGACCGGCTTACGGGATTTTTTTTGGATTCCCAACAATATGAAATTTCACTCTGTCGATTGCCATAAGCGAGAAAATGCGACAGCAACCGAGTACAACCGAGTACAACCGAGTACACCTCAAAGACGTGCAAACCTTATGACTTTGGTTTTTCACTATTATCACTATCAGATTGTTCCTAACTGTTAATGTGTTTTAATGTCATGATTGAAAAAAAAAAATATTTTTTTACACAAGGAAAATTAATTGTCCATATACCTAGCACACGTCTCATCGCTTTATAATTTTTTGGGCTCAACACTGACCTAATTTTCAGTGGTTGAAATCCCAGAAAAGAGAAAATGAGTCAGCAAAATCTGTCATTATCTGACGGTCTAATACTTCTTTTTCTGGAACTTCAGTAATGTAACCTACGAACTACGGCGTTTAAAAGGTGATGAAGAGTTTGAGGTTGGATCGGAACACACATTCGTTTTCAATGGTCATCAGGATTTCACACTTAGCAACGTCGACATGTAACGATATTCAGCAAATATCTAATCTCCGACCACTGGACAAAGTTAGCTAAACTTAAAAATGAAGAAGTGAGTTAGTCGGTATCCCGATGTACAGTTGGAGCGCATGTCTTCTTGGTAGCTCAGTGGTAGAGCACTAACCGGCAATTTATCGGTTGTGGGTTCGAATCCTGCTCTAGGAGAATCTTTTTATTATATTTATATCTCAAAGAAAATGCAATATTTTTGAAATTTCTCGAGCTGAAGTAAAGTAATAAAGTCTAGGGGTGGATCACTGTACCAGGGCATGGAATATGGAATTATCTGCAAAAATCAGATTGATTGAAAACTTTTTGAACTGAATCAGACACTTTGTAACCAGTAATTTTGAACTTGTCTCAACGTGATTTCTCACAATAACAGTATTCAGGTTCTCTCAAAAAAAAATTATTTTAGAAATTGCAATTTGAAGATCACTCACCTTTCAATTCTACAGGTTCATTGAATGAATAATACTTCTTATCTCTGTAAACGATTCGGATTTGAATGTACACTACAACAAGAGCAAGTAAGGCTCCGCCACCCATGTGCAATGTGAAAACTCCAAAATTGACCCCCTGAAATGAAAGAAAAATTCAGTTTGTTCGATTTTACAAATGCATGAAAGGACCACATAATTTTTTTTTATTTCTGACTTTGAATTCGTAATTTAATGATGTTCCGAGATTAAGTTTTTATGAAATTCTGAGTTCATAGGCAGATTTTAAGAAAATTCTGAGTCAGAAGAGGATTTCAATATATAAAATTCTATCGAATACCGAGTAGGAAATCGAAGGAAAATAGTTTTGAAAAACTATATGGCCGTTCTACGCCTTCGTATGATTCCAACTTTACGTGTTATAAAAAAATGTGGAAATATTATTCAATGACTTACTGATTTGATAACATCTGGATTATTTGCAATGATGACATTGGGAGGTTCGCCTATGGGAGTAATTGCACCTCCAATATTTGCGAAAATCAATGTATACATCAATATTTGTCGTGGATTCACTTTCATTACTTCACATAACCTGGAAAAAATAAAGTAGGTATTACAATCACTGATTATTATAATAAAATAAGCTCAGATACATACTTGATGGTAATAGGAGTGATCAGCAGAGCAGTAGTCACATTATCCAGAAAAAATGAGAAGATAGTGGTGATGAGACAGAGTAAATTTATCAGTGGCCATAACCTCCCTTTCGCTTTCTGGAATAATGAAAAAGTTTGTGTCATACATATCGGACTCAATATAATTTAGTCGTGTGTGAATAAATAATTATGTTTCCGTCAATGGTATCTTGAGAAATAGAGCAATGCAGTGTTGCGATATTACGATCTCCGCGTAGAAAATTGCTGATGGTCTGTTAAATATATCCAGGTTCTAACTAAAGGATTATATTTAACGAAAAATATGAATCTTTTTAGATTCCAAGTTCAAGAAAAAATGTCTATTTTATTTGACAATATATCTGTTACATTTCAAACAATCAATCATAAAAACTTTATACCCTTGACTATATACTGGGCATACAAAATATAGGATAATAATTTTTTAACATTCTCCAGCCTCCAGAAAAAGTAATTTAAAAAGTAATTTGTTGATGGGGCGAACAAAATTTCCATTTTTAGTGTTTATTTCCACAGTTCTAATTTCTATATGTACTGCACGAGTATTAAAACAGGTGAACAGCACACCATATCCTTTCTCTCGACTTCTCTTCACCTTAATCAATAATGGACCAAAGTAGTCGACACCACAGTATGTAAAGGGTCTCGTGAAGGGCTTCAAACGACATTGCGGAAGAGATGCCATTTCTGGTTGTAATGGTCGGGATTTTTTAATTCGGCATATCTGACAATTTTTCAGGGCAGTTTTCACACTTTGCCTATTTTTTAATATCCAGTACTTTTGTCTCAAATTATTCAGTACTGTTTCTTGACCAACGTGATTTACCATTTCATGAAAATGAATAATCAACAATTCGACAGATTTGTCATGCCTGGAATATGGTAAAATAATAGGGAATTTGACATCGTAGCAAACGTCTGCATATTTTATTCTGCTATCCATTCTCAAGAGACCATTTTCATCAAGAAATGGAGACAAGCCAAGAATTTTCGACTTCTTATTCAATATTTGTCCTTTTTCTAAATCAATTATTCCTTCACTGAACTTCTCTTTTTGAACATTTTTCCACCATACAGTCTCGGCCAACGTTATTTCGTCAGGATTTAGTTCATGTTGATTCCTTGTCTTTTTCTGGATATTTTTCAAGAATCGAAGAATCCATGCCACTGTCCTTATCAGTCGAAGCCATTTGGAAAATCTGCTGATGTCTGGTAGGAAACTATCTTTTTCGACGATTACATTAATATATTTTTCCATGGTAATAACATTTTTCGATTTGTTTTCTTTCGGCCAATCAGCTTCACCTGCTTTCAGGAACTGGGGTCCTTGAAACCAAAACGAGTCTGCTGCAAAATCAACGTCGTTGCTTCCCTTTGTAGCTAAATCAGCTGGATTGAGCTCTGAAGGAATCCACCTCCAGTCAAACACATAGTTAACTGTGAAATTTCATTGACTCTGTATGATTCGTAAGGCTTCAATTTGATTGATTCTGATGTTATCCATTGGAGTACAATTTCTGAATCACACCACCAAACTCTTCTAGTGATTTTGTAAGTACTTTCGTCGCTGATTTGTTTTCCCAGTCTGGCTGCTAAAACAGCTGCTTGCAGTTCCATTCAGGGAATAGTTGTATTTTTATTCAGAGGTCCAAGCTTGCTTTTTGATGAAATCATGGAAACTTCGACTTTATCTTCGAATTTGGCTAGGTAGTAGGCAACTGCTGCGTAAACTTTATTACTTGCATCACCAAATACATGCAGTTCTTTTGGAGTTTCCTTGAAGTAATGTCTTGGGATTTGTAAATTATCCAAATATCTCAGGAGACAGCACCAGTTTCGCCACTTTTTGAAAATATCTCCGGGTACCACTTCGTCCCAATTCATTTTTCTTGACCAACATTCTTGGAAAATCAGCCTTCCTTTGACTACAAGAGGCGATAAGAATCCAACAGGATCAAATATGGTCATTACTATTTTCAGAATTTCTCGCTTAGTCGGTAACTTAGAGCCCTTCACTAATTCTGTATTTATTTTCCTGAAGGTGTTTTGGAATGTTAACATATCTGTTTCGGTATTCCAGAATAAACCCAAAATTCTCTCGAAATGATTAGAATCAAAATTAGAATGCAATTTTTAGCAAGATAATCAGATGGGATTGCTTTGAGTGCTTCGGCTGAATTTGATAACCAGTTTACCATTTCAAAACCTCCACGACGATGAACCTCTATTACATGATTCGCATTATATCAGGAAATTCTTCTGAAAACTCGTTAGCATATGATCACGATTCCTATCCATCCCACGGAATAGAAACCTCTGGCAGCTACGATCTTCTTTTCGAATGAGTACTTGGTGAAACATGTCCCTAATATCACCGCAAAATGCATATGTTCGTTCTCTAAAGCGCAAGAGAATGGAAGTTAGTAGAGGATAGTAGTCCGGACCTTTCAGCAAGAAGTTGTTGAGACTAACTCCATGACTTTGAGCAGCAGTGTCGAATACGAAGCGAAATTTTCCAGGTTTGTTAACATTTTTGACACCAAAGTGTGGAAGATACCATGTTCGACCACTTTCTTCTTCACATGCAATCCTTGGTAACTTCTCACAATATCCTTTTCGCTCATATTCCTTGATTTTATTGCAATATTGCTCTGCAAAATCACTTTCTTTATCCATTTTATTCTCCATGCATTTCAATCTTCTGAATGCTGTCATTTTACTTTCAGGAAGAATAGTGTTTTCGTCTTTCCATGGAAGGCCTATTTCAAATCTTTCGCCCTGACGTTTGATTGTCTTCTGGAAAATATCTTCTGCTCTCTTATCTTCTCTGGATACATTAACCGCTATTGTAGATACGTTATTTTCGATTCGAAAATTTTCTTCTATCATTTTGGTCATATAGTCCTCATCGTGGTAACACATATTCACATGGTGTATTTTGGACTCATCTTCATTTTCAATATTATATGGACCATGAATCACCCATCCCAATTTGGTTCTAGAGAAGACTGGTTGATCGAATCTGGGATGGATAGTTTCGTGCAAAATCATGATAAAAATGTTGTCTTGTCCAATTAATATTTTTGGACGAACATTCCTCACTGATTCTAGGATTCGACTATCCAAATATTTATATTTATTGCATAAATAACTTGGATCGATTTTCTGGCGAGGTAACATCAAATTATTAATAACTCTAGCATTCTTGACCAAATAAGTATTTTTCTCATTCATGCCGGAAATATAAAAATTAACCATTTTTGAATTTTCTTCCTGGTGTGTGATCTGATTTGTCCATTGCAGACAAATGGGAACTACAGGTCCATCTAATTTTATTTTATCGGCAATACTTTCATCGATTAACGTCACTGTCGATCCTTCATCCAGAAGCGCATATGTTTCAACAGATTCTTTTTCTCCGAAAAGCTTTACTTTTACCACTTTTAAAATAGTGGACGTTTTCTCAGAAACATATCCTAAAAATTCTGAAGAATTTTCACCGGTAGTTTCCATTTCATGTGCTGCAAAAACTGGACTATCATCGGAATCTGGACTTTTATCGGAATAATTGTTTTTTCTTGTGCATGATCTCGTATCTCTTTCAAGGTGCAATAATCGATTATGTTTGCCCTTGCATTGATCCACATTACAGTAAGTTTTTGAGAAACATTTGCTCACAACGTGGCCAGCATTCAAGCATTTGTAGCATAATTTGTTTTCTCGAATGAATTCTCTTATGTCCGCAATAGATTTTTCAAGAAAACTCTTACAATTATACAGTTTATGGGTCTCAGTTGGACATAATTTACATTTATCATGCGTTTTTTGGATAACACTCAGTACCTTTTCCTTTCTTTCAAATGACTTTTGATGACATATGTTGATTTGAGATGACGTTGACACTGACATCAAAAGGTTGACTTCCGATTTCAGCCAGTCTGAAAAGTCTCTCAAACTAACGTCTTTCTGCTCAAACTCTTTGTGTACTTTAATTTGTGCCCATGCTCTTCTTGAATTCCGTGGTAGTTTGTCTTCTAGTTTCATCAGCAAATCTGGATTGTCTAGATACTTGGTGCTTCCGCTATTTATCATCGAAACAACCATATTGGACACAGTTATTGAAAACTGCATGTAAGTTTCAACATTATCATCTTTAGGATTTGGACAACGTTTAGCTTTTTCCATAAGATCTATAATGATCCAATCACGCTTTCCAAAGTACGTTTTTAAAGTGTCTATGATAGCATCAACGTTATCAGCACTACAAAAGAGATCTTTCACCACATCCCTGGCTCTCCCTTTGAGGCAAAATTGAAGACGACTCAGATTTTCTGCTTGAGATATATGTTTCTCCTGAGTTGTCCGATTAAATTCAGCTAACCAAAAAGGAAATTCATGAATAGCACCATGAAAATTTTGAAGTTTTATACTATTTTTGTTAGCTAATCTTTCCAGATTTGTATTAAGGTTTTTCATGCACGAGACTAAAGTTTCGTTTACATTTTTTTCATTTACAGGAAAATCCGAAACATTTTCATTCTCGGGAATCATTGAGTATCCGTAGACAGCTTGTCTTTTTGTATCATTCACCCAACTTTCTACAATAGACTTCTTATCTAGTTCTTCATCTGCAACGAGATAAAGACTATCTGATTTGTGTGAACCTCTCTTTGATCCAGTAGATCCGACACTGAGAGTTCTTTCCATTTCAATTAATTCTTGCTTTTTCATCAGCATCTGAAACTCCAGTTCTTTCTTTCTTATTAGCGTGTCCATTTCTAATTCTTTCTCTTTGATCATCATTTCCATTTCTATCTGCTTCCTCTGCTTTTCTATCTCTTCTGAACTTCAGAAGTTCATTTCTACCCATTTCGGTTTGTTCTAGATTACTGTGTTGTCTAGAGCTAGATGGTATTTCTTCACGCCGATTCGAGAGTCTCTGAGTCGCACGAATATTCATGGATGTCGATGGTCTATTTTCTACAAAGGCACTATCTCCACCGGCACCCTCAAAATTTTCTCGGAGATTTTCTCTTGGGTTTTCTCTTGCAACAATCCGTCCATCCAAACTGCTAACACCAAATCTTCTCGGAGGAATTCCGAGATTTGTTCGTGAACTTCTCCGAAGCATATTATCCATTATTTATTTCAATTAGTTCGAAAGCTCGAAGGACCAACTGTTAAATATATCCAGGTTCTAACTAAAGGATTATGTTTAACGAAAAATATGAATCTTTTTAGATTCCAAGTTCAAGAAAAAATGTCTATTTTATTTGACAATATATCTGTTACATTTCAAACAATCAATCATAAAAACTTTATACCCTTGACTATATACTGGGCATACAAAATATAGGATAATAATTTTTTAACATGGTCGTTAATTCACTGGTCCTCGATTTGTCTTGTTTGTCCATCCATTTCACAACCAATACCCACTGCGAGTGTAGATATAAAGAAATTCATCATATGACATAACCCGTGTTCTCCAGATAATTCCATTGAGAACCGTAATCGTAAAGGAAATGAGAAAGATATCATGGATGCCCACATATATTTCTTCTGAGGGCGGCGCGTTCCCGTTCCTACACTCAAAAAAGGTAGGTAATAAGTAAAAAGTTGAAAATTCGTTGAATGAATAAAATGAATAAGCGTTTGACAAAATTTTTAAAGTGGTTGTCTTCTAGCGCTCTGATTTTTGCATGAAGAACGTTCTAGAATGTTGGCGCAAAGTAGCTGGTGGAGTCACGTGTACGTGACAGCCTCAGATAGTTTGACTGGAGATTCTGTCGATTTCTCGTTCGATATTCATGAATTCGAGAATGACTTCTATATTTGTGTTCGTTTCTTTGATATAGATAAGACACCGAAAAATATAAATACAAGGTGGGATCATAATTTTGAGTTCTTTGAAAACGTTTCTACTGTCATCCCTATGTCGCAAAAGCTTCCTTTTGGTAAAAGAGCACACCGGGGATGATGGAGTAGTGGGGTATATACTTTCTGGAAATATAAGGAAGTCAATTCCAGAGGGTTCTCGAAGCATTTGTAAGGTGTTGGAATAAATCTGAACAGGGGCTCTGAAAGGATCTGGATCGTACTAATAGACACACAAGAGAAGTTTTCGAAAATTCGGACACTGAAAATGGAGCTGTGGGATAAGAAAGAGCTTAATGTAAATTTCTGAAATATAAGGAAGAAAATTCTAGATCTCACAAGTGAAGCCGTCGAAAGTTCAGCCACTGGGAAGGGAGCTATAGGATGGGAACTTCCTGAACATTTCTAGAAAATATGAAAAGAAATTCTAGAATGTTCTTGAAACAACTGTAAACGGCTGGAAAATTATAGGAAATCGTGAAAATAACTAGAAAAGGGGCTCCGGAAGGTTCAAGAATGTACTGAAAAAATACACAACGGAAGTTCTCGAAAGTTTGCCCACAAGGAAGGGGTTTTGAAGAGTAGAATTTTCCGTTAATTTCTAGAATATGAAAGAGAATACTCTAGAAAAGCTAATCAAGTGAGGTTGGCAGGAGTTCGTTAACAGAATTAAAGATTTTGTAAAATTTGTTATTACGAAACTCCCAGGTTTTCAGAGAAAACCCCTCAAAAGCAGAGCTTGACCGAGCAAAGGAGACCCGGGACCTACAGCTTGAAAAGTGGATTCCGAACCACTTTACCTCCGTGATGGCGGTGGGGATCGAACCCGAGCCGCCTGAGTGAGAGCAAACGCTCTGAACACCTCGACCACTTAACTATATCAAGATGATAGTTGAAGAGTAAGATAGCTTAAAACGCACACAAAACTAATAACCAAGGTTGTCTTAAGAAAGTATTTTGCATCAATTATTTTTCGATTGTTGGCAAAGTCATATTAAATTTTGGAAATTTTGTTGTATCATGTAATACAAAATATTTACCTTGTACGCATAAACGGCTGTAAAATCAAAAATTCCAGTTTCACTGAAAATTGATACCAGTACCATCATGGAAAACAGCAATGTCATAGTTTCGATGTCTATCCAAGATATAATCTCATCCATCGTTGGTCTTTGATCATAAGATGCCAGAATCGCTAGAGTCATTGTACTAGCCAACATCGAGGCCAGCGTTCTATGAATCAGCTGGAAAAATAAAAATCATTGTGGTATACCATTCCTTCTGAATATCATCCTGAAGGAGGAGAACACGTATGAAGGGGGAATGCGCTAGAAACATAGTAATTTAACACATTCGTGGACAGTAGGGGTTCTAAATACGTCAAAAAATCACCCATTTTTTTACAGAATCGAGTTTATTTTTGTCCAAATGTGACGAATTGCAAGAAATAAAAATTTTTGTTTTGTACTTTTTGACAAAACACAGATGACGATTATAGCAGTTCTGTCCCACTACAGAAAAAAAATTCTTGTGTGACGGACCTGCTACAACCATCACAAAGAAAAAACGAAAAACGGAAGGAAATTGTTAATTTCCAACTGAAAAAACAATCTCACAAAATATAGCAAAATATATACTAATGCTAATTGAAGAAAAAGGTAAATGTCAACTTTCAAACTAGAAAAGTACGAAGGCGTAGAAGGCGTAGAAGGCGTAGAAGGCCACGTTTTTTTTAATCCTCCTAATTTCGACTTTTATGTCGAAATTTCGACTTTTATCTCAAAATTTCTACTTTTATCACGAAATTTCAACTTTTATCTCAAAATTTCGACTGTTATATCAAAATTTCTGCTCTTATCTCGATATTTCGACTTTTATCTCGAAATAATGAAAAATGGATTATACAGTGAGTTCCAAAAAGTTTGCACTATATGGAAAACTTGTTTATTATCCATTTGCCAGAAAAATTGGTGCATTGCAGAAAACTTGCATATGAGTTATCAGAGTATTTAATATATAAACGGTATACAAGAGAGAAGAAAAAATAGAAAATTTCATCTAGTGTAAACTAGTTACCCTTATTTTTTACATCATCGAAAAAGTTTATCTAGAAAAAATGTTTTTAATGAAAACCAACATTCAAATTCAAAATCATAGCCACCTACGCAAAACAAATAAAAATTATATTTTTGCAGTTGCAGATTTGTTTTATTTAATCGTTTACCAATAATTAATTGATTTATTCAATAATTTCCTTCCATTGAATCTCACTAATAAATATTATAGACATACATACAGAGTGAAATATCAAATTTGCATAAAAAAAATAATAAAAATTCAAACAATTTCAAACACACGTCGATATTCTAGTACACATGTTAAACTACACCAAATTTTGCATTGCAATGTCGTTGTAGGAATATGAGTGATGCGCCTAAGGTGCATATGAGATACTAGTACTCTTTATGAGGATAGAACTATTCTAATTGAACTTCTTTGATAAGTACGAAAATAAGGGTAGTTTACTCTTGATCATTTTCCTTTTTTGTGTACTCCCCTATACACCGTCCGGAATTCCAGAATTTTCCAACTATCCAATAAGAAGCCAAAAAAAATTCATGAAGAGTTGACGACACTACTTATTAACGGGAGACCATTAATGAATAATGAAAAATGGATTATATAATCACATCGTCCACAAAAAAACCCTATACAATAAGTAATTCGTCAGCAAGTATGATTTATATCTGTTCGATACTTGGCAACATTTTCTACCAGAATAACTTTGCAAAACGTTTTGAATACATAGCTGAAATTATTTTTCAAGTTGAATGGGTAACACCTACGTCCCGGTTTCATGGTACTTGCCAATCTTCAGCGAAGGCTAAGTTCCCGATTAAATCGAAAAATAACTCCTAAGATAGATACTCAAGTATGTAACAGCTCCATTTTTTTTCAACCCAGAGATGGCGCTGGATAATGTCAAAAATAAGGGTAGCTTGATCAAATTTCCTATTTTTTGTTCACCCTTGTATACCGTTTAGAAATCTAAAATTCTGAGTACTCATATGCAATCCAACAATTTTATGAAGAATAAAAAGAGATAAAAAACAAGTTTTCCATATGGTGCAAACACTTTGAAAGTCACAGTGTAATTCATTTTTCATCATTTCAAGATAAAATTTCGAGATTAAAGTTGAAATTTCGAAATAATAGTCGAAATTTCGAAATGATAGTCGACATATCGAGATAAAAGTCGAAATTTGGACATAAAAGTCGGAATTTCGACATAAAAGTCAAAATTGCAGTCTGCCCCTTCCATTTCTCCGAATGACGAATCCACGTACCGTAACCATATAATTGGTTTTGATTCAGAAGTTAGATTGCTCTGTTCTCGGAATGCTACATGAAAAAATTGGCAATCACCGGAGTAGAATTCCCATCGCTATCTATTTGTTCGTAAAAGTATTTTTTTTCGTTGAAAGTAGCTTCCGAGACATGTCTTGAAAACTCCGATTATTCCACCTGGAATCATTCATAGACGTCAATGAACAAAGACACAACGTTGAAGATGACGAGAATATCACTTGGTTCCAAAGTTATGTCCCTGATTTTACCTACAAAGTGTGTCGAACATTGAACGTGGGAAGCAGTTTTGTCAGATAATATATCGGTGATCCAATATAAAACCTTGGTGAAACGACTTCTGTTCTGAGGATGGTCTTTTGAAGGGTTTCGGATAGTGAGGAAGGCTTCATGAGCATATCGTCGTGGTAACAGCAATACGTTGTATGTCATATTTTGGAAAGTTTTCAGGAGAAACAAAAAACAGTATGTAACGAAAAAAATGGATAGTGTTCAGGCCTTAACAATAAGTATACTACTGAAATAAGCTGACATGTCACATATTAACACAAAATTGATATACGACAAATTGCTTTTCAACTTGAACAATTCTTGTTGACATACGACCTATTGCGGTTACCACGACGATATTCGTATTCCAAAGCTTTGTTTGCGTTAGGTCTTTTCTTTACTTACGCTAGCCTGAAGGATCAAAACGTTCTTTAATTTTTCAATTGTATTTTTTCATTTCAAGACGAACTGTGGCATTTCCTTTGTCAGCTGGTAAAAAAATAATCCCGTCATCTGAGTTCAGATTATTCAGGGCTTTAATTACTATTTGCAGGATGTTGCATGTAGGAGGTCGGTCCTTGCATAAAACAAAGACTATCCTCAGAACAAACACGGAAAGATAAACATTTTGAAACCACCACTAAATTGGTATTTAAAGTTGTGAAATTTATGATGACTATCAACTTCCGATTAAGAAGGCGTGTGTGAAAACTTTACCACATAACACGATTCACTGAATATAATTACTGGATCAAAACTGACAACAAAAATTTTAAAGTTGTTTTATGAACTTGTATCAGTACTTTGCTATGGACGGTAGGAATCACTGACCTCAAAAATTATTAGAATATACAGCAGCACTAATACCAAAGCTCCATAGATGATGCCATCTTTTACATCAATAGGTTGCAAATTGTATCCCATGGAAACAGGAAAATTTGTTTTCAGATTTGTCTTGAACTGAATTCGCAACATTCTGTAAAAATACTTGTCCACTTCAAATTCATCAAGGTTGAATGTTTTGACGTAATCCACTTCTGGTACTTGACCGATCAACTTTTCTGGTACCAAAGGTACTTGCCAAATTTTAGACACATTCTGAAAAAAAAGGTTTTATTTTAATCATTCTTGCTTGTCAAAATGTTTGTCGTACAACAAATTTTGCGAATTATATATAGATATATTCATTCGCCATTAAAAATCTTTATATTCATGATAGAGTAGAAGGAAAAACTGATCAAGGAATATAAATTGGTTTTTCAATATAATTTCTCAACGTTGGATCCTACACACTGAATGGACGAAATTCACTACATTTTTGGTATAAACATTTCTCCTGTCTGATTCGAAACGAGTTACAGCGGTGGAAATATGGAAAGTTTGAGCTACTTACAGGCGCGTCCCAGGTGGCGGAGAGGGAACGACCCGGGCCCTTACAGGTCTTGGCCAGCGATAACCAAAAGTAGGGTACGGGGATCTAAGAACCCCCTTAATTCTTTGCGAAAGCATCGCCGCGGCGCAGCTGACGACTCAAACTGTAAACCTCTTGTGCAAGGACCTGCGGAACCCTTAATGTTCGACGGTACTTGTTACAGGGGGCACGTTAATTCTGGCTTAATCGCCAGACGGCGTGTTAGGTACTGAGCATACATTCACTCAACCTCACAACCGAGGGTGGCGTCCGAGGGGCCAACCTTTATGTTTGTCACACGTCACACGTCCCCGACCGAAATCTCTCTCAACTTTTCCATCCTTGCCCAAAGCTGGCAGGAGATTTTCATGTCTAATCATTTTCTAAATGTCTGTCTGCCAATAGTAACAATGTTTTGTCTTGTCTCGCTGAGATAAACACAAGTTAAAAGATTGTATGAGTTCTGTCAAATGGATATGCTTGCATTCGCAGTTCGCACAAAATATTTCATTTAATGAGTCAAATTACGATATCCCAAGTGAGGAGCGAAATTATACTGGGTCAACATATAAAAATGGTCATTGTTACACAAACACCAAATCACTGGCGGCAGAAGGAAAGTTCAATTTATTTAAATCAAGAAGTATTTAAAGTTAGGAAAGATTTTGTTTTTATTCAAATATCAACTGAATACATTGTTCCCCAAAACTTGAAAGTTTTTCTAGTTGGCAGAAATTATTACGATCGACAAGATGATTGTACAGATTTATAAATGACCGTGAGAAAAATAAAACAACTGGCGAACTTGATGTCTCAGAATTGGAAAAATCAGAAGTTATCTTGTTGAGGAAAGTACAATCGATTCGATTCTAGTGTAGCCACTAGAGCGCAGTAAAATTTTAGGCCAAAAACTATTTGTTTGATCATTACAATCATTATTTATTAATAATCAACTAAGTATATTATTTTGTCCAAAGTATCGACTCGTTTAGGAATCTTTATCCTCGAAAATACTGGCTATCATTATATGCTCGTTGAAGAACACACTATTATTTTTCATATTTTACATAAAATTTCATGTTTTTACCTGTAGCGCCAAAACGTCGTACTGGGTCACCTGAGAATTTCCGATGGGTTCTTCTTTCGTGACCATCAACTGGACCCAAACTGTTAGCCATTCTCTGGACATTTGCTCGTAATAAGGCGGAAGTAGTGCTCCTTTGAGAATCACTTGAATTCTATTTTCCTTTGGCTGCTCGTATATTACGTAACCTCGAAATTAAAAAACACTGAATGTAATGTACAATCGGCTGAAGAAATATGAAACCATGTTGCGATAATATACAGGGTGGCCTATCGAAGAAGTACCGCAAGGCATTCCAGGGTGGAACATATTTTTCAGCAAAATCCTAAACACGTCAAGATTGTTTGACACATTTTGACGCAAGAAGCATAGTAAATAAAACCTTCAATTCATCTTTACTAGAAGCCCCTTCATTCAAAATTCCATTGAAGGACCTTTTTTTTATTTCTGGAAATTTAACTGGCCTATGTACCTAGTTACTACAAAATGCCATCGACCCAGCTCTAACAAATGTCATTGAGAACGATCCCGCATACAATAAACAGGAACTGATTTTCCAACAAGCCGCAGCTTCTCCTCATTACTCCCAAATTGTGCGCAATTATTTAAATGACACGTTTCCAAGATGATGAATAGGATGACGGGGCACAATCGAAAGGCCACCTCGGTCACCCGACTTGAGTCCATTAAATTTTTTTTGTGAGGATACATAAAAATCCTCGTTTACAAAACACCACCACACATTAGAAGAGTTGCAAAGAAGAATTATTAACGTATGTCGCGAAGTGACACCGCAAATGCTCAATACTGTAAGACAACGGTTTGTTTATTACTTGTGAGTCGATTTTTGCATTTTTTATCACACATTACTTTTGGTGTTTCAACGTTCCATATTTACTTAAAGAGTGGATTGATTTTCAGAAACTAAGCAGCAGTGTGTTTCGGATGACAAGCCTTCTAATAGGTATTACTTGACCCCCTTCCTATTTGAAAAAGAATTTGGGATGATACCCCTACTTCCGAAAATGAAGGTTTTACTATGCCTTTTGCGTCAAAAAATGTGCTACCCTAACAAAAAATTTTAACGTGTTTTTGGATTTTACCTAAAAATTATATCCCGCCCTGTAAGATCTTGCGGTACATTTTCGATGGACCTCTCTGTATAGAGCGAACAAGAGTCATTCCATTCATGATTCAATGAAAAAAAATAAAGCCAGTACCCTTTCTGAAAAAAAATGGCTCTTTTTTTGTTTTGTCTCTCAGAACGATGCTTGAAGCGGATCAACAGAAAGTTACAATACTACTCTAGTTATAGCCCATGTCGGATCGCTTATTTCAGCTAGGACACTCAATAATGAAATAATATAATCATCATCATATCTGATCTAGTTACGTCCACATGGTGGAGGCAGAAGAAAATCCAGAGTGTTATAGAAAGCCGTTATTTAAAAGAATCTATGCATGTTATCGAAATAATCAATGAATATGTTATCACCGATACGTTTAAGCTATGTGCAAATGCACATGCCCACAGACCAGTAAGCACAGTGCCAATATTGTTTTCAGATGCTTCTAATAAAGCTGCTCTGGTAAATACTTTTTCATCTGTTTGTCTCTGCTGAAGAGATTACTGTAAATTCAGATATGACTAGCACTTCATATCTGCATACTTTCAACTTCTAGAACTCCATATTAAAATTTATGGATCTGAACTGTATTACATTTACACATCATGAGTCTTCTCTACCATCAGTCACTGAATCTATAAGTTTATTGGAAATAAAAAGAATCCTGATTGAGTCATCGCTCTGAAGTGGTTTCCATAAGTTTTGCTATAATTAAAATATACGGAATGGGACATTTTTCCGCAGCCGTTTCGCCGCAGGGACTTTTAGCCGCATCAAGGACATTTCGCCACAAGGCATTTTGAAGCAAGTTATTTTCAAGTATAATGTTGTGTGCGAATTTTAAACACCCAAGTGTGAAATATGCAAGGCTCTTAACAACAACAATTCATGATTTGCTTTCTTGTTTCGTACACCCAATTAAAATTTATGTGTTCAATTTCTACGCACTCAAAATTTGTATGTATGATTGAAGTATTCTTCGACTCACTACTTGAATAACCTGCGGTGAAATGTCTCTGTGGCGAAAAGCCCCTGCGGCGAAACGGCCGCGGCGATATGGTCGCGGCGAAATGTTCTAGACCCGATTATATAATATACTTTTTTCTAAATTTGACGTGTATTTCGAGCCTTTGGAATTATATGATTTTCATTCTCATTTCCATAGAACTTGCGCTCTTCCGCAAACTATATATTCAGTTCTGGTTCAGCAGTGGTCGGGCATGATTTTTATTCCGCCTCGTGGGGCCGGTACTCTATGTGTTTCGATGTCCCCCGCCGCCGTACGTGCATTGACCAAGATTTAAGTGTTTGTGCCGTCTGTCGTTCACAACGTGCATTGAAAAAAGTTTTTAATATAAGTTTATTAATCCTATAGCCAGACCAATTTTAATACTCGTAAGAAACCCTGTTAAATATATATTCAGAACAACTCCAATAGACGTGAAATTGTACTTTTTTAATAGGAATTGATGACTTCAACTTTGACAAACTTTTATTTTTCTTATGACAGGAAACTAATAATAACAATTCTTGGGACAGTGGTTAGCACTCGGGCCTTGTGACCAAGATGTTCTAGGTTCGGTTCTAGACGGAGCAAGGTTTTTTTTTCTCATTTTCAGATGTAAAAGTCTAAATGGTTTCTGAATGGTTGGATCTTGTTGTCAGTTGACGATCCTCCACGATTCACTGTTGCGTTGATAATTAACAGTGCTGCTCCTAAGGTGGCGTATTGAGTTAGTGACAAAGCTTATCCAGAACACCTGGCTAATGACCATAGCAGTCGCTGCCAACATACAAAAAAATAACAATTCGTTCAGATGTTGTGTAAAATTTATGCAGTTGCTTGATTCTTTCTTCTAAAAACCCCTTATTGATTACGCCTGTAACGAGGCCGGGGTTGGGCGGACCATTACGCAATAAGCCACTGGCAAAAGTGGGCTGTTATGGAAGCAAACGCCAAAATAATTCAGAGAAAGAGAGAGAGAGAGAGAGAGAGAAAGAGAGAGAGAGAGAGAGAGAGAAAGAGAGAGAGAGAGAAAAAGAGAGAGAGAGAAAAAGAGAGAGAGAGAAAGAGAGAGAGAAAAAGAAAGAGAGAGAGAAAAAGAGAGAGAGAGAAAGAGAGAGAGAGAGAAAAAGAGAAAGAGAGAAAGAGAGAGAAAGAGAGAGAGAGAAAAAGAGAAAGAGAGAAAGAGAGAGAGAGAAAGAACTATATATACAAAAAGCTCTGCATTCAATACTTACTTTTTACTAGATCTTTCGGTATACTGATTTGATGCATTTCCTGAACTTTCTCGCTATTCGCCATCAGAGCATAGCTACTCACTGCCCAAACAACAACCAGTATGAATACTTTGAGACCATTAGCGTAAAATTTCAAATCTTCGTGGCTTTTCGGATCCTCTCTGGAAGAAAAATATTGATGAATGAACTCACATGGACAAGTGTAAACAAAAATAATGTATTATTGTATGGATTTGATCAGGATTGGTAAGAAAAACAATATTCAGGGATTGTGTCGAACCCACTTCTGAACTCCGATATACCTACAAGCGGATCAATCAAAAATGTTACTCACATTTGAATAACAAATTATACAGAGTGAACTATCACCCCTTAACGAAAAGTAATGGGTAACTAGTCTATTCTGTATTAACACAGCTGTGAAATTTCAGAGAAATTCGGTCTTCTCTTTGTCATTATTTTATAGGTCAACTTTCGCAACCATGCCACTGAATGAAGCAACTGTTTGTGAATGTTTGTGGTTTCATGCAAATTAACAATTGCAGTCTATTAATTGTAGTTTATGTTTCTTAGTCAACTCTGGCGTATTTTTTTTTTTTACTCGATTGTTCAAAATATAATTTATGCTCAAACAAAGATTGTGCTCGCTTGTACAGAAAGTTCGTTCGACAGCAATAATATTCACATAATTTTTATGTCATGTGATGGGTTATATTCTTTGAAAATCATATATTTTCCAACCTCTTATTGGAAGTCATGCAAATAAAACCTCATTTCAGTTCAATTAAAGAGGATGAACAGATTAACACTGATTCTGCTATTCCACATGTGTTCGTCCAGGGGAGGGGCATTTCTACGCTTACAGAAGGTCCATTTTTCTGTTCAGATTTCCGAATTTCCCTTTATTTTCTACTTCTTTTGGTAGGAAGTGGTTCTAGTTCATCATGTATATCGGTATTCATTAGAACTAGCAACCATATACTATTAGAAGTATTTTATGATACCAATTGTATATAGAATAGATGCATTACCATCAGTAATAATGATATAATATGTTTACAAAGTCACGTGGGTTGGTAGTTTCATGTACAACTGATAATATTAGATCCAGAACCGAACGCGAGGGTCTGAAATCATTATAGAAACAGCGAGACGGTTGCAATATTATTCTCACGGTATTCAGGGAAAATCTGAGTAGCTTTACGCTCCTGGGAGTCCTGTGTATGTTGAGTCCGTTGTGAGGCATGACAAGTGCCAACCACATTGTGATACTTTGTTTCTCGCCTCAAGGAGCGTATGTGAACTGTCTAGCGGTTTACAGGCACAATATGCTTGTAACTTGACCATGCAAGGTTTTTGAAGCATATGTAATTCACAAGCATATATTTTTGATCCTTTGGCCTGTAAACTGCAAGACAGTTCACATACGTTCCTTGTCCTTGCCTTTCTATCATATTTTCTTTGGTTCAGAAGTATTAATACTGGAGGAATTTATCATGTGGGGTCAAAAACCCTGGGTCGGCCCCCATGTATCTGAATCGGCCTCAAGGCAAATGAAAGCGTTATCCAATTTATGGGTCCTCAACAAATATCGTCCAAAAGGAAATAAAAAGGGAAAAAATGTACTCCCTGAACTTCTCAGGCTCTGCAAAAATATTCATCAACGAAATGATAAACTTGCTAAAATGATGAATTTGCTACTCTTAAACGTGCAGTGGAAACACGTTATTGAGGCATTACCCCATCACCCAACATTTCTTGAAAGGCTTGACCTATCAGAGCGCGCCTAGTAATTGACCCACTTTACTGCGCAGGATTTCAATTCCTTCTCTTCTTGAAACAGATTCGTTAGAAATAATGCAAACATGCAAAATGCAAATATGTTAGATAATGATGGTGATATTTTAGTAGCTTGCACTCCTTCAGAGCTGAAAAGTATTGTGAATTATGTACTTGTTGTTAATTCAACACCTACTGCTGTATTCAATGGAGAATGATCCTTGTCATTGTCGTATTTGCAATGTCGAATTTGGAAGCCACGTTTGGTTTGGCGGCCGTTACTATGAGTAACACCCGCGAAATTGAATTTTTCGGATTGTGTTGGGAAAGCGAAAAACTCACTTCGCGTGCGATTGCACGAAAAAAAGCCGTTAAGGGCGGAAAAGACATTTTCCTACGAGTGTTTTTGTCCATCTTATTAATGAAAAAACAAGGTTTTTAATAAACAAGTGTTTATAATAATTCTACAAAATGACTAATAAGACAGAATAGTTACATAGATCATTTAGTTAGTCCTAAATATCATCATTTTCAAAAATACAAAAATCGTGCGGAAAAGTAAAAATCGTACGGAAAAGTAAAAATCGTGCAGAAAAGTAACTTTTCCGAACAATTTTAAATTGTACGGAAAAGTACAACTCTCAAATGAAAAATCGTGCGGAAAAGTAACTTTTCCGCACGCTCGTAGGAAAAATAAATTTGGTATGTATGAACGAGCGTCCGAAGTACTCAGTCGTGAAACAAGGAACCGTAAGTAAACCTCTATTTCTAATATTCAAGTTATGGATATCAGATCGATACGTTATTTTGCGATGTAGATAGGAAGTTTTCTTATCAAGAATAGAGCACTGTCAGTGACGTAATATAACAGTTGCGGAACAATGTCATAGGGGGACAAACAAACAAAACTGAACAAAACAAACCCATTGAACCCATTTTCCATAAGGCTACGTGAATCGCTCAATGTCTGTAAAGTTTACAAAAATCGCAATCATCCACCAACACCCACAAAAAACGAATTTTCATTTCATCAAGTGTCAAATGCTTGTTTGTATTTTTTCACATGAAGAGGAAAAAGATGTCGATTCTCATATATCATTTCAATATTACAATAACCGCGCTGTAACAACTATGCCTTTCAAATCTCAGCCCGGAATCCAATATAACATCTAATTTTTTTGCTTCACTTGCCACCTTCAATTCTTCATTGCCAATGGTAATATTGACATCATCCGATACATTTTTTCAGTTACTCTTAGTGCCAAACAACATAACTTTGGATTTTATTGGGTTTATAAGTAGACAGTGTTCAGTTGCGTAACTGACATATTGACACTCATATATACGAAAGAAAAAAAACAGTTACCACCGGAGCTGTCTAATGCTGATGAAATCAATAATTTTCTGGTGAATTCACTTCCCACTCTACATGTAACCGACTCAGTTCTGGACCAGTTTAATACTATAAAGTCAACAGATTCCAAATTAAATCTCGCACCTGTAGACGAATCAACTATTCTTCAGATTATAGGACAAATCAAATCTAATTTCACTGGCTGTGACGGTATAAACTTGAAAATGATAAAATTATGTAGTCCACATATTGTTACATATCTGAGACATATAATTAATTTTTGTTTACCCTATACACCAGTCAATTTTTCAGACATATTAAATATTGCTAATCTCACTTGTATGCCGATGATACCCAAATTTATTATTCCTTATTCCATATAGATGATGTCGAAGACGCATGTTCTCGAATAAATAGTGACCTAATAAAATTTGCCGAGCTTTCTGCAGAACTTTGTCTTCTTCTGAATCCAACTAAATCTAGTGTCATATTATTTGGTCCAAAACAAAAGAGAAATGAAATTGCAGATGTACTTAGTCAATATCAGCATTGGACAAAACAAACTCAAGGTAGTGGAACATTGTAAGAATTTAGGTGTCATCATGGACAGTGACTTGCGCTTTGAAAAGCATGTTAATAAACTAACTCGGAGAGCATATAATTCTTTGAAAATTATATATAGCAGCAGAAAATTTCTGCCAATTAAAATCAAGGTAATGCTATGCGAAAGTTTAGTTCTAGCCATTTTGAATTTCGCCGATTGTTTGTATGGCCCAAGTCTCACTTATATTTGTAACAATAAATTACAAAAAATACAAAACTCTTGCTTGTGAATGATTTTTGGCATTCGAAGTCGAGAGAGTATTGTCATAAGTTGAAGGATGTAGGTTGGCTGAACCTGAAAAACCGTAGATTGTTACATGCAGCATGTCTATTTCATAATATCATCAATAAAAAAACGCCTATATATATATATATATCTTTACAACAAACTGAAATTTTGAACTGATGTACATACATTGAATCTACGATTTAAGGGTTTATTGACACCCCCAACACATCGTACCGAACAGTTTAAACGATCGTTCAGTTACCAGATAGTTAAAATTCACAATGATATACCAACCAATCTGAAAGAGATGAGAGAGAAAAATTTCAAAAAACATTACAAAGCATTTCTTTTCAATAATCAGAATAGATGAAATGAGCCTTCTCCCTACCCCCTGTGTAAACAAATGTGTAAATAAGTGTGTTTTCTAGTATAGGAAAAACCCATTATAGACTGGTGTGTTTTGAGGTTGAGTGGAAGAGCAGCTAATATGAACATTTATTATAATCTATTTTCATCGATAATTTTCAATTTTGTCAAGCTGAACTCCGTCCATTGTGCCGTTATTTTTTATGTTAATATTTCATGTTATTTAAAAAAAACTGAAATGGACAATAAAGACGCTATTATTATTATTTTTATTTAGGTTGTTATTGATAACGGCACAAGCGCTAACTACAACATCCTGCTTGAAGCTGAAACTTTACAGTCATGGATTATATTTAAAAGGTGAGAAGCATAGTTTGAAAAAAGTATCGGTCCAAGTATCGATCACTGAGGTACACTAGATATCACTGCGAGATAGTCTGAACTTCTACCATTCATGTACACTTGCTGTAACTTTATCTTAAAGATAAAGATCTAGGAATTGAAATAACAATTTTTTTTTTAAGTTGATATCAATTGATAATTTGAATATATTATCCGAGGACCTACCTGAAAAACCATTCCAAACTGTAACCTAGCGTAAATAATTACGTATTTCGCAATAGTGCGAAATGAGATGTTAAACGAAATAGTGCAAAATGTGCGGAATATTTCATTTCGCACTAGTGCTGAACAAAATTCATTAAAAATTCTGAAAAGACCATCAATATACCTACCTATTGTTAAATGATTGATAAAATTCATTATATTTGTGTATCGCTTCTATCGTATATGCTTTAGTCTATTGATATGATATTATTGGCGAGTTGTATACAGCACACTTAATTTAATTCCCTAACTACGTTTTCCTGTGGTTTCTTTTTATGGGAAGGCATAATGGAGTAAAGCAAAATTTATTTCACTGCTTTAAGTGAAACCTCGTAGTTTTGGGTCTCTAGTTCAAAAATATGTTTAAAATCAGCCATATATTGTTTTTCCGGTTGGTCGTCGGAAAAGAATAGTGTACAACTCTTGGGAAAAATAGTTATTCCTCAATCGTGTGACAAAATCATAAACGACTCTTATACACTATACTATTAAAAAAATGAGTCGTCATAGTACTGTTTTCAATATTTTTAATTAGTTATAGCATGTGAATATGTGGTTGATCGATCATGCAGCCCCGTACATATCCGTACGCTAAATGCCACTTCACTTATATATTAGTAAAAAGGGAGTTTAAAAATTCAATACAAATATTCTAAGGGGTATTCCTGGGGTCAAATTAATTTAATAAGCACAAAAATATTTAAACCGTTCAAGAAACGTTAAACTTACTAGTAAATCAAAGTGATGTTTACAATTCAAACGTGTTTTAACCCACTAAGTATTTTAATGTGTTACTTTATTATTCCTCTTTCATTCACCAGCGATTTTCTCGAAAACAATTAGATTATTCAAAAAAAAATTAACGAGACGAACATTTATTGTTTTTTTATGGCCAACTCAAAGGTGATGTTTGACATAAAAAGTGTAAGCTATCTTATTCTCGAAGAAAGAAATAACTAGAGCGTCCAACAAACCAAGTGCCTGTGAATTTTCTGAACATTCGATGTATAGTTATAGCCACAATTAAAAATTTACAGCTATTTTCGCGCCACTTGCGATGTCTGTAGCTTGGAGGGGATGAATTTCAGGACACAAGTTTATGGGAAAAAATGTCTTATTTTGACCCCAACAACACGCTCTTTAAATATTTGTATTGAATTTTGGAACACACTGTACATTCGTTTCATATGATTGTTGATTGTTTGAGAAGAATAATAATATTGATATATTTTTTCATTCTTCAACTTGAAATACTCTAGGCACTATAAATAATTCAATGAGACACGAAAATTAATTCATAAATTACTTCTCTTCAATATTATAGAGAAATTACCACATTACGCAATATCATTGAAATACTTCTACCCAACGACACTATTCAGAAAACAAAATTTTCATAATAATATAGTCAGGTATACTTACGATCGGCTTCTCGAAAATACTGAATGATTCAAGTAATTCTCATCAATCTCAAGTTCATTAATTTTCAGAAAATGTCTTTTTGGAGTTGGAGCCTCAACGGTTATAATTATTTGTGAGCCACTAGGTAATTCTTCATTCTTGAAGACTGTTTTAGTGCTACGGAAAAAATACGGAAATAATATGACTCATATTTTATACTCCTTTTTTTTAATGAATACTTTAAATTCGATAGTGTGTAACAGTATTCAAGGTGTTTCATAATTGAATACTGACCTTAAGGGGTGATAATCCATGAATGATTTTAAGAAAAATTTTTCATGTGAATAAGTCCGCAACCGCTTTATTTCTGAGATACGCGAAATGTTGAAATTCAACAAAAAAATCAGTTCTTACACATTATATCTAAAACCGCTTAGGCTTTTTTTTTTAATTTTGCTACCTATATGTAAAGTACGCATGAAAATATTTTTATTTCCCGATAAAGATTTCAATTTTATCAAAATAATGGTACGCCACTGTTTTTCTCTCAAAAATATTATTTCTCAATTGTCCTTTATTTTCTCATAAAAATGATCTCATGTCTTTTTTTCGTCTGGCAAAAGGTTTTCGATTCAAAAAATAAAATGTCTCAATTTATTTGAACCTTTGCAATTTTCTGTTAGACTCAATGGAATACCTTTTGTTTTTGAATCAGAAACGGTTCGCCGAACGAAAGAAAGTCCCAAGACCATTTTCAAGAGAAGTTAAAGGACAATTTTAAATACATATTATATACAGTGGCGTATCATTTTTATTTTTGTTGAATTCCCAGTTGAACACCCTGTTTCTCATCCAACAAAATTTAGTTGATTGAAAAGATAATTAAATAATTTTTTTAACGATGTGACACTTGACCCCCATGCTATTTGAAATTTTTAAGTTGATGTACCCCCAGCGTCCTCTGTCAAGCATTCACAATGTCTGTGATTTCGAAAAATGGTAATAGTAGTACCCTCAAAATGGTTTTATTCCCATTGTTGTACGTCAAACCGTTCAAAGTTAACAGTGGGGGGAAAAGTACGTCATTTGTTCTTTCGTTTGATAAGAGTTTAGAGGACCGTACACTTTTATGAAAATAGTCTTTCCACAGACCTAGACTGAAAATCTGGTACATGATTTTGGTTGAGCAGCCTCCAGTTTCCAGTTCCTCTTTCTAGATGTTCACTATGTACTGTTTCTTGCAGAATATCAACCTCGTTCACCTTTTTTAGTAAAGTTCTAGCTAGTTTTGATATGAGATTTGGCATGGATATATTCACATATCATAAATGAGCTGATATTTATAGTTGAATTTTAATGATGTTCCTTTTATACACTCGTGGAATGGCTGAAATGATCTGTCGTCTCATGTCGAAATATTCATTTTCTTGTCATTTAGTGTGAACTGATAAACTTTTTGAAAGTGACTTAACAGTGAAAATGATCATAATTTATTCAGGTACTGAAGAAGGTGGCCCTAATTGCAGCATATTTCGGTCGCAGGTCTACGATGATTTTGAAGAATGTCTCGTGCCTAGGATTTTCTTTATGTACTAAGCTACGGGAGTATCACTGTTTCCTCATTTTTACTTTCTTATAAAATAACCCAGTCAGGCCCTTTGTCCTCTTATCTTTGAACCATATCTCCACCCAAACCAGCCACTGCCCAAATCCATGGAGGGAGTTTTATAAAAAATTTATGGCAACAAAATATATCGGGTCTAAAAATCATGTGATAACGACTTTCTAGAGAAAAATTATACTGGTACGAAATGATGTATAATCATACAATTCATCAAATTACCCTTAAAACACATCTTCTCACAGGCTTCCAACAACAGTCAGTTGATCTAATCGAATTTAAGTATCACAAACATTATCATAAGTACCCAGTCACGGACAAAAACAGTATCAAAAAAATATATCGTTGGTTGAAGATAATTTTTCAAAATTTGACTAAAAATTAGTTCTTTCCCTCATCCGGCTGCACCCTCACGGGCAACCTTCGGAAGCCTACAGGAGACTTGTGCGAGCTGGGAATGACGAGGGTCTTAAGTTTCAACGTGCGATCCCAAGCAGTTACTAACGATGATGATGAACCCAAAATTGATCAGGAAGTTATTTTATATATTTTACGTAAATTCGAAAGAATGTTCATGAGAAAGTGATAGCTGTTATTCAAAAATTTCCGAATCAATCATGTAAGTTGAAGGAAAATTAGCACTGCCTGAATATCTGGTAGTGACACATCGATGATAAAATTTTAGTTGAACCAGACCATATTCAAGTTATACAATCATTACAATGTTGAGAGCTCTGGAAAAATCACTGAATATTTCATTTGCAATTTTATCATTTCAGAAAACATACCCTCTTAAAATATTTTTTACTGTATCCCAAGATTTTCTTATATCACTGATATTCACCGACTGTCTTTTAGAATTCCCGGAATATGTTTCGTTATCCATTTCAGTTTCGGTACTATCTCCACTTCTGTTTTACTTTTTGTTTGTCATTATCAATAAATGTCTATTGAAGTTCGTAACTGTAACTGTGACTGATAATAATTATTAGGTTCGTTCAAATGAAAACTTACATTTTGCTATCGGACCTGCAAACGAACGTGCAAATAGTCAGCAGAAAAATGCGTTATTTTTTGTTGTGTACCTATTCATTTCAATTGTATTCCAATGAAATGGGACTTTATGGCATTATATGATTTGAGTCATTTTTATCTGAAGGAAAGGATTGCTATCTGCTACGTGGGTGGCATGGTTTTTTTTGGTGATTTTCATTTCCACAAGCTGAAAAATGTAATTCACAGGAAATCTGTATGAGTGTGGGAACAAAGGCAAATAAATCATCGATAGTCAAATTCAGAATACAACACGTTACTGACAAAAATCAATGATTTCATTCAAGACAATAGTTTTGTAAACGCAGTAACTTATTGGGGCATTATCAGAACGAATTAATTCATTTGCCCTCCCATACAGATTTCCTTGTATTCACATTTTTTTTAAATTTTCAGATAAAGGTTGAATTACCAGAAAAACAAGTCATAAAGTACGAAGGCGTCTAAGGGCCACAGTTCATTTTTCCGACTTTGAAGTCAGAAATTTCTACTTTAAACTCGGGAATTCCGACTTTGAAGTCTCCGACTTGAAAGTCGGAATTTTGGAGTTTTAAGTCGATATTTCAGTTCTTTGGCTTCATACAAGTCGCGCATTGTTAGTCTTCTTCAGGGTGACGAAAGCTATTTTTGTTTACTGAGTATTAACAATCTATTTGAACGATAGTCGTTTCAGACCAATATTTCACCCTTTCTACTCCACAACGGCGTAGGCCTATTATGGCAAGCACAACTACTTCCCTGGCTAATACAACGACGGGTATTGCATTATATCAAACAGATACTAATGCAATGTTCCTCATTGTAGAGGACAAAATTACAATTGCTCCCTGTAACAAACTAGCAGATTTTGTTTTGATTCGGATAGGAACACCATCTGCAGATTATTTTCGAGTTTTTGCCTCACATCAATGCAAGGGTAGGTCAACAGAGACTATTTGGCCATTGCCTCTCTGGTCTCGCCCGATGAAACTGGGTCTAGTCTGATCCACCTTGCGAGCATAGTAAGAAGCACTCCGGGTTTTTGGGAGATCGTTCAGTAACGATACTCTCGATGTTTCACCCTTTTCACTCTCAAATACACCGACGTAGGCTTATTATAGGAAATACCTGTCAAAAAACGAGTTACTTTCCTGATTAATACCACTACGGGTATTGCATTATATCTAACAGATACTTGTTCAATGTTTCTCATTGCAGAGGTCACAATTACAAGTGCTCCATATAACCAACTAGCTGAATTTTGTTATGGTTACATGTTAAAATGATAAAATCGACGTTTTCGAAGTATCCTTATTTTCAAATATTGCCAGCATGTGGAAAATATAAGGCAAACATCTGACAGAAAACAACTACTTTCCTGGCTAATACCACGACAGACATTGAACCACATCTGACAGATATTTGTGCAATGCCTAATGTAATTGAACAGTAGATCATCCTTCATTTCGCTGGGGAAGACCACCTACAAATGCGTTTCGAGGTTCTTGCCTCTCATCAGTGAGAGAGTAGGCCGGGCAACATTAGACTCGTCCTGCCCCGGCCCAATGAATTATAATCCTCTGTAAAACTAATATTATCTCACAAATGTAGCAGCGATATACACTAAAATCAGTCACAGCGCCACCCGCGGAAAAATACAAAAATTACTTCTCGGTAGCAAAGACTCTAGGAAGTGAGCAGAGTTCAAGAATTTTTTCCGGAGAGTATCAAATAAATGAAATTGTGAAAACAGTTTAATCACAATAAGCATTTGTAATTGGGTCTTTTTGAAAGAAAGGTTCACAAATATCTGTCAGGTATAGTTCAGTATCGGTTGTGGTATTAGCCAGGAAAGTAGTTGTTTTCTGTCAGATATTTGCCTCATATTTTCCGCATTTATTTGATACTCTCCGGCAAAAATTCTTGATCTTGGTTAAATGTTGGTAACATGTTTGTTAAATGAAGCACTTTCAATTCTGTATATATTGTAATTGTGCATTATATCTGTTAGCCAAGGGAGTAGTTGTTTTCTGATAGGTATTTACCATAATGAGCCTACGTCGTAGGTGCATATGAGAGTGAAAAGGAGGAACCATCAGTCGGAAACGACTATCGTTCAGTTAGATTGTTAATACTCATTAAACAAAAATAGCTTTCGTCACACTGAAGAAGATTAACAATGTGTGACTTGTATGAAGCAAAGAACTGAAATGTCCAGTTAAAACTCCAAAATTCCGACTTTCAAGTCGGAAAAATAAAATTCCTATTCAAAGTCGGAATTTCCGAGTTTCAAGTCGGAATTTCCTACTTCGAAGTCGGAAAAATTAAATTTTGACTTCAAGGTTGGATATTCCGTGTTTAAAGTCGGAAAAAAAAATAAAAACTATGTGGCCTTTAGACTCTTTCGTAAGAAAGCGAGTTTCCTCTACAAAATCAATCTTTAAGTCAATGTAAACCATAAACTGGGAATAGATTGTGAATAATCCAGCCTTTTGCAAACAGAAGTTTTTTCGAGTTGTCCTACGATAACTCAAGTACCCACTAAAAAAAATGAGTAGCAGTGCCATCTATAGGAATTACAATTCACCTATACCATCTAGATGGTATAGGTGATTTCTATGAAATAAATAATTAGAGAGCAGAAGTTCTTTGTCGACTCCAACCCCACACCAATGTTTGAGTTTATTGAAATGTATGAGTAATAGTTTCTAGAATATCACGATTACACCCATATACATATTCACGGATGACTCAAAACGACATATAGGAGTAAAATGTGCATTCATTATACCATGCAGCACTAAAAATTCACCACCGCCAGCCAGTTCAAATAGAGCACTGTCATCAGTGACGTAATTTGACAGGTGTCAAACATTCGATGGGGGGACAAACAAAGCCATTTTCCATAAGATTAAATGTGTTCTTTTCGTGGATTTTCGGGAGTAATACCACGAGTGGTCGCAATACTATCGATAATTCTGTCAGAAATCAACGAGATCAAATTGCTTGGTAACACCACGAGTCCCGTAGGGACGAGCAATAGATTTCTGACAGAATTATCGATTGTATTGTGAGCACGAGTCGTATTTATTGAGATAATTTCACGAACCAACCAAGTTATTATTTGAAATTTGATCGAGTAAACAAAGTGAATTCTTCAATAGTTGCAACTAATAAATAATAAACATGAAGTCTGTCAACCTGACGTTTATGTCATATTAGATTACAAGATGTATCATTGCTGTTTATATTTGTGGTTGACTTGACGACGTGGTCTTTCCGGATCGGAAAGAAAGGAAGCGAAAGGAAGAGTGTACTTTCGCGAAATCCCATTCTGATTGGTCCTCATATCGCAGGAGACGCGACTTTCATATAGTGAGTGAAATTGTCTGCGAAAGAAAATCTAAAAACACGTTCTTGGCATTTTAGTGAGTATTAATTCACTGTGTACAGTCTGAATTAAATGCATAAGTCTGTAGAGGTGTTATAAACATGGATTTTCCAATTCAAAAATATCACCGCCATGTTATGACGTCAGCTCTATTGAAACAAGAACAGTTCCTCAGCAGAAGTGGTTGGTATCATGAAAGTTGTCGAGTACGTTGAACAAAAAATAGCATATCAAAAAGGCAAGTTTCTGATGCTTCTCAGAGCAACTTTGAAAACGTAAAAATGTTGACGTCAGTAACGATTTGCCATTCAGGAATTCTAGATGATCTCAAATTGGTTTCGATACTAGACAATGGACACAATAATAAAGTCTGATATTGAAAAATATAATCTATAGCAAAAAATGCCAGACGAAAAACCCTCAATCATTGACAGATGCGCAAACATTTTATAACAATATCTCAACGATTTTCATCTGAATTCAATAGAGCAGATAAATGTCACGTATTTCTTTCTTATTTTTAATTCTATTCTCGTCACACACCTGTGTTTTTTGTGGATTTCTCATCTAATTTTATATAGAGAGTAATGAAAAGTGGATTATATATACCAATCTTTAGCAAAATACCCTATACAATCGGTAGGTGATACATCGGCAAGCATCCAATAATAAACAACTACTGTCCCTTACGGCCGTTGAGCTATATATGTTGGATACTTGACAAAGTTTCCTACAAGAACAACTTTACAATGCATTTTGCAATACAAAGCTGAATTCATTTTTTAATCTACCGATAGCACTATATCCATACCAACTTCAGTATTCATACTATAATTCACACCAAAATTTCAAACATAATTTTATGTTAACATCATGCTGTTTTACTTTACAATACAATACAACGTAATCATTTTCCAAAAAGATTTTAGGATCATTTTTTAATATTAATGAATTAATTTATTAATATATATTAACACACTACAAATTCGAAAATCCGAAAAAGTGTGCAATCTACGAAATTAAATGTAGGGACTGCGATGCAAAATAGTATGGGCAGATTGAAAGATCGGAAAAGTCAGCGTTAGGTCATCATTTTTGCAAACAAAACCATTCCATACACTTCAGTTCATTGAGATTAGTTAGGCAATTTAACAACAACAGGCAACTAGATGCTTCTGAAAGCTTAGAAATAAGTAAACAATAAAATTATGACTAATGGTGGACCCAGCAGTTTACTTTCTAGCTTGTTGAAGTAAAATGTTGTTTGACATCACCTTATTTAGTTAGCCTATTCACTCGATTTAACATTTACCCATTTAGTAGATAGGCAATATTGTAAAATTAATTTGAGATAATGAAGACACAGGTACCTAATGTGTATAAATAAGGACAACTCTGTGTGTACAACTTTAATATTCCTTCCAGAAGATGACCATTTGGTGATTGAAACACGTGCCGAGGTGTTAAAAATAGCGGTTTGGTGTTGGGATAAAACTCTAGTATATCAATTCATCATTTGATTGAAAGTTGAAGTTAAGAAAAAAAAAACAAGTTTAGTGAAAAAGATTTTGGGATCAGAAATCGAAAACCAATATTTTTAGAAAATTCTAACGAAATCTTGTAACTGTACTACATTTTTCAGTTGGTTTATATATTTGATGTAACAGCATTTTAGCCATGGTATACATCTTCAACTGTAAATCCCGAATTTCGATTTCTAATAATTACTTATACAGGGTGACCCAGGTTCAAACCGCCAAACGTTTAGTGTCGGTTTTTTAGGTGAAAATAAGATGTTTTCTTCATACAAGCATATGTCTCAACTTGCTTCGTTTTCGAAATACAGGGTGTCGAAGTTTTTTTAAAAAATCAGTTTTTTATTCATAACTTGAAAATATTTTGGCTGATTTTTATAAAACTTGGCATGCTTACTTAGAATGTAAAAAAAAAAGATATTTTTTTGTTAAACTTTAACACTCTGTATATTGAAAACGAATGAAATTGGGACACATGCTCGCGTGAAGGAAACATCTTATTTCCACTCAAAAAACTTTTACTAAACGTTTGGCGGTTTAACCCTGGGTCACCCTGTATATTCATTTCAGTAAGAGGATAATAAATAATCCAGAAGGATCTACATAACTCATGTATGTTTTCTACGACCACATAGAAATATGTCCATTTTATACACTTTATCGATTGTATACATTTTTTCATTTCTACATCGCCAGCTGTACTGTAATGATCATTTCAGATCAGGATATTTCATTTCCCACGACTTTCATGAACTACTAGACTCTCATTATAGGTATTAACGAATAAAATAAAATAAAATCAAATCAAGTTTGTTAACGTCTCTATAATAATTTGACATTTCACATCAGTATTTACAAAATTCGTTAAAAAAAAATTAGTAATCGAAAATGAGTAGTGATAGTGAGCATAATTTGACATTGGCACCGCTAATTTCAATATAAAGATTGATAACAATCGAATTCTATATTTCCGAATAGATGCCAAAACTTTCAATAGCAGTTAATTTCATCATATTATTATGTGAGCTCGTAGCAGCGAGTGCTGAGTGAGGGAACAGTTGGGTTTCGGATAATAGGGGAGGGTTCAAATCCCTTCTTTTTTCTTTTATGAAATCGATTAGTGTTCGATTTTTACTATAATTTTTAATATTTGTATCTTCAATTCCTTTTTTAGGTTGTATGTATTATGGGAATCATGCCGGCAGGAAAGTTTATGATAAAAAGTGTTATTAAAAACATTACAGTTCATAATTCAGATGGTCGTAGAAAAAGTATAGTATACAATTTGTATGAAATTACCCATTTCCCACTCGTAGGTATATGAACTATTGTAGTACTCGCTACGCTAATACTGCAAAATGTCATATACCTACTCGTGGGAATTGTATGTAATTTCATGCTCATTGAACAATATACTATTAAACACTAACCCAATTTTCAATTAATTTTCTGAATATGCAGCATGAAGACACGTTGCCCAAAATACCTTGGTATTTTTTATGATTTTTGGAATGGTTAATTTTGATCTTGTTATACTGACAAAAAAGTCAAACTGTATTATTTATGGTTAACTCACCTTGAAACCGATGGCTTATTCTTTGCAGTGATAATATGAATGCTTTCCATTTTATGGATATGGATTTTATAAACAAACATCACCTGTAACAATTCATTTTTAAACTACTCGTTCGCAAATTTGGACGGCAATTGGGCTTTCACTCTAATGAGAGATAATTTTTTGCGGCTTTAAGTTTTTGTGGTAAAAACTATATCTTCAATACACAATTTGTACGTAGGTATATTGTGCCTATATTATAATAGTCTGGTTCACAGGTGCCATTTGGTCAAAAAGCTGACCTAGACTATTCAAGATATGTAAAATTTGAAAATATACCATTGAAGAGCAGGAAAGTTACTAAAACAAGTCCTACCCCCGAAAGTGTACGGACAATGAGTATTTATAATTTTAATTGGATTAAAAACGGGAAATAGCCCTCGCACGCGCGTGGATGGAATCAGAAGCTGTACATATGTACCTATACATATTTCAATTATCAATTCATATTTTCAATTATCCTTATTATTTTGTTTATTGCTGAAAGCTATATGGAAACAGATGTATTGTTAATAAGATTTAAAAAAAGTCTTTGGGATTCATATCTTCGACGAAATTGATTATTTTAATAGAAATAGAAAAATTAGTGCTAAAAACGCTCTTGCTAGTTAACAATTGTTTTTTGTTGACAAATATTATTATTGAGGAATAATTTTTTTTAATTATTATTTATGACGTTCTTTTATATTATGAAAAAAAGTGATTATCTATTCATTTGTCTATTAAATAAACTGCCAAGTTTTGTGTCGATCGTGAGTGATTTATATTCGAAGCACTTTTTTACTGAATTGAAGTCAGACTCTATTCTGCCATTTCTCGTTATTAAAATCCAACGCTTTATTCACATTAGAAATATATTACAACACTGAATCACACATCAAAAATATCAACATGTAAGTAGTCAAATAACACTATTCTTCGTCCTGGGCACAGTCATTTAAGGCGGCTAAATCTGTGCAGTTCTCAATTTTTGGAAGTTTCTTCACACAATCCATATCAAAATTATCGAAGTACTTGCTGAATTCCTTTACAAGGATAACACCATCGTCATCGATTACTCCCATAGTAAGCATAACACAGTGACTGTAACAGAGGATTTCTTCATCTGCTGAATCTTTGTCTGGATTTTCTTCGAAATCATCTATTTTGGTATGGGATACTTTAGTTTCATTGATGCAGTATTCTTTGATGGTGCTATTGGTAGATTCGGATGGGGCACACTAAAACATACCAAATGAATAGTTTCAATCATTTTCATTATTAGGTGAAATCTTGTAGAATTCAGATTCATTTTAAATCGTTCAATACTCCATAGCCACCTAATTAACAATCCGTTATAGGCTAGTGTTGAGTAATAAGGCCCACTTGACTTTTGTAATTGTTTTTAATCTTTATATTTTATACAAAAAATTCCGATATGCTGAGGTGAATTGTCATATCTGCCGCAATGTTCTATAATATTCGTCTCCTTTAAGACCTTGGTAACCAAAATAAGGCAAATAATAAAAACTTATTATCGGGCCGTATTACCCGTATGTTAATAGGTGATAATAAGTGTCATAATAATTCATGCAGAATTTTGTTTATTGATTGTAGGTACATATATACAGATCATTCTCATCAATAAAAAACGGTAGAAACCTAATAAAACTATATATAACAAAAATTAACATAATTTTTAACAAAACTGAAAAAGTTGAAAAAAATTCAAACGAAGATATAAAATAATGTTTTAAAGAATTTATAAATAAAAACTTCAAGAACATTCACCGCAGTAAAAATCCTCAACATCTTCAGCCGACAATCCTTTACAAGTTTTGTGGATCCAAATTCCATATTTTACACAAATTCTTACCAAACCTATGGGCCTCAATTACGCGATCGTTGGTTGGGTCTTTTTAACAGGCGAGCACTTAAACATGCATTTTCCAGGAAAATGAACAATGCATTTTATTTTCCTCTCACTGCAAAAGATAGAACTAATGTTACAGTGAAGAATGGAGCGCTATTAATTTTGAGTAAATTTTAAGTAATTGACCTAATTTAAAAACACGTCCCACCTTCTTGCGAACTTATGATATGTACAGTCTGAAAGAATGAACTCAACGACCTTTTCATATAGCTTCATCATTCAGATAAGGCAACTAACCATTTTGCCATGTTTGAAAAAAGTTACATACCAGTCTCCAAGGAAAAAGACGTTGGGCTTATTAACCGTCGGGCCTTATTCCCCAACACTACCCTATAGTTGCGAATGCATAGCCGTTTAATTTGTATATTGAAATTAGTAATGTAAAGGATTCGAACATATTTTCAAGAGTTTGTCAGATACCTTAAATAAGTAGATCGGAAAAAAATTTAAAAATTAACGGTTTCCACGTTCCAAGTTGTCCTTCACTCCGTGGACAATTCGCGCCAACTTAAAGGTCGTTGAGTGACCTCTTCGGAAGCCAAACTGCTCCGTGCGTCGCCGTCGGGACGAGTTCGAGTTCTTCTTCGATCTCCCTGAATCTCTTCATGACTAAGAACTCTCCACCCTTTCGTCCGATTTTCCGGATAATCTCTGCGAGTTTAAGGCATAGCGGGTAGTGCTGCCATTTTATTATCATGGCGTTGATTATGTACAATAGCTGTACGAGGGATTTCTTTTTCTTTGGGAGATTCCTGAACAGGACCGCGTCGATCGTATCCCCACCAGGTACCTTATTCCTGGCAATCAGCTTCGTATTATGCTAGGGATTCTTCTGGTAGGAGGCTGTTCATTGGAAATTTCGCTTCTTCTTCCAAACAAGATGCCTCAGAATATGTAATTTTTCTTTCGGTAATCATTATTTTGGTTTTACCACAGAAGATCAATATTTGTTCGTAAACTGATAATAACTGACATAGCTACCTTAGTAATGCCTGCTCTATGAATTGGTTGATCCAAAATTCGAATGATTCATTTTAAAAATGTTGTAATTTCGCCTGAATATTTCCAATTATTCTTCCGTTTTTTTAATATTCTCTATTGTTCCATTCGAATACTTTTCGCACTACCTTTTCACTTTTTGAATTGGTGATGTACTTTTCGCAATGATGTTTCAAAGTTACGTTTTTTACATTGATATGACAACTGAAAAATATGTAGTACATTTCAGTTGTCGGTGTCAAAAAGGTATTTTTTTGAATATTCTGCATTTTGTTGGGATATCATGACTGAAAGTTCCTTACTGCAGAATTCACTCATGGGCTATAGAGTCAAGAATTGCAATTTGTTTTGTTTTGACCTGTGACAATCTCATTGACAACTTTTGTTTTTTTTTTGTTTTTTTGAGCCTCAACAAAGTGATTATTCAAATTTCTTGTATATATTATCGTCATAATTTCGGGTTTCTTCAAGTTTCTAAAACAATTTTTTAACAATTTCCGATAATGGGGAAGAAATCACAAAGGCTTTTTATATTTCTTCGTACAAGAAGATAATCAGGAGGGATTTGGGATGCAAAACTCAGTACTATTTTATGAGCAATGTGTTTACAAAGGTTTTTCGTTACTTATTTGTATCTCTAAAAATATCATTTTTGTGTAGAGCTGCATCTGACAAAAATTTCGAAAAAATTCTGAAAGAATTTATAAATGGGTTACTTTTTGACCTGATAAAAAACTGAAATATTAGCTACTTAGTTCAGTAAGATTGTAAAAATATCCAAAATATACTCACGTAACTTTCAGACATGAAAGCAACTATCACAATGAAAAACGCGGAAGAAATCCTTGTCGTCATTTTTCTCACTAACAAACACATAAATGAATATGCATTTGAGTTGTATCAATCACATTATATAGATTATACATAATGAAGATAATGACTCGTTCACTTATTCTAACAGTGGCGTTGTTCAACAAGGCCTCACTTGATTTTGTAGATGATAAAATATTCATGATAAAGAACGACTGATGACAACCTTTGAGACGATTTGTGAAGGACATCTTCATTTTGTGCTCTTGTGTTAATTAGTGTTAATTTCATCGGACACTATATCAATTCAATCACTTTTTCCCAATTTCCCAATGTCTAGCTGTCACAATCCACTTAAGAAATAAACCATTTCTATATACAGGGGAGCAATTGAGAAAATGGGTTGTTATTTAGAACATAATATTGTAACCATATATGGCAAGATTTTTCGTCTTCGAAACAATCAAAAATTTCCGAAATATTTATTAAAATTTTATGGAATCGTTTTCAGTTACCTTTGTTTGTGAGGCACTGGTTTGATTCTCCAGGCCACAGCGTGTCTGCCCGCTGGCAGTGTTTCAGCGCAGTTTGCGCAGGCTGTAGACCTCTGATCAGTGATTACCAAAAAAGTTGCTGAAAACTTATTTAAAATTCAGTATCTCCCAAAATAATTTTTCTTCGACAAAAATATATCATTTATTTCGTTTTGTTTTGTTATTTTCTACTCTTCATTTCATTTACCGCTTCAATTTCAAAAACACTCTGTATTTCTCCCATTTCTCGTAACTATTTCGAGTGCATTACAATAAAATTATTTATAGAGTGTTGATCACCAAGTCAAATGCATGATTCGAACAAAGTTCACAAAGTGTACCGGAGAGTTTCAAATAAATGAAACGAACAATTTGCACAGAGTCGAAATTTCCTCCTCTCAGCACATTCCTACAAAATGGAAATATTGAGACATATATCTGATATCAGAAAATGAATACCTTCCCTCTGTACATTGAATTACATCTGACATCCATTTGTACAATGTTTCTCCTATGGGACATAATTACAAGTGCTAATTAATGAAGCATTGAATATTATCCCCCATTGGTTGGGAATGACCACCTGCTGGCCCACCCAGTGAATGTAACACCCAAAACTCAACAGCAAGAGATTCAAATAAATGAAACGAACTATTTCGCAAAAGACAAACCTTGAAACATGCCGTGTCTGCAGGTAGTCATTCCCAACCAATAGGGGATAATATTCGATTCCTGATTGCCATTGTCTTGGAAAACATTTCACAAATGGATGCCAGGTGTGATTCAATATTCGCAGGGAGAAGTAGTTGTTTTCCGACACATATTTGCCTCAAATTTTCTACTTTGTGGGAGACTGTGAAGGGGATTTCGACTTAGTCGAAATTTTTCGTTTCGATATAAAAGTACATAAGTTAAATGGAATCTGAAACTATTTATGAGCTGCGCGAATTAAAATGAAAAAGTGCAGGTTTGTTCTGGTTCTGAATAATATTGGTTCTGGGACGTCAGGATCATGCGCAGTTGATAAAGAGCGTTCTGGTTTGTAGAGGACAAGTTAGGATTAATCAATCCCCTGTTCTGGTTTCGCATACGGAATGATCCGGGACCGTCCTGGAGGTCTATTCTTGAGCCGTTCGGTTTCAAATAGTATACGAAAAAAAGAGAAAAACATATATATTTTATGTGTATTGGTATGAAACAGTGAATCGAATTCGCATACGTACAAGCTCGAGAATAGCACCCCTGAACTATCACGAATTGTTCTTGCTTTGAGCAAGAACTGTTGAGAACTGTTCTAGATGCGCATGCGCATTTGAGTGGCAATACTGGGGATTTGGTTTCTTGGATATTTTTATTCGTTGTTAAAGATCATTTTCAGCTACCTACTTCAATAAAATGGACGTGATTGACATACTTTTTTGCATTTTGACTGATAATGTGCTATTTTACTAAATTCAAAATAGTTTATTAAAGTGGCACTTTACCACATAGTACTGTTATTTTACTATATCAGTAATAGTAATGTCACTGTCGATAAAAGACAGTTTGACAGAAAATTGTTTATTTAATATTGGAAATCAAATAATCCGTGCCAGGTTACTATAGGATACGGAAATTCTACACAGGTACAGTAGCCTTTTTTAATGATGACGAAAAGCTGTCTGCCTGCTTGTTAAATAAAAACTCTGTGTATACGAAAGTTGGTCTCTCCAAAATAACGTTCTGGTTTATTCAGTGTCCGAGACTGTCCCGGACTATAATAATAATAATAATACTTCCTCATAAACACTCGTAGAGTGTACCCAAAGGCATGGCCTGTGCGGGTAGAGGACGGCTATTATTATTATTTGCCGTGGCGCTGCGTGGACTGTCTAGGATTTTTTTATTCTACGCATCATGTGCTACGCAGTTTCCAAACAGTTCTGAATCTTCGAACCAGAACAAACGGACGATAAAGAGGGTAGTATATATTGTACATTCAGTTAGAATGTATCCTGAGCTCTTCTGCTACCGCGCATCGATAGGCGTGCCGATTTCATATCCCTTTATAGGTTTGCCAAGCTGTATACTACGACGCTCTAGAAGGAACACCCAGAATAAAAAAATTTATCCTTCTCAACATTCCGAGTTATAACTCGAAATTTTAAAATTCCGTGTCACAACTCGAAATTTTAAAATTCCGACTTATAACTCGGAATTTTGAAATACTGAGTTACAACTCGAAATTTTACTCTCAAAATTCAGAGTTAAATCTCGGAATTTTAAAATGCTGTGTTTAATCTCGGAACTTATAAGTTCCGAATTATAAGTCGGAATTTTAAAATTCTCGAAATTTTACTACAAAATTCCTAGTTATTTATATCTCGGAATTTCAAAATTCCGAGTTGTAAGTCGAAGATTTACTTCAAAATCCTCAGTTATATTACAGAATATGAAAATTCCGAGTTGAAACTCGGAATTTTGAGGAATATGATTTTTTTTTTATTTTGGGTGTCCCTTGCAGCTTCTTACGTATTTGTATTTTATTGTCTAAAATCATTAGTGTGCCGCTTCTGAATAATCTGATTAGCTTGCGATAATTGCAGTAATTTGCATTCGTGTAAATCACTCGATGTGTAGATTTTCACAAACTCCCATGATATTCTAGCTGAAATAAGTGGAAGCGGAAATGAGAAGGCTACGAAAACATAACTTGAATATATTAGATCAAAAACGGATGTTTCCGTTCCTATAAAAATATTGGTATTGTAAGGTTGTTTATGCAAAAATTAGAAAAACAACAACTACTAATCAGTGTTATTCATTCAATACATCCACATTTCAGAGTTATTGAAGATATCTTAGGTACTTTCAAGCAAGGAGTTTTTAGATAATAACTTTCAATATGTCAAATTTATGAAATCTTGCCACATCTACCATAATATATATTGACAGCAATCTGCTGTCTTTTCCATATTTTCGGGAATATTATGTACAGTTCTGCAAACATAGTTGAAACTGTGACGATAAGTACGCATATGATGCGCGTTAGTCATACGATGGTCTGTAATAAATTCAGTGATAAGGCACTCAACATGAAAGTTGGAGGAAGAAGTGGGAATTTCACATTTTCAGCTGTTTGCCGAACTATACAATCAATCCTATACTAACAAATGTAACATTAGTCGACTGGAGAGTACTTAAAAAAAATTAATATAATATAATATGGGAAAAGAAAATGTAGGAGGATCGACCATCTGACTGACTGATGTGTGTGTCACAGAAATGACATTGGAGTTACCCTTCAACGGGTATTCAGCAAAATCCTTGAAAGACATGGCAATACCAAGATGATATTCGTAGAAGCACCAAAGCACTTACAGAGGTCATATTTCGAAATACAGTGAGGACCAAAAGTCCGTCGCCTTCACGTAACTTCTTTATTTTACATATTACAAAAAAATGTTGAATACATAAGATGTAAGGTTTTATTCGATCTGTTCAATGGTTGAAGTTTCATTAATACAGAGTGTCTCAAAAATGCGTAGCGAATTAGTAGTTTATTTTTTTGAAGAGGACACCCTGTATTTCATTGCATGATCGGTTAGGGATGATCATAAGGAATCCAACAATACCAAGTTTGTTGCTGTTATCTCCAAAGGCGGAGATATTGCCTATTATTTTATCCATAAGCCCAATTGAGAGGGAGAGAGAAACTTTTTTCTGGCGGTTCAATAAGTTCTCCCTCGCACTCATTGAGCTTATGGATGAAATGAATAGCGATATCTCCGTAGTCTTTAGATATAAAAGTACTTGGTATTGTTGGATTTCTCAACGGGTATTCACCAAAATCAGTAAAAGTAAACAAATCAGAAAACACCGAACTTGATAGGCCAATCAGAGTCAAGAGTCAAGTTTGGTATTATCGGTAATCCGAACTTGACTAGAGAGACTGATTGGTTCATTTCGCAATTGAGTGAAATAGTCAGTAGTAATACCACGAAAGTATTGAAAATAATCGATTTGAGGGGGAAACCGCTGAGAATATGTGTACACTAATAAATCGTGTCTTAATGTTAGGTTTGTTGTCAAGTACAAGTCGGATGACCTTGTTTTTTTTTTCATTGCACAATTCTTTAATTTTCTCTGATTTTTCAGACAATTTCAACTCCCATGTTTTGACGATCTTTTTATTTGCTCTTCACCAATTATTATTGTGCAGTAATTGTTCTCTCATTTCCAAATAATTCCTGTAATACCCATGTAATGGTCGAGTAATGCGTAATGCCCAATAATTCCTAAGTATTTCTCTAATGCCCAAGTAGTACAACAATAATACCTGTATGCCACTAATACCCAAGACATATACACCAAAATTCTCCAGCGGTTTCCCCCTCAAATCGATTATACTTCCGAGTCACGAGACGTAAGTATTTTGTGTAGTTTTGAGGAATATGTCGAGTTAGCTAGGAGGTAAGTGTAATCGATTATTTTCGTTTGCTCGAGTCGTATTCGTTAAGATTATACATCGAATAAACTTGATGATTCTTTCTTTGACGTTAATTGACAAACGCCAAATAATTTTTACAATGATAGAACTGTCATATTATTTGGAAATAATAGGATAATAGGATTGTGTTCAAAGTTTTTGCATTGAACAAATTTCAAAGAACTAATTTATTTTCGTTAAATATTATTTTTTATCTCAAGAATAAAATATGTTGTAACTGTAGTGTCCACTATTCTTTGTAATCCTCACTGGAGCCCATAACTAGGGAATACGGGTTATAGAATACTCAATGTATAACAATGAATAAACACTCGTTACTTTAATAAGTACCGCTTTATTCAGATGGGTGTACAGAACTCAGCTCTCTCCTTTCTAGAGTTAGGTTACATTATTCACAATTCGGGATGACTTCATTCACCCATACCATAATTCCTAATGGTATGCATACACTACAGTAAGCAAATATTTTTTTAATATTATTGATATACTCTTTTGTTAATTTTCATTCCTGAAATACATAATCTGCTTTCTTAGGTTTCTTTCAATAATAGAGTTTCGCAAATGTGTATGTTTCTATATTACCCGTATCTCGAAAACCATTTGGTATTCATCCGATCTGAAAAAAGTGTATTGAACAGCAAATATGAAACTATGGCCCAGTTACACGTATTTTGCCACTACGTTTGCAAAACCCAAAAATCGTTCTATAGATGGACCAAATGTTTCGATGAACATTCCCTTGCAACTAGCAATTGTAGAGAAAGCCTTAGAGAAACTCTGCACGGAAATTCATCAGATGTAATTAAACGTTCGTCGAGGTATAAGCCAGGACAGTAATCGTTTCCTGATGGATGTTTGTCCAATTATTCCTATTGTATAGGATTACTGCAATGAGCAGTCCTGGTATGGCAGGTAATAGGACAGCACACTGGTTATTAAGAAAAATGCCATTTTACATTAGATTGTTTATTGCTCACGCTAATTTATAACCGAAAATATGAAAAAAAAAGTAGATACTGAAATTTTTAGGTTCCAGAAACTTTCCCTCCACTGACAAAACTATTCCATCAATAATGATAATAAACCTTCAAGATCCATCACTTCCTTGTAGCAGTCCATGTAATTATTCATATCTGCACATTCATTTATCTTCTCAAGGCCTTCAATACAGGTTTTTAAAGTTTTCTTATCATCTTCAGCGAATTTTAAGTATAATGGACATTTATCTAATTCCTTCATATCGATCATTCCGTCAGATTTTAGTATGCCGACTTTCTCAGCTGAACATTTCATGAAACAAAGCATAGGTTCTTTAAATTCTTCATCATTTCCAATTTTAGGAAAATCTTCAACTTTCATATTGGTTTCTTCCATGCATTGTTTTATTTCTGATGAAATATTTTTGAGATCAGCTAATTTTCCTTCTACCAAAATGATCTGAAACAAAGATTTAAAAAAATCAGCATCCGAAGATAGCATTTTGATTCTTTTATATTCGTATGGTCGCAGTGATATCAAGCTAGTGCTTCAACAGTCCATATCTAGTGTGCGATAGCAAAATTCAGTTTTTAAAACCCAGTCCTCCCAGTCCAGTGTAATTTTCTGCTTGAAATTTCAAACCATGCACTTTGAAGTTTTGAGAAAGGTTTCGAACGAAAGCTTTATGCATTGGTAGTTTTTGCTTACTAACAGATTTGGTAAACATATCATGAGACTATTAGAATATGTGGTTTCAGAAATTAAGTTTGAGCACTAATTGATGTAGAAAACGGGTCCACGATTTATATTGGTATTATTTTACTTCATCTCCTCATACATACATATTTTTAATATTTTGTACAAAGTCTTATCACTTATTTTTCTGTCAACCAAAAAAAAATACTTATATGGAGCACTACATTCGTGATTTTGAGATAGAAACAATGCAAATCTTGATTACTTGTGCTTCGGACTTCCATCGTCTTAATGGTTGAAAGATTTCTACTTCTTTAAATTTTTTGAAAAATTGACGATGGAAGTCCGAAGCACAAGTAATCAAGTTACTACATCGTCTACAACCTTCAAAACAATGCAAATCTTCTCTTTACAAAATCATATTGAATTAAATGACGTTCTAAGTGTGAATCAAAACTATGAAAATTTCACCATCATTCAACAAAAATCTTGATGAATTAAAAATTTTCTTAGCCATACCACAAAAATAAAAACTCTTTTATTTTGCCGTCTCACTCCTGTCCCAATCGGAAAAAGCATCTCCGCAAAGTTCCCCAAACACAAAAATTGGTTGGACAACGGTCATATCGATACCTAGCTCCAAAAATGTATAACACCATCCCTCCATATACAGTGCGGCTTTTAATCGTCCCCCCGGTATCACCTCGTTCATTCGTTTTGGTTCAAACACTATATGTGACGAAATGTCAATTAACAATGATAGATCTAATTTATTAATTTTTCATTCTGATATCAGTTTTATTGCAGTTTTCGAAAAAATATTGTTTGCATCTCGAATACGAAATACTTTTGCGTTCTCGAATGGTTATTTTGCTTCGCTGAAGCTCAGCAGAATAACTATTCTCGAACGCAAAAGTACCATTTCGCATTCTGCATACAAAAATATCTATTTTTGATTCTGGTACAAATCATGAGATATGCAACAGTTCCTCCACAGAGGGAGCGGCATTCTTGCTTCATTCAGTTCACGAATACGGTTTTAGGAAGGGGTTTACCTTTTGAAAAAGGTCCAAGTAAAAATGCGGCATGAAGGGGGAAGTAATTATCCCAAACGATGGAGGAGGAGCCCCATGATAAAGAAAATATAATATCCGCTCTCATTTCCTACCTGTTTATTTATCAGCTTGTCGAATTCCGCCAGGGATAATTTTAGTTATTTTAACAAGTGTTATATTTTATTCAATCTGTACGAAATTATTTTTTTACGTAATACTCCACATAATGAAATGTACTTTTGATTATTATTAGATGGAAAGGCAGAAATTATTCATATTCACGTAGGGAGTGCGGCTGAATCACGTCTTGGGTTCTTCTTTAATTTTTTTTTCGATCACATGTCTTCATATTTCCAATAAGCAAGTACTTTATTGATAAATTAATCAAATTTGATTTTTTTATTACTCGATACTTTTTAAAATTATTTCCTTGTTACGATACTGTATTATTTTGAGCAAGGTTAGGTGTTAACAAAAAATAAAAAGAACTTTGCACCAACAATTCTGAAATTTACTTCAGTTCAAAAAAAAATTACAATAGTTAACCTAATAGTTGGGCAGGTTGTAATATAAGACGATTTTTGAGGAACCCTTGTATACATGATGTCGTTTGAATGAACATTACTTAGATGGCGATCAAATCTAGATATAGTTTTTAATACTGGACAACTTCTTGAATAACACTTTTCGATATTATCTATACTTTACTTCTAGATGACACTATGTATGAGCAGCCGACGCATAATATGTCCCCATTTTCTTTTCGACAGACTTTGTTTTGAGAATTTTCGATCGGCCTGAATTTACTTTACGATATTTCTTTTTTTACATAATTGACATTTTCTCCCAGGTCTACCACTACTGATAGCAGACGTTTGTTTGATGTCTTGCTATATCTAGACTATCGCCTACACACAAAATTTTGTAAGAGACGACCTGGGTTCCTCATTTTATAAAATTCACCGTCATTTTTGTTCGAAAAGTATTTGTTTCGGGTACAATTTTAATAACGCAGCCATGTGTTTTGTAACGAAATAACGAAAATAAAATACTCGGAAAACCATTGGCACGCCGTTAGTGTTCACTAATTTTGTGAACTTGACAGGTGTAAACGGAAATTTGTCGTCAATTTTCATTCCCCAATAATTCATGAATTTTAAGGCAATCTATCTATCAATTTCTAATAACTTTCGGTCTGTTATGATACCTGTTCGTTGGATAAATGTTCTTGAGTTGAACCATTTCATGTAATTATGTTGGTATATCTGATAAACCAACAAAAGAATTAATGAATAAATTGCCGAGTGTAAATATAACCAATATTCCTCCATTTCAGTATTTATTCATTCGACATATTCTCAACTTCAACAATCCCATCAACAATTTATATTGGTTTCATCTCCTCTGCTAAAATTTTTTTTGACAGTAAAAATAATTGTATGAGACCGGCATCTCTCAAACTACTTCTTCGAAAAAAAAATTGCCTAGTGAGATAAAAAAGTGTGAATCTGGTCAAATTTCTGCAATTTTTTAAAGGTCATTTAAAAAAAATTGAAAAAGTACTCTGAGAGATGCTTAGATCCAACCTTTTGAATTCAGATGGTGAAAAAAAATCTCGAATATATCCAGCGAGCTCCGAGTATTTTGATTACTCCTGCTCCTTGTTTCACCAATAACCTCTAATAAGGTTAACCCCCTCTTAAGTTTCGGATAATGGATAGTGGACAGTTTAGGCAAGTATTTTTCGTCCGCAGACACTTTTCGTCCGCAAAACACTTTTCGTCCGCAAACGCTTTTCGTCCGCTGTGGTCACTAGTCAATTTTTCGTCAGGAAATTAGTACGTAAAATGTAATTTTTTGTAGAGGTCGACGAAAAAAGTATTTTCTAGAACATAAAAGTCTTTTGGGTTCTAGAACGCAAAAGAGACACTTCGCTTACTGAGATTTTACCGAAAATGTCAACATTTGAGTTCAGTTTTCGAAAAATAAGATTTTCGTACAGTTCTTAATTCATAGGCATAAATGAACTAAAAACTGATGTTTTCACATAATGTGTCAAAATAAATGTTAACATAATGTTTAGAATAATTTTTAAACTAGTGTTAAAATAAAAGTGACAGATTTGATGATGGATACTCAATATAATATAAATCGCTCTAATAGAAACACTTCAATCAGATTTTATAATAATCAGAACACCTACATATGCAGAGCAATTTAAATATCCTTCAATCTCAACGAAACATCAAAAATTTCCATCCAGATTACAGAAAATGTTTGAGTATGGAAAATTATTTCATTTGCAATGACTTCTAGGAATATGAAGATTCTGAAATTCGGACTGTAAATTTTTTAATTTTGACCAAAATTCCAGAGAAGGAAGAAGTCAAAAAGTCCCCCATTTATGAGGCAATATCTTGAAATTTCAAAATAATAATGTTCAGGGAAGGAAGATCTTTCGCCATCTTGAAGGCGCTATCTCGAATTTTATTCTTTTATGAGTGACTAATTAAAGAGGGTAATTTTTTCATATGAATATTTAAGACTCCGCCAAAAATGAATTAATTCCATACATATGTACAGCACTGTATATCCATACTATATTATCGCTAAAAAATACAAGAAATAAATTTCACATCTTGATATCATCTCACTTACATGTACTAGTATCGGCAGCAAAAATGTTTTGAAATTGATCATTTTTTAAGTTGGCGTATTTTCAAATTTGTGATTATATCTGAACTGTATTGATATACACATAACAATTTTCATTTTTATAGGTGTTGGTGTAAATAATCGTCGTTTCCTGTATTGAATAAGGTGTCATTTTTTCACCATCCCCCCAAACATTATAATTCGGTAGCGGACCAACAAGTGTACAGAGTGGTCCAACGAAAAGTATGTACCTAGCTTTTTTCCTGTTTTTGGGATTAAAAGCAAAAATGCTCGGACAAATAGATTTTGCTTTTGAGGCGGACATATTTTGGACATATTTTTCAACCTGTGCCTTTAACTCCCTAGGAAGGGAGTGTCATAACCCAAAATTTTAAATAGAAAGTAATATCGAGTGTAGATCATTTGAACGGGCAAAATTATCGGTTATAATTGCACAAGTGCATAAAAATTACCGATAATTTTTCAAGAAAGCGTGTTATCTAAAATTTACACGAGATTATTTTCACATTTGGAAAATGTAATACTTTTCCATCAAGAATTTTGCGGTAACATTCCAGATTGTCTTTATTGTGAAGTCCTTATATTCCTGACCATTCTGCATTCTGCTATTGAATGCCCAGTCCGTTATTATTTTTGCCAGCACGCTTATAGATATCTCTTTGTGCAGGATATATCCTTTGGCCTTGCAAAAATCCATGAACTTTCACTTTCAACTATATTTTTTCACTTTTTGAAGTATATCTGACATTTATGTTGTTGTTACTCAATTGTTACTGGTGTCATGCCGACGAGATGTTTTCGCAGTGCAATTTACCGCTGTAATTTTGCGAACATTGCATTCCTCTTATGGCAAATATTATAAATGAGGGAAATATTCTCTCTAATGATACTCTAATTGTTGAAATTCACTTAAAAAGTTAATGGGAAAACAGCATCAAGAACATTAACATGATAATTTTGGTATTAATGAAAAATACAAAAAGTTTCAGTTATTGCTAATCGAAACATACCTATATACAATGAGTGCCTTGTAAAAAAGCATTGAACAATCTGTTGAATTGATTAATCGAAACGTTACTTCAACAAGTTTTGAAAATGTGACCCATTTGCTTCCATACAATAATAATGCTCAAATCTATTTCTAACAATTTGTAGCATATCAGTTATTATGCTTCTGCACTCTGCTGTAAACCGTCGGCAAAAATCTTCTATGGACTCGGGCTTTGTAGCAACACATTTATTTTTCGAGTGTTGAAGAAAAAAGTCCAAAGTTGATAAATCTGGTTACCTTGCAAGCCATTCATTGGGCCTCTACTTCCAATCTATCGTCCAGGAAACCGCAGTTATCTGAAAATAATCTTACAGGAGCAACATAGAACGGAGGTGCTCCATCTTGCTGGAAATGAAGCCGAAGTCGGACCCCCTCCCCCCAAAAAATATCAGTTGTCAAAAATATTTTTAAATTTTGTATGTCCATCGAAACACGCTGATAATGAGGGTGGCACGTTTTCAAATCGACACCTGGTATACACCAATTTGGATTTTTTTTGTAAATAGTTATCGACACAATAGTAGATTTATATGGTAATAACCAATTTTGTGTCCATTCAAGATTACTCCGAATATCTATTTTTAATAGCTACATCCGTCATAATATTATTACGAGTTTTTGTTGCTCTTCTTGATCACAAATGACATATTAATTGATTATGATCAGAAAAAAATGTGTTATTTCCTCACGCATTATTATTACACATTAATGAACACATTCAAGTTATATAAATAAATGGAGTAACGTATACCGTTTGTTTTAGATTCGGTTTTTCTTCCTATGTCGAAAAGAGAGCTGTTGCGGATAATGAGTCGATAGCATTATTAACCTATACTTGTGGCAGCACTACCCAGAAAGTCTCAAGAATGCTGCAATAGTACCCATTCCCAAACCAAAAAAATAAGAATCTTAACTGGAAAGCTTTCTGCCCATCTCTGTGCTCTGTGTGGTGGCAAAGCTGATGGTCGATAAATTTCTGATTGACTCGGTCGTTACTTGATGAAGATCCCTAGTAATTTTATAAACATTCGATCTTCACAAATTTTTATTTAACACCACGACTATATAGTCACTTGAGGAAGCTACTGCGTTATTCAAAAACTTGAAATTACTAGACTCGGACAATTACATTTTTTCAAAGTGGTAACCGAACAATACAAAAACCGGAAAATATAAGAGGAACATACAGGCGCACAAAAATGTACCATTTTTCGTGATTTGATTCGGCAAAAGGTAATTGAAGGAATAAAGTTTCAAGGTCCTTTTCCATTAAATATTTTTAAATGAATGGCTGTGATGGCATAGTGAACACAATCACTTTGGAAACTTGTTGCATTTGTTTGGTTCAATAAATTAAATACATTCAATACAGTCGTGAGGTTAAGTACTTTAATGTTAAGAAACAAAATATTGAAAACAGGTGTAATTTCTAGAATAACATGAGAATTTAAAAAATTGCAACATAAATGAGGGGTGCTATTTAAAATGTTAAGGGTAGGTGCGCTGGGGGCGATGGGGTTGAATGTCATACAACAACCAATTACCTCAATAGTTGTTCCCAAATTTTCATAGTGTCATTAGTTTCAGATATATTTCATCACCATTATTGTAAATTAAAAAATAATGAAATAAAAAAAAAATAATGGACATGTTTTTATAACGGACTAAAATGTAGAAAATAATTCATCTAATCCTTATGAAGGATGGAAGAAAACACATATAGATTTCTAACTTTTTCTAAATTATCCCGAAAATGCATACTTGGTAACTTTTGTTAACTATTAAAATACATGTAAGATTGGAAACGAAAAACATGCAACAGATAATTGATACAACTAACAATTTTATTGCACCGCAAATAATGTGAACCGATAATAAAGTTCTTTTATCGATAGCTACTCTCAAAACTCTTTATAGTTATGTATTGCATGTGCCCCAAGTTTTTCGATTCCAATAATTAGGTATTTTAATATTTATCAAAAGTGGTTTCATCCTTCATAAGGATTAGTTATTTTCTACTTTTTATTCCGTTATAAAAACATGGTACATTTTTTTTATTTTATTATTATTTTCTGCTTTTTAGGGTTATGTGAATGAAATTTTGGAATTGCTTTTAGATACTTTGTTGACGTCATTACAGAAACATGCGATAAATTCCAGATTTATTTCAGATTTTTCTTCTTCTATCTTTTCGGACGATGTTCGTTTCACCTGGAGCCGAAAATCTGACGAAAGTCGCCCTACTATCATGGTCGAGGAGGACTACATCAGGCTTGTTTGCTTGTATTTCATTATATCATTATTATTATCATTATTATCATCATCATTATTATTATTATTACATTACTATTATTTAATTCGTGTATTGTTGTCGGTTCTGGGAAGGTGTGCCAAATTTTAGAATATTCGGAGGATTATGGCACAGGGTGAAACTAGAATTTGAAATTCTCATTACTATTTTTATTATTATCATTATTACATCTACATTGTGAAATTCTTGTAATGTCGTCTGTCTTTGATACGTGTGTCAAATTTCAGATTATTCGGATGTTTGGAAGTGGGTGAAAAATGTAAATCGGACTACTGGGTACGGAGATTTAAAATTTAACAATTTGGCCTTCATTTTTATATATGGCAACCAAACTACCATGACCTAGATCATGTGACCACATTTTTTCTATGCCCCCATTAGGTGTTCAACAAAGCCCCGCAAAACTGAGGGGCATATAACGGTACACGTGACATGGGGTAGCGCCCGCACGATATTGTATAAACTGTGACAATATCAGATGATAAATGTTAATGAATAAGGTCTAGTTAGAGAGGATGGGCTCTAGTTGGTCACCATAAGATGATTCGTTCGATATTTATAGACAATGGGAAAATATCTTCATATTCGTCGCAGGCTATTGTGCCATCGAATGTTCGATATTGCATTATTCTGATTGAATACGATAATCGATGTATCTACTGGCACTTCAGTTATGAAGTAATTGGGTATTTTTCAATATAAAAAATGTTACGTTGACATAACAGTTAACTCAATAATGTGCAATTCACTTAATGCTTGAATAGGAATATTAAATATGAATTAATGCCTATTGATCGGATTGCCCACATGTCACACAAACGAGTGAACTTGGTGAACATAACAAAGAAATAAAATGGAGCTACAAAAGTCTCTGAAACCGTTATACATTTCCAGCAAAATTTTTGGCCATTGTCCATATAAGTTTGACAACCAGAAAAAAGTTTACACCTATGACATGTGGACCATTGGCTATAGCTTACTCTTCAGTTTGTCTTCGAGTTTGCCATTTTTCTTTGAGGCCTCTTTGGCCGGTGCTACAGAAGGACTATTTGCTTACACGTACAGTTACGAATTTTTTCATTATTCCGAAATGATAATACTGAATGTGAATATACTTATCAACTGTTTGAAAGTCAAGAAAATTGTCCAAATTCTCAGAAGTTTGGAGGAAATCGATGGAGAACTAACAGGAATCACTGCAAAACCAACAGATTCGCGTCCTATATACATCGTATCTATAATTATTCTTTTAATCTACATTGCAGATTCAGTTACTCGGGCAGTAGGTGAATTTCTTGTGTTTTTTGATGATGCCTTTTACTATTGCATAAGCAATTATTGGAATGCAATCTTGTTAGATATGTTCAAGATACAGTTTTTTGTTATTATGTATATTCCATTAACTAGATTCAGGCAACTGAACTCGTTTTTCGAAAACTTGAGAATATCTGAAAACGGAAATCCAACTGGTGAGTCATAATCAATATATTCTAGATAAGATACCATAAACTGAAGCATATTGATTCGATGAGTTTAGGAACCTTTCTGATTTTCGTATAGTTGATAAAAATGTTCGGAGGTAAATACATAGGAGATCATATTTTAATCCATAAATGCATTGTCAGGCCGAATTACACTCCATGTATGTTTGTATTGATATCGGGTAAATCTGTGTCGCGTTTTAACAGTTTTTCTCGTCTAAGGCTAGGAAACAGTTTCTCATTAAATAACCCAAATTTACCCGATAAAATACAAATCCTCGTGCCACAGTGCAATTGTCACTTTGACAGCTGCAAAAGTTAGCTTTAACTTTTACTGCGACAAATACACTAGTGGTTTTTTCACTTATTCATTTGTCAATTATCGCGGTGTTGGTTGCCAACGTTGCCAAAATGAATAGTTTGACATTGATATGTTCCTGAATTTCTTATTCATTGAATTGTCCTGCCGAATTACACTCGAGGTTTGTAGTGATATCGGTTAAATTTGTGTTGTTCAAATTTTAAACTGCTTCCTTTGGCAATTTGACTCGAATAACTGTCAACCTAAAAACACTCCACGTTCGGTGTCGTGTTTTTAATAGTTGACAGTTATTCTCGTCGAATTAATAATAATAATAATAATATCGTTTTTATTGCAGCAGGTTTACATGTACTTATTTCCTATTACAATATAAATTATAATATACAAAATCCTGCATTACAAAAGGCAAAGTTCGCCTTCCTCGAATTGGTTGCCCATTCGTAGGTGTAGCGCTCTTCCACTTAACCTTGAGTGTGGTATGCATCAGAGATACCATCTTATTATGTAACAATGTATGTAATTTTAAGAAAGAATAAAAAAAAAACTTAAAGTATCATTGCAGAATAGAATACAATTTTTTTTTTCAATAACAAAAAATAACAAATTTGATCAATTTGTAAGAAAAAGAAAAAATAGTGAGTAATAATTGCCATCATTGACATAAGATTGAAGAAAAGAGAAGTGAGATTCAAATTGCTAGGAAAGTTTCTCATTAAACAACCCAAATTTACAATAAAATTTTAATGCAATTTGAAATATATTTATCTATGAAAATGTGATCTCGAATGTATTTCAGGGGGTTTAATACACAACTACGTGATACAGACAATGTATATATTACGAAATTTTATGTTATGTCGACACCTCAACAATAATCTGACAGTTAACAGTTTTCCAGATAGAAATGTCAATACTACCATTCACAAGGATATTGATCATGTGATCAAGGTGCATATTTATCAGTTATTGGGAAAGCTAGGTAGATTTCTATCACTGTAATTGACTGTTGATTGGTCGGTTATCAGAAATTTTAAGAAGAAGGAATTTCGTTGGCTGTCAGAATAGACGTGTCTTAATCCAGAAAATAACATGTTTTGGTTGGTTTCCGGGTTTTTGCCGTGGTCGTTTTTGGTTGAAATCTACAAACGTTTCAACTGCAACTGCGGCCGTCATCTTCAGTGGCGTGGTCGAAGTACCCTTCTTGACGTATTAACTGAATCTAAAACTGGAAAACCAACCAAAACATTAACGACAGCACTGAAAGCCTACATTCCTATATCATTGATTTAACAATTACTGAATGTGTGCATGGACGTCCATTGTATGAACATCTCTGGACATTTGGACACCCATATAAAGACGAATAATGGACAGAAACATTCAATGGGCGTCCAATGGACTATACAAAGTTCACGTTTTTGGCTATTCGCAGGAAGTCCATTTGTGGAACTCATTTAAACAACTGCATATCCAATGGACTCTCAATGGACGTCCAAGAAATATCCAAAATAGGTACGTCCATTTTTATACGTCCAGAGAGCGTTGTTCGTCGTCATATTTTATGGACCTTTGTACCACATATAAAAAAATAAAAACCAAGATAACAGTTGTACAATGAACGTCCTTATTTTGGCCAAATGTGTTTAAAATAAGAAACTGTATACTGGAATACATTCATAAAATTAATGTTCTGCACCGTTGAATGACGAATACATAAATCAACTTATATTACGAGTACAAGGGGTTTTATTGGATTTGTGCAATTTCAAAAATGGACAACTAACAGTTCTTCAGATATGAAATATATTTATCCGAAAAGTCCAAATAATATAAGAATTTTTTCTTTCAGAAGAGGAACATCTGGAAATGATTGAAAAAATCCACGCCCTTCACAGCAAGTTATGTTCTATATGCCTTGACATCAACGATATCTTCAGCATACCCACCCTACTGGTATATCTTTACGGAGTGTCTGCAACTGTGGTTGAGATATATTTCATTTTTCTCAAAAAAGCAAACTGGAACTGGAACACTGCTGCACAGATTTCCGTCATTCTCCACTGGACTGCCTTTCGAATATTTTCCTTGATCATGGTTGCTTTGTTCTACCACTGTATTCTCAAACAAGTAGGTAAAACTTCTCATAAATTGGTTCTCAACTGATGCGATGGTGCATCTGAAAATGTTAATACCGCATGCAGAATTTGTCGGTAACTCTATCACAATTTTGTAATATGATATTTGAGATCTATCTATTCATTCCATTTAGTTATAGTCTTCTCATTTTCATGGTTATAATAAAAATATAATAATAGAGTATTCAATGGAATGCAATGGCATACAACTCCGTATAAATTACGGTTCGAATAAATACATATTATATCGAGAAATCAATGCCCTCGTCTCGAAAACTTCATGTTCTGTTTCGTGCTCAGCTATTTGACTTGCCTTCGACTGATTATGAATGAAAAGATCCAATCCGACCTGTCCTGGAATACTGTACCCATACACACACTGAAATATTTGGATTCTGTCCAAAAAGAGCCATTCGTCTCGTCGGAGATGCTTCACTCACAAGCTCGCTCACTTCTCTGGAACACCGCAGAAAGGTTGGCGACTCGATTGGCGACCTGTCTCTAATTTTTGGATATTAGCATGGTGGATGCTCGTCTAAAATAATACCAATCGTTCCACCGTTAGCGGTCCGATCGAGAATGACCCGTCGAGCTTAGTTCTCATATTCATTTGTCGTTACCTTGGAGACATGCCGCACATCTCTTTACCACTGCTCGTTCTTCCAACGGACGGCAATACAGGCTCTAAGGCATACAGCCTGCAGAAATTCAACCGATTTATCTCCCGTTGCTCTTACCTTTGTTCTCTGAACATTACAAGGTTTTTCTTTCTTTCTTTCTACAACATGAAAAAATCGACGTGAACAAAATAACTTGAAATGATATACCTTTACTAATTATAGGTTTCAATCGACATAAATCGCACCTACTGACACTCACAGTGAATATAATGAAAAGTGAACATTCATAATGTACTGAGTAATAATATTTTATAACATTCACCCCTCGTTTAATCTCGAACAAAATCTTCTAGATATTTCGGAGGTTTCCGACTACGACTAGGATGATTGCTATTACGAATATGTCCGTTTTCAAGCACTTCTCCAGAATTTTGTGAATCTTCAATATCTCTCGAGTCCGATTCCAATTCTTTTGTCAAATCTTTGTTAGTATCCAATAACATTTCATTTCCTCTGGGAGCCAAATGTCTGACAGAGACTGTCGTTTCTTTTCCACTAGGCAGTCGAACATGTGCGTATTGAGAATTCGATTCAAGTAATTCAACTTTTTCGACTAGTGGGTCATTCTTATTTGTTCTAACATGTTTCTTCATGAAAACCTGACCTGGGGAAGAAAGCCATGTTGGCATAGATGATCCATTTGATGATCTATGTTGATAGGTGAATAAACGCTCATGCGGGGTACAGTTGATGGCAGTGTATAACAGGGATCGAATGGAATGTAAAGCGTCTTCCAAAACAAGTACCCATTCTTCTGTTTTCAGATTCCGAGACTTCAGTACGAGTGAAATCGTTTTCCATATATACCATTATACTTTTCACATTGACCATTTCCTTGAGGATTGTATACAGTTGTTCTACTTGTAGCCACGTTGTGTCTTTGTAAGAATTCTGATGATAAGAAGCAAGTACCTTGATCTGAATGTATATATGCAGGAGCACCAAAAAGAGCAAATAGTTCCCTTAAACATTTGAGAAGTCATATCTTCACAGGCAAAAGCAAAAGGATATCTTGAATATTCATCAACAATTGTTAGCATGTACCGATTACGTGTTGAAGATGGTAAAGGTCCTTTAAAATCACTATTCAATCGTTCGAATACTGATGTGGCTTTGATCAGAGAACCTTGATTTTTACAAAACCTCGGCTTGAGTTCCGCACAAACAGGACGTGATAATGTGATTTTCCGTACTTCTTCCGCGGAGAAGGGCAAATTCTTACACCGAATCCAATGGTACACTAGGATGACATAATGAATCATGCAGACTGTAAAGATTCCTAAATTTCTCGATTTCAGTTGTTGAACATACTCTTGAAAACGTATCAGCCACTACATTCTCTTTTCCTGGTCTATATACTATATCATATCTGTAGCAAGACAATTCAAGACGCCATCGCATGATCTTCTCATTTTTTATTTTTCCATGCTGCTTTTTATCAAACGACCAATGAGAATATCTCCATTTTCTTAATGCTTCCACTATAGCATAGGCTTCTTTTTCAATCGCAGAATGTCTTCCTTCACAATCTGATAGTGATCTTGAAAAGAATGCTACTGGTTTACCCTGTTGAGTCAACTGAGCGGCAATGGCAAAATCCGAAGCATCTGTTTCCACCGTTATCATTTCATTATCATCAATTGAAGTAATTGCAGAATCTGCAATTTCAAGTTTCAGTTTTTCAAATGCATAAACAGATTCATCTGATATCGGGAATGTTCTACATTGTACTAACGGTTGAATTTTCTCTGAGGATTTGAATATCCATTTGGGAAAATTTGAAAACATTCCTATTGCGCGACGTAGAGAACAAGCATTTTTCGGGATTCGGAGTTCCAAAAGAGGTTTCAGTCGATCAGGATCTGGTTCAATTGTTCGTTTAGAGATGCTATAACCAAGAATATTGATGTGTTCCATTGAAAATTTACATTTTTCCATGTTCAATGTCAGGTGATATTTTTCGACAACTGTCAAGAAACGTTTCAAATTGTGATCATGATTGAAATTGTTCGTCCCGCAAATTGTTACATCATCTAAATAAGCGAAAGTATCTTTCAAATTCTCTTGTTGGATTATCTTATTGATTGTTTCCTGGAAACAGGCCACTCCATTAGTAACGCCGAAAGGAATTCTTCTAAATTGATATAATCTGCCACAAGCTTCAAACGCAGTACACTTTTTCTCATCTTCTCGTATAGGAATTTGATGATAAGCACTCCGAAGGTCTGTTGTGCTGAAAACTTCATATTTTGCCACTTCATTGACGAAGTCTTCTATTCTTGGTAGTGGATAAGCATTAAGAAGCGTAAATTTATTAATAGTTTGAGAGTAGTCTATGACTAAACGCTTCTTATGATTTACATTACTAGTTATCAAAACTTGTGCACGCCATGGAATTGATAATGTTTTCCGATAGCAGCCTTTCAACTTCTTGAGCTATAAATTTATATTCTGCTGACGAGTACCGACGAGATTTAACCGCAACCGGTCTGCAATCAGGTGTCAAATTCGAAAACAAAGATGTCGGTTCTATATTTGCTGAGGCTGAACAACAGATAGTAAGAGAGGATCTTGGTCCAATACTAATAACTTAACATTTTCATAAGAGTGTTCTAAAATGTTGAGCTTTACTATACAGAATCCTTTCACTTTGGATGATAGTGACGTAGATGCCATAGCCACACTTCCATTTTCAGGAAATACTTGTAAATTTCGATTCTCAACTATTTTATTTGATATATAACTTCCTGAACTACCTGTATCTATGAAGGCATCGGTTTTAATCCCATTAACATCAACTTGAACAATAGCTTTTGTCAAACAACCAGGTGCTGCGGCGCTGATGGCAGGACATGAATTCCGGTTGTGCCTATCAAGTCCACAAAAAAAACTCCGAAGGTAGAGCAGAGGCTAATGAAATGTCAGAATTTTCGTCAGTTTGCTCAGAAGTTTTCGTTACAGCACTTACTGTTCCAAAAGTTGAAGTATATGATTCTGAATGTTGTTGTGCGGTCTCTAAAGCTCTAGCTTTATCCGATGCATCTTGAACAGTAATAGTTAAATTCTCCAGCAAACGCTGCCTGATAAGAGAGGAGTTCAATCTACTAATGAATGAGTCTCTGATAAATTCTTCTCTGTTTCGATCAGCCGTAACACTTTTAAAGTTGCAATCCTTACTTAACTGTTGCAATGCTTGCAAATATTGGTCGATTGACTGTCCTGGTTGCTGTTTTCTTGTTGTGAGTGAATGACGGGCAAAAATTTCATTCTTGGGTTTGACATACATTCCATTAAAAATGTCGATAGCTTCCTGGAATGTGACACATTCATTGATACTTTCGTAAACTGTAGGACTGATATAATTTATGAGAAGATTCAATTGAGCTTGGTCTTCCTTAACAGCAACTGCTGCAATGAAGTTCTTGAATGACTTATACCAATAAAGCCAATGTTGATTAGCATTTCGAGCAATTGGGTCTGTATCAAATCCTTCTGGTCTCAGGAGTCTTTCCATGCCGTGATTTTGGTTATTTATGTCGATTAAATTGAAATGATATACCTTTACTAATTATAGGTTTTAATCGACATAAATCGCAACTACTGACACTGACAGTAAATATAATTCAAAATGTGCTGAGTAATAATATTTTATAACATAAATAATATCAACTTTTTATCGAACATTTCTTGTAACATTTCGTATATTATTGTGGAATTATAGTTGAAACCAAGATATGTACATGTAGCACATATAGTTCAGAGTCTCACGTTGGTATGATTCATCCCTTCCCTACCAGAGAGTCCTCGACTGCCTTCGTTATGCAGTTATAGCACGATATCCTCCCACGGTGCATATACATCCCTTCCAGAGAGTTCGTAGGCTTTGGACACTTCCATATTCAACCCCGCTTATTACCTCACTGAGGACAGTATTTAGTATCCAAAGGTTTTTTTGCAATACCGTCAAACGTTTTTTTTGAATGCTCGTTGCTAAGGATTCTATAAACTCATCGGTTTCTGGTAACCAGCAATTTTATGAAAGTTCCTGACATTAAGCTCGGTTTCTGAAATGAGACGGTCATATCCAATGTGTTTTGGATTATAGATCAATTCTAGTAGCGCCTATTTCCACAAGAAGCAATTGAAGATTATAGAAATAATCAGGCAAGCATGCCATGCCAGTAACGGTTGATGGCTTTCTAGAATAAGCTGCGGGCATTGCGAGCCGATATTCTCGCCTTTTCTCTTTCCTGATTATGTAGAGTTCATCACAGGGATGCCTGCAACGGTTGCCACCTCTTTATGGCTTTGTTTTCAGCAAGGCTAAATCTACTCGAGGATCGATCATTTTGGCTTGAGAGTTTTATCTGGAATCCGTCAAACGGAATCTTGATTCGTAAATCTGACTCTTTTCTGAGTTTTATCGGCGTCCAAACACACCTCTTCACCTGTCGACAACAAACGCTCGGTTGTATTCAACTAAATACTTTCTCTGGGCGTGCAGTAGCCTAAAGATCTTAAAAGTGAAACACTTGTTCCTATGCGGATTTTCAGAAGATGAGCTCACTGAGCTCACATCAGCGCCGTAATGCTCATGTCTTGATTGGAGATCCGCCCAATAACAGGCCCTTGCCAGTTCCTTTTCATCTGTACCGTTCTGCACCGCTCTGCGCTCAGAGCAAGTATGGGTTGGTTGCCTTGCTGAGTTTGAACCCCGTTGCGATACTTTGCACGCCACAACGTTAAATCAAGCCGAGTTGAGTGAGTGTCCTGCAGGAAAGCTTTTTCTTTCCTTCTACATAACCCTGTGGTTGTTTTGATAACATTTTAATCGCCTATTATAAGAAGCAGACTGTACCAGTCTTACTATACCAGCCTTAGTCTCCTCAAGATTCCCTTCGCCCACATGCCAGTGGTCCCCTTGGTGGAAGGCACTGGCGCAGCCAAGATTTCGATTTTGGAGGGCTGAACATGAAATTTTGTCAACCATATGTTAAATATTACAGTAATTCGTAACTTATGGCGGGCTGCAGCCCAAAAGCTTCCCCTAGCTTTGCCACACGATAATATTTGAAAATCAGAACACTTCTAAATGGGGGAATAGGGCGCTTTGCGGCCATGTCAAGGAATATTATGTACAATGTATGACGACAGAAGGATATTTCATAGTAGCTGAAATACAGATAAGTGAATAGAGTTCGCTTTGGTGGCCTATAAAAACTGTGAGTATATTCAGGATATCAATATCCAAGGGAATAGGATCGTTATCACAGAATAATGGACGATCGGCGACTCCTATCAGAAAATTATACAGTGTGTTCTTTTCACCAAAACAAGTGGAAATTACCTTTTGTATGTGAAGGAGAACGCCGCCTCTGGATGTAGGTAAAGAGCAGGACAGCCAGAATCGGTGTTCTTCCTTCCTTCCCTTCAGTCGAACGTGGGACTGAGGCTGTTGATTCAAAATGAGTTGTAGCATGACTCCCAGTAGGAAGTTAAAAAATAGGTGTTTCACTCAGTAGCACGCCTTCGAAGGTTAGCGTACAGAAACGTTATATAAATCAGCAGATTGATCTAAAATTTTACCGGTATGTTTCCGCATGACCATTTTATTCTCCGTAATTGGTTATAGTTCACCCTGCGTATTTTCCCGATGTGAATTAATTGTTTACGAATCATTTAAAAATTGTTTTTCCTATTGAATGATTCGTTTCACTATTCGATAATTGCAGTACACTTGCAGCAAAAAATTAGATACTCTCAACATCAAATTATTGTTGAAAGTTGGCTTTTAAAAACAGGAGTTGGGAAATTATTTAACAAAAATTAAATGAAATGTGTTACAACTGTAAAATGTCCATTGAGAGAACATTTTTGAGTGGTTTTTTAAAACCGATTTGCAATTTATCCTTTTTCACATCACTTAATATTATGTTTGTGAGGACATTAGGATATGCCCCCAGCTGTTGACAATCCCCCCCCCCCTCCCATGAGTTTTATAACAGATCCGTCGCTGCTGACGCACATGCACTTTTCTGGTGACTCTTCTGGTAAAATAATGAAGTAATTATTTTTCAGGCTGTAAGAATGAAGAGGACAATTCACAAACTGCTTCAAGGAATTCGAGGACAAACATTAAAAGCTGCGGTAATAGTTTCATTCATATATACAGGGTGAACTATCAGCACTCCGAAAGTTAAATAGTCTGTTATAAAATTCGAAAACTATTCGAGATGATTTAAACCAATGTTTCTCTATATTATTCAATTGGAAACCGTTAAAGTCCTGAGTACAGAAATTTGATAACCACTGGCAATCGTAACCGTCCACATGTTACCCGTCAAAAATTTTGTCGTAACATCGAAACATCGGCAATTTCATAAGTTTCTGCAAATTCAACCTCTATTTACTTCAACGTTTGATGTATTATGTTCTACAAGTCATTTATTTTTGCAATTTCATATTGGGAGTCACGCTAAAACTCAATGTCAAACCAACAGCTTCAGTTCCACGTTCAATAAAGGAAGAGAAAAAAGGTTTTTGTCTGTTCACGTGTTCACATATCGGAGCGGCGCGTTTCTACTCTTATTTTTTTCGATGAAAATTTCCAAACTCTTAGTTTTCCACTACTTTTGGTGGGAGAGCACGCTGTTGAATGTTCAGTGATTGTTGGTAGTTCACGATCCATATAAATGTAAATTTACGCATATAGGGGAGGAACTCTTTATATACTTATCTTATTTTTTTCGATGAAAATTTCCAAACTCTTAGTTTTCCACTACTTTTGGTGGGAGAGCACGCTGTTGAATGTTCAGTGATTGTTGGTAGTTCACGCTCCATATAAATGTAAATATACGCATATAGGGGAGGAACTCTTTATATATAGTTGTCTCATTTGATTATTTTTGAGAAATAGTTTTTGAATTGAACAGTATTCGTCGAACATTTCAATCGCATCTGAAAAAAGACAATAAATATATTGATTTTCAACCGAATGCATTAATCACCAGTACTAAATTAAAACTCTACGTTATTGTCTGATTTCATGCAAAGCTGATTCGGTTTTTGTATTACAGTTGCAAATTTTTGCTCTACACGAAATGAACAGGAACTTGGAATTCACAGTTTGTGGGCTATTCTCGGTGGATTTCAGAATGATTCGAATGGTGAGATATGATGATAATCAATCATAATTTCATTTATTTATACTCAATATAGGTACGTATGGTAGCGTTTAAAATAATCTTTTCTACGTATATCAATCAGAACCATTACTAAACTTTTGGGTAACTGAATCAAGTAACATATAACAAAATTTTGATCGATTCCAACAGATATGAAATATTTCCACTTATTTATAAGTGTTACTTTGGATCTCAGAGTAATAAAAGACCATAGAGATGCCTTCTCCATCCTTGACTTGAAGTCAACATAACTTTGTTTGTTTACAAGTGAGGACCTTATACAAGTCCGTATTCAATCGGGTAATTTCGTGTATGCCCGCTCATTTCATTAGGATCAAGTTGTCATTCTTTGTTTGTTTTATGGACCTTACTCCAAATGTAAACAAACTGTCCATGACATTTCACCACCCGTCACCCCCCTCGCCCGCAAATTGTATAGAAAAGGATAGTTACTGTTCACTTCAAACCAACTATTTGTGTAGGTATAGGCAGGGCATCTTTATATCTTTTATTACTCTGAGCTTCGGATCCTCGGATCCTCTTTTTACGTTAATATAGGTCGATTTCAGTCATTGGCATCTGAATCACAATACTATATTTAATTTGTGTAAAAACTCGCAAAATGAAGCATTCCATAGTCCTCCTCGACCATCAAAGAGAGACGATTTTCGTCAAGAAATTTTTGGCTCGTGGCGAAACGAACATCGTTCGAAAAGAGGAGGAAAAATGTATTAATTATCGATTCGATTTATTCTTCGAACTCCGCAAGCTTTATACAAGCCACTTTCTTGAATTGGTGATTCTGATCATATAAGGGTACTTGGAATGATGGACACGCTGGACGAATGCAGACGGCCGTCATCCTTGGTTCACTACTTCTACTCATAGCACATGATATTTGGACCCAATAGTCACTTACCAACGGACGTGAAAAGTGATTATTTAGATCAGAACGCCCTCCGGACGTATCGGACCTTCGCAGACAGGGTTCGACTGGGATATTTTCCAATCTACGTGTATACAATGTATGGGAATAGTCCGAACAAATATTGAATGTATAAAATTATCTTAAATTTCTTATCTTTTGTATTCTTCTAGTATTGATCTGTTACTAATTAATGTTTTCAAAGTAGTCCAGGGCAATTATCTCAAGACATATAAAGTTCCTCTTATTACTCTAGCTGTTAGTTAACACTTGATAACGATCGGAGATACTGTACCGATTGAATTCTGAATAAAAACACCACTGACAATGGAAGTCCGCAATGAGAGTAATCAATAGAGCACTGTCAGCTGACATCACAATATGGCGTTCATGGGGGGGACAAACAAAGCATTTGTCATTTGATGAATGAATTATCACAATGATGCAAAGAACTTTTTCCTAGGATATCACTTTTCGCAGAAAATTTACCAGAAACATTCTCGTAGCCTTATGGAAAATGGGTTCAATGGGTTTGTTTTTGTTCAGTTTGGTTTGTTTGTCCCCCTATGACATTGTTCCGCAACTGACAGTGCTCTATTCACAACATTGCCTAAAACTTTCAAACAAACGTTTTCTATATTTCTGTTTTGTTTGATCACAAGACAATGGCACCTGTACGACAACTGAAATACCTAACTTATTGCTCGACAAATGGATCCAGTAATTATTTACTATTTGCATAAAAAAGTATAACAAAAAGGAAGAAGAGAAGATGGGACGTTCATCCTATAAATGGTACAAAATATGTGGATGGAACATTCCGTAATTCACATGGCAAACTTTTATTGGATGGAAATACATTTTTCAATTATTTCAGGATAGGTACAGCATTTGGCATATTTCGACCCATAGCGTTTTTTCAAATTTTTTATCCTTATAGTCTTCTGAGAAAGTATCCCGAAGCGCTGGTCTTTCCTGCATCAATTTTCATGACAAAGTATCTTTACCTACTTATTATGGTCAACTGACGACAGATAACTAGCGTTTCCATACATGCCCTCATTAGGTACAATGTTTTTAGATGAATCCCGCCGCGTATCTACTCTAGATTACGACGGCATGTTTTTCCTGCATAAAAGGGCTCTTTAGGGTTACATCATCGCAAACTTGCTGCACAGTAAATGTGGGTTTAAATTTAAAATGTCTGAACTTATTGATGGTCTGGTAGTGTAGTTCTTCTGAATTTTTTTTCTAGAGATCAAGTTACTGCGGCTGACTTCACGAATACAGACCGTTGAAGCTTCGTTTTTTGTAAAGGCATGAAGGGCAATGAGAAAAATATCGATTTTATTTTGATTCTGATATTTTTTGATCTCGCATACTAAAACGCTGACGTTGAACTGCTGTTTTCCGAAAATTCTTTTGAACATTTCAATCTTACAAAACTTCAAAACAATGAAATATATAACTATATAACTTATTCATATCGATGGCTAAGAGGTCCATTGTTGAAAATGTAATATTATGACTATTAATTCAATCGAGAGGAAGTCTTTATGATGCCCTAATATTGTACATCCACTTGAAACTGTTTATTGAGTTACTGACATGAGAATAAAGACTTTTCCAGTAGAAAAAAACATACATTGATTTTATTCAAAACTGCTTTTTTGGACATACAATATTTTTCCTCTTAGCCATCGATATGCAGGTCGGGCAAAAATTCAAGGGTTTGCCATGCTATTCGATGTGCGAGACAGAATACAGTCTACCAGCACCAATTGAGTGACGTTATGCATTGGAGAGTTTCAGCGACTCATCTGAACCACTGCTTTCCAGAGTCAATCGCCGCTAGTCGAGTGATTCCGTTTAGTTTCAGTCTTACCACTAATTATATTTCACGCCTTGTTCTCGATGATCAAATGTAGTTTGCCTGTTTCCCGCGATTCCACACGCAAAATTTCAAAGTTGACTAACTGAACCACTAAATCGACTCGTACCCACCTCTACACCAACTCCAGCGTCCCATCTCTATCCTGTACATTACCTCATTCTTTGTTTTGCGTGATCGTGATCACACGTTTTTCTCGTTAGAGCAAGTTAATAATTTAGAAATTAATAGATAACACCGAAAGGAATTATGAAAAACAAAAGATATGGGTCCAGTTCCTCGTCATCGTCTTCTTCTGATGATTTTGGTAGTTTAAAAAGGGAAAATTACCATTTGAAAAAAAAACTCAAGAGGTTGAAGAGACGCCGCAAACATGTAATTAGCCCCGGTCGATATTCTGAATCGGATGGTTCTGTCAGTAGAGATAGCCGAACAAAGTCACCCGATAGGGAAAATGGTAGGCCAGAAACCAGCGAGATGCTAGATAATGGGCGAAATGCCTTATTATATTCGGGCGAGACGCCTGATTGTGCCAGTTAGTGCGAGACGCCTGATCTGTGCTAGTAGGGCGAGAGGCCTTCAAGTATTCGTGGACGAGACATCCACAAGAGAGGTTTGTATTACATTATTTCTTTTTATTTTTGGGTGAGAAACCTACAGCTGAGGGAGAGGACCCTTTAGAAATAGAGTTTTTTGATGTGCTCTTGGTGGTCTATTTGAAGAAAATTCATTAGAGCAGGGTGAAGAGATTCATCATGATATGGCAAAAAGATGGGATGCCATCTTGAGGAAAGGTTTGGATGATGTTGCTAAAGGAGCTTTATTGAAGAAGTATCCTACTCCAAATAATTGCCTCAGTATTAGCCCCCCCAAGTTAAATCCTGAAATCAAGGTGGCAGCCAGGGACGCAGCGGTGGCCAGAGACGCTTCCCTTGAAATGGTGCAATACCACACAGGGGCTGCTTTGGCGGCAATCGGAAAAGGCTTAACACTGTTGTTAAAATCAGAAGATGAGGCTGTGGAGGGGAAAAATAACTTAGACTTGATTGAGGTGCTGAGTGACTCCGCTCGTCTAATTGCGGATTTGCATTATTACCAATCAACCGCCAGAAAAAACCTTATCAGTATGAATTTAGACCAATCCGTAAAGGACTTTATTCCAAACACATCATTAGATTGTTTCTTATTTGGAGACAATTTAACAGAACGCATTAAGACGAACAAGGCCACCAACTACCACCAGAGTTATTACTCGAAGTATCGAAGCCCTCCAAAGAAGGACAGGAGCTACAGAAATAGTCGTATATAACTAACGTGAGTATCAGAGCTGGCCAACTGAAATGTTTCGTTCATAAGTGGCAGCACCAAAGATGCTGTAGTTTTGTCCTGGGTTAAAGGATACTCCTTACCGTTCAAAAGAATGGTATGCCAAAAAGAATCACCTCCGAATCAAAAGTGGTCTGTAGCCGGACATCAGTTCATCAGTAAAGAAATATCAAATTTACTATAAATACAAAGGTGTAAGCCATGTGAGGGTCAATTCCTCTCAGGAATATTTTTGGTGCCAAAACGAAACGGAAAGAAGAGATTAATTCTCAATTTGAAGAATCTCAATCAGTATTTGAAAGTAAAACATTTTAAGATGGAAAATAAAGACACTGCCGCCAAACTCATAATACAAGATTGTTTCTTAGCATCAATAGAAACACGAGGGAAACAAATAAGCACTGTTCTGAAAAATCGAATTTTCGGTATGTTATCCCCAGGAGCCACTCGTAAAAATATCATTTTACTCCAAATCGATATACTTTTCAACCCTATTCGAGGCTTGTATGCGAAAATGGGGCACCTAAATCTGTCACTAGCTGACGGTCTATGAGGAGAAAATCAATATTTTACTCCGAATCGATAATACCACTGCCATTTCATATATTAATTCGGTATCCTAAATTGAACAACCTTACAAGGAATATATGGCAGTGGTGTAAATTACGAAACATAACAATATTTGCATCTTATATTTCCTCCAAAAATAATTCTGAGGCAGATTTAGAGTCGAGGAAATTACCTTCTGAAACAGAATATGAACTTTCAAATTCTGCTTTTATTCAAATTGTGAATAAATTCGGAGAACCCTCCATTGATCTCTTTGCATCTAGAATCAATCCAAAATGCGAAAAGTTCATATCGTGGAAGAAAGATCCCGACTCAACAACTGCTGATGCTTTTACAGTGGCATGAATAAATTCGGAGAACCCTCCATTGATCTCTTCGCATCTAGAATCAATCCAAAATGCGAAAAGTTCATATCGTGGAAGAAAGATCCCGACTCAACAACTGCTGATGCTTTTACAGTGGCATGGAACAAATATAAATTTTATGCATTCCCTCCATTCACGTTAATTGCCAAGGTTCTACAAAAGATCATCACTGATGAAGCAAAGGGAATTGTCGTTGTACCCACTGGCCTACCCAACCACGGTTCCCTATGTTTCAAAAATTATTAGTATCCCCACCCTTAACACTTCAACCAAGTAAACAATTACTTTTGTCCACAAACAGGTTGCCACACCCTTTATGGAGGAAGAATCATCTTCTGGTAGGAATCTTGTCAGGAAAGCTTTTGAGTTAAGAAGAGTCCCATTGGAAAGCATTGATATATTACTTTCCTCCATTTCATCTTCCACCATGAAGCAGTATAGCAGTGCTTTAAAAATGTGGAGTTTATTTTGCAAAAACAATAATCTCAACATTTTTGAGAAGGATATCCCCTCAACAATGAGACTTTATCATTAGACTTGCTTACACAAAAGCTGGTAGTGCCTTTAGCATTGACCACGACCCAATCATATTGGCAAGTACACTTAAATAGTACCTACTTGATGAGAACTGCATCCATCAGATCAAATATTTCTAATTTGATTTTAACTTACAAAAAACCGTATGTAGCAGCTTCTAGCCAAAGTATTAGCCGCTGGATTAAGACTTTATTGAGTAGAAGTGGTATTGATACCGATATTTTTGAGGCACACAGTATGAGGCATGCTTCAAAATCAGCTGCAAAACTAAAGGGGGTCAATATCGATATAATTAACAGTACCGCAGGCTGGACCGATAAATCAAATACCATTGTAAGGTTTTATAACCTTCAAAACCAGTCAAAACCAAAAATAATTTTGCCAACACAATTTTGAATTCAAGTTTGTAATATGTTTACAGGTACATATTCTTCAGACAAGTTGTTGAATAAGTATACGAAATGTACCTATTCATTTATGTATTGAGAATGTACTATTGATTTGATTGGTTTTTATTGGTTACATTAAACTTAAACTTGCTCTTTACCTCTCAACTCTTTAAACATCTCTTAATTATATGAAACGCCTTATTCGAAGATGATCAGTCCCCCCCAAACCCAAGGGCGAATTTTCAATTGAAGCCAAGTAAATCATGCGATTTTATAACTTATTATTCTTGCCCGATCACCAGTTGAGACTAGCTTTGAAGAATAAAGTTATGTACCGGATAGAGATGGGACGCAGGAGTTGGTGTAGAGGTGGGTACGAGTCGATTTAGTGGTTCAGTCAGTCAACTTTAAAATTTTGCGTGTGGAATCGCGGGAAACAGAGCAACAAAGGTACTACATTTGATCATCTTCGAACAAGGCGTTTCATATAATTAAGATCGAACTTCACTTAAGGTAAGTTCGTTTGATCTTATAATATTATGGTTGGTCGACTGCCTTCTGTCTAGCACATCACATGGCATGGCACACGCTATGATGCGATGAATTTTTGTTCGATCTGTATAACAATTTACCATGTACTGACATTTTTTATTTATTTTCAGGCTTTTGCTACGATTGCAACATACACTGTTATTTTGATTCAGTTACGAGTTGCCAAATGAATTACTTATATACTCAAGATGTACATGCGCTAATTAAAGTTTCCATGTTTTACCTCGAATTAGTTACTTATTCATTTCGTAGATAAATGAGGATCCTTCAAAATCAAGTAGAGAAATTCTTCGTAAAAAGCATTATATATCATTACATACATATTTCTCATTATTTGTTTCCATTAACATTTTTTTTTTCTTTTGTATTTTTAGCGTCCATATTATCAGTTTAGCATTGACGTTTATGCAGTACGATGCAAATGTATGGAATAAATTCGATATTTAAAAAACAGGCGTATTTTGGAAGAAATCCTCAAACACGTCACTTATAATTTTTCACGGCCCATCTCACGATATACATGTGAGAGAAGTTACGTCACCGGTGTTGGTGTGATAACGTAATTGACGTTTTTTTTTAATACAAACACAGGGGTCATGTAGCACCTTATTCAGAAGGTCTACTAATCGTCTATTCAACGATATAATAATTTCAATAAGTATTTATACAGGGTCAACCGAAATTATTTATTTAGAAGAATGAAATTACAATAAATGCTCATTCGTTTAACTAAATTATGCTAAGGACCGCCACTGAGAATAAAACATCGTAGTGTCTTCTATTGTATTTGTTGATTCGGAAAAAGAAATACATTGATTGATAAAAGTTCTACACTCTAGTTTAAAATTAGTTGATACCATTGAAGTGAAGTGTCATTGGCGTGTTTGACATTATTTCTATAAAAATATTTAAATTTCTTATAATCTGGCAATGAGACTTACAGAAACCGAACGAATCGAAATTTTAATTATGTTTGGCTGTGGAGATAAAGTAAGGACTCAAGCAGAAGTTCGTGATTTATTCAATTTCGAGAAACGGGCCACGTTAATTAAAGAGATCGGAAAATCAATTTCAGAAGCCCAAAAACTTGACGTGGTACTTGCGTTCCAAGAAAACCCCCATACCAGCTCGAGGCAAGTCGCACTGGATAATAATTTACACCAAGAACTGTTAGAAGATGACTATGATAGAAGAGTTGAATTCTGCGAAATCATGATGGAACACTGTAATAGAGATCAGAGTTTCATACAAAATGTACTATTTTCGGATGAAGCTACCTTTATGCTCAATGGTCACATACACACATACACACAATATCCACAAAAAGTGAACGTTTGGGAACAACCAGATAATAGGGCCATACTTTTTTTAAGAAAGCGTAACTGGTGATCGGTATCACTTTCTTCGGGGTTATCTGATGCCACAACTGAATCAGCTATTTCCAAATAGAAATGTTTTGTTCCAGCAGGATGGGGCGACCCCACACTACGCTGTTGATGTACGAACCTACCTGAATACTGTTTTCCCAGGTGAGTGGATAGGAAGAAGAGGACTGATCGAATGGCCACCAAGGTCTCCGGATTTGACTCCGTTATACTTTTTGTGGGGATACTTAAAGAGCAAAGTTTACCAAAATCGACCAAATGATTTAGAAGAGTTGAAGGAACTCATCAGAATGGAGATTGCATAAATAACCCCCGAAGTTCTCGAAAAAGGTTTAAACTGCCCGGCTTTCACATTGCATCATTGCTGAAGGTCATCAATTTGAACATTCATTATAATTTTATTGTATTTTAATGAATAAAAAGTTTTGGTTTACCCTGTATAAATAAATATTGGAATTATTATACAGTTGAATAGACAATTAGTAGACTTTTGAATAAGGTGCCACATGACACCTGTTTGCATTTAAAAAAATCGTCGATTACGTCATCACGCCAACACCGGTGACGTAACGTCTCTCACATGTATATCATGAGATGGGCCGTCAAAAATTAAAATTGACGTGTTTTTGGATGTTTTCCAAAAGACGCCCATTTTTTGAATATCAAATTTATTCCATACATTTGCAGCGTATTGTATATCAACTAGCGGTCCCGGCAGACGTTGTCATGTATATCGATGTGTATATTTTTGTTTCGCCTACTACCCCTTCCAATAAACTTTAATTAATGTTATTGTCGAACTCATTTTATGGCAAAGTCGCGGGGAGCAGCAACCATACATTCAACTTTTAAGAGGCAACATCAGTGCGTCATCACGAAAGTCGAATTTTTTATCATTGCGCCGCACATGTTGGGTGTATGGGGATATATTTTTCAAGAGCGATAGTGAAGATGACGAAGCACTTGTCCGTAAAAAAACGTAGCTGGGAGCACCAATAAGGTAGATAGCTTCTAATCGTAGAATCGGTTTTGCGTCAAAACTAATGATTTTACACAAGTTTTTTTCTTTTTCTGAGTCTATAATCTCCTTAAGAGTTCGGGAATTTGCCTATTTTTTTCATTTGACAAACCATAAAAAAAAATTTTCTTCAAAATCGTCAAAACCAAAAATCAGTTAGATTCCCGAATTCTCACAAACGAATTGAATCATTTGTTCCAACAAAATTTTCGCAAAAAAATAGGGTATTGTTTGCTCTTAAGTTGTAAATAAAAATTTAAGTAAAAGAACATTTTGTAGAGTTGTGAATCTGAACGATTCTCGAATCCACTAAATTCAACTTCAAATATCTCGAAAACCGTTGATATTTGGGGCGGGGCGATTAGGGGTACCCACCTGCCGTACGCCCCTGTTTAGAGTTACAAACACATGATTTGCCTTGAAATATGAAACGGAATGCTGTCAAGTGACATAGCAAATTTCATTAAAAAAAGTTAAGCCGTTATGGAGTTATTCTGCAAAATATATTTTTTGTGTCACTTTCAACACCCTGTAACTTGGTTTGAACTTTCAGCCTTAAAATGAAGTGAGGATTCTACCCTCGGAATTTGTCCCCTTTAATCTGGGACACCCTGTATAAATAGAGTCAACGAAACGTATTCCTTTTTTGCATAGGAAATATTGGGGATTAAGAAAAAGAAGACGAAATCGATATTAATCCAGTGGCGTGAAATTTGGGGCGGGGCGATTAGGGGTACCCACCTGCCGTACGCCCCTGTTTAGAGTTACAAACACATGATTTGCCTTGAAATATGAAACGGAATGCTGTCAAGTGACATAGCAAATTTCATTAAGAAAAGTTAAGCCGTTATGGAGTTATTCTGGAAAATATATTTTTTGTGTCACTTTCAACACCCTGTAACTTGGTTTGAACTTTCAGCCTTAAAATGAAGTGAGGATTCTACCCTCGGAATTTGTCCCCTTTAATCTGGGACACCCTGTATAAATAGAGTCAATAACAAATGAAGTAGTTCCAGTTCAATGGCTTGGGAAATGGCGAAGCAATCGGGAAGCCAGCGCAAATGCACGATGATTTATTCCCAATAGATTAATTTTATGGTTCGTCAACTCTTACATACAGGGTGTTAATTGAGTACGTTGACAAACTTCGGGAGATGGTTCTTTGAAAGTTTGCAGAAGAAAATTCATACCAGCATATGTCCCAAAGGGCTTGGTTTTCGAGATACAGGGTGATAAAAATACATTTTTTTCAAGAGTTTTTGGAGTTAACATTTTTACAAATAAGGCAAGTACAATTCATTCAATATGCACGATACAAAATAACTCATTTCTCAAATAATTCACAGGGACCTCCTTTTTTCAGAGTCAAGCCTTCTTCGACCATTCAGAATTTTTTTCCGCCGTCACTGACATATTATGACACAGAATAGTAAATGTTTCATTTAACATCTTTTTGTTATCTTGTAGTTTTTCATTTACTTGTACGGTTCAGGAGCTATAATGAAAATATTAACGGGAACATTTGGAAGGTTGAAGGGTTTTACAAAGCTTGACTCTGAAAAATTAAAAAAGGAGTTCCCTGTGAATTATTTGCGAAACGAATTATTTTGTATGCTACGCACGATACAATTGAATGGATTATACTTGACATTTTCGACAATCATCCCCTTTTCCCTTTTTCAGAGTCAAGCCTTGTTCAACCATTCTACCTTTCAAATTTTCTAATGTTATGGGACACTCTGATGGAAAATGTTCCCATTAATATTTTCATTGTAGCTCCTGAACCGTACCGTACCGTAAATAAAAAACTTCAAGAGAACAAAAATATGTTAAATTCAATAACATTGATTATTTCTCTCTCATAATATGTTAGTGACGGCGGAAAAAAATTCTGAAGGGTTGAACAAGGCTTGTCTCTGATAAAAGGAGGGCCCTCTGAATTATTTGAGAAATGAATTATTTTGTATCACACGTACTATTGAATGGATTGTACTTGCCTAATTTGGACTGATTTGAACCTAATTTTTACATAAATGCCATACAAACCAAAGTATATTCCATAATTGAAGTTTAGTTCGAGTTGGAGTTTAGAGTAAATTTATGCAGCGTAAATCCACCCTTAGTAATCCATACATACGTATCTAGGTAGCTCGATCCGCTCGATACGTAAGATATGATAGGATGGTGTCATGTCAACATTGAAAATAAATATGAATTATGAAAGTACTTGTGACATCTGTGTTATGGTAGAGGATATAAAATACCGTTGTTTGTATCAAACAACAAAAATACCTACTAAATCGTCCAACACGGATGTAGCTTGAATATCGCATTTTCTTGGCTTTGACTACCTCCTCCCCTAAATAACAGATGGCGCTAAATTAATTCAGTGAAGATGACATTGGATGCTGGTATGTCCCGAGGCAGTGGCGTAGGTAGTGTTTGAATTAATTCAACAGCAAATATCACATCTGAAGTATTACTTTTCAGCCTACATTTAACATTGAAAAATAAATTTAGTTGGCCATGGAAATGAAGATTTATTCATAAAATTTGGTGTCCTAGTACACTTTTTGAATATCTACCTAACGAAAAAAACATCATTACAATCGGTTGAAAAATGTAAGTTTTATAAGGGTGCTTCCATCTCAAATGGGTCACACTGTAAATAATTATATATATAAACAAAAGCATGCGGAAGGAATCGCGGTGACGTCATTTGACGGTCAATTGAGATACTATATAGCAACATATTAGGGAATGGACCATCCTTGTCAAATAGTGTTTAATAATCCTTGATTTTCACACAGTTCCAGACGTAAAAATGATCTGAAATTTGGCATGTATATAATTTCGGTGACAATGCAATATGACATTTTTGTTATAGAAAAAAAAACAAAATGGCGGCTCCAAGATGGCGGACGAGATTTGTGGTAATGGTCCGATTCGATTAAAAATTTGTGTGTGAGGGTTTTCGGGGTCAAAAATTATGAATTTTTTATCAAAATTTATGAATTCAAGATGGTGGACGTGTTTTGTGATTATGGTCAGATTTGATTCAAAAATTGGTATGGTTTTCGGGGTCGGAGATTTCGATTTTTAGTCCCAAAAAAATAATAGTTTAAAAAACTGAAGAACACGCTTTACTTCCAACATGGACTGAGTAGTAAAAAATAATTGACAATTTAGTAACTCAAATGTAAAAAAGGGTAGGGTGCTTGACAACATTTTCATGAGCTCTTGAACGCTCTGTATTGTTAAATAAAACTAAAAAGTATGAGTATATAGATTGAAAGAACCCACGCTTTTTTTAATCATTTGAGTAAATTATTTTTTACTTTTGAGTCCGTTGGAAGTGAGACGTGTTATTTGGTTTTTCAAACTATTATTTTTTATTTGTTAATTTGAATAAAAGCCTGTAGAATTGAACAAGCTGCTATATGTAACCAAAAGGACATAAATAGAACGAATATTTGAAGACGCCACCCATTCTGAGTCGAGATATTTAACCAGACTCATATTTGATACAGTCCACGAAAATGATTTCCATTTCTACTATGTCTACGTAAGCCTTTTATTAAAAAATATGAAAACATCAGTGAAATACATGGAAGGTATTTACCAAATTCATATGTTTCTAAGTTTTAGTCTGAATCGTAATCATGCTCTTAATGAAATGTAGTTTCAATTTAATTTTATGATTAAACTATGATTAGGACTATGATAATGACAATGGTGCATGAATTGGCTCCGAGTCGTTTTTTCAGCTTATACATCGATCAGTCGAATTTAATCCAAATCGAACGACATTTATGACAGACCTTATAATAGAGTGCTCATCGGCAAAAATTTTACTGACAAATAGGTACTCTCTGCAAACTTTCTGTATGGCTTCATTGGACCTAGTCTGCGACCGTTTTCCTCTGTGACTTTTTTGTTTCGGGGGCCTTTTCCAAAAAAAATCTTAAATACGTCGTTTTGACGACTAAAAAAAATTATAGATACTGCTTTATATTCAAATGGAATAGCTTAAAAACTTGAACTGAAACCCGAAAATGAACTTCTCTGACAAAAAATATGGGGCATTGGGGGTGTCCGCCCCCTCCGAACATGTCGAGAAAACGACCATGGAAAAATGTATTAATTACCAGCTGATTTTCTCAGGATCCATTCATTGAGAGCTATAAAACAATCTTTTCATGTTGTCTGACACAGAACACGGGGCGTTTTTCAGTCTGACTCGTCAAAGTGGTCGACTTCATGACCACAAAAAATATAGAGATACTCTCTCCAAACTTTCTATATGGCTTCATTGGACCTAGTCTGACACGTTTTCCTCTGTGACTTATTTTGTTTCGGGGGCGTTTTTCCAAAAAAAAAATCCGCAATTTTTTTTTTATGTTTCCTAACTACGGTACGAAACTGCGGAGGGTTATTTGTTGGGTCGTTTTAAGAGATACAGGGCGTTGAAGTTTTTTCAAAAAACGGTATTTATACAATATTATGAATATCCTCAAACCGATTTGATTGAAATTTAGTACAGCTATTTAAACTAATAAAGCTCCTATTCAGTCCTAACTAGATTGCAATTATCAGTACCAGTGGCGTCTCAGTGAGCATAACAGCCAACAATATTATGAAAAAAAGTACGTCACTGACTTTTTCTGTGGGTTTTTATTTTTTCTCAGATCAGGCTACTAACAACAAATCTTTTTGGTCCCCTGTGTTTTCTTCATATCTAGCTTGATTTTCGATAAAAAAAAAGAAAGCCACTCTATTGCATATCATGAACTCTTGCTTTATGGAGACCAGCTGACAGTGATAGTAGGGTATTTTCCTACACATTGTAGTTCAAATGTGCAGTTAAGTTTGATACAGTTATTTCAACTTATGTGTCAGCTGGCCTCCACAGCAGGTTTTCATGATATGCAAAAGCTGGATATGGAGAAAACACAGGAGACCAAAAAGATTTATTTTTAGTAGTCTGATCTAAAAATAAAAATAAAAACCTACAAAAAATAGTCAGTGGCGTACTTTTTTTCACAATATTGTTGGCTGTTGTGCCCACTCAGACTCCACTGGCCCTAATAATTGCAATCTAGTTAGGGCTAAATAAACGCCTTATTAGTTCAAATAAATTTACCAAACTTCAACCAATCTGTTCGAGAATATTCATGATATTTTATAAAAACTTTTTTTTTTTTTTTAAACTTCAACTCCTTGTATCTCAGAAACGAAGCAACTCCGGACATATATGTTCATGGAAACTTTTTTTCTCAAAACGACCTAACAAATCACCCTCTGTAATGTATTTTAATGTAATAACTGAAAGATTATATTTTTTCGTCAAACTCTAGTTATGCCCCAATATAAGTGTCAGACACTTATGCCTTTCTACATATATAATATTTCCATGTCTGACATTCATCTATAAATGTTTGTGGTCATGAAATTCACCACTTTGACGCGTCAGACTGAAAAAACGCTCCGTGTTCTGTGTCAGACAATATAAATAGATTGTTATTGTTTTATAGCTCTCAATGAATGGATCCTGAGGAAATCAGCTGGTTATCAATAAATTATCCCATGGTCGTTTTTTCGACATGTTCGAGGGGGCGGACACCCCCAATGACACATGTTTTTTGTCAGAGAATTTTATTTTCTGGTTTCAGTTCGAATTTTACAAATAAAACTGGCAGAAACTGAGAAAAAAATCTACAAAATTAAATTTTGAAATTACAGAAATTATTGGGGAAGCAACAAAACTATATAAAAATAGATATACAAGTGAACATAAAAAATTACAAAAACAATACTGATGAAAAAACAGATACTCAATTTCCCATTCATACCTAATAAGTAAACTGAAAACACCTAAATAATCAGTAAGTTTAAGATCGCTTGCAAAATTTGTACCGAACAGGCAAATATTAATATTGTTATGTTATCATTATGTGCATATTTTTCAATAATATTGCATTGTCTTCCAGTTCTGAGCTCGGTTTGAATTTTGAATCGATTACAAAAATGTGTACCGAACACACAAAATTATTATCATGGATATCATAATAAGACACACATTATTGTCAATATTATTGTATCAATAATATATTATGCGATAATATTGCAATGTCCTCCAGTTCGAAGTTAGTTTAAACTTGATTTCAAAATTTGTACAGAACCGACAAATTATATTATTAACAGAAATAAACTCAACAGAAAAAAGCTTTCATTTGAATTCGCTATAAAGAAGAAAATAAACTCTGAAGTAAATCAAACCCATAATTTTGTCACATTAGTGACAAAATCTAGTTAGAAATCTAGTTAGAATTAAATTAGTCCCTTACTATTCCAAATAACACTGCCAAATTTCAACAAAATATGTTGAAGCATTAAGCATTTCAGATATTTATAAAAAAAAAAAAACATTTTCTTTAAAAATGTTGACACCCTGTCTTGAAAACGAAGCATTATCGGACCTAGGTCGAGGGCCGGTTTTTCAATGTTCAGTCAAATGTCTCTGCCACGTGACTGATGTTAGATTGTGAGTTTATTCCTTATAATCTTGAGGCGAGGATCGATTGTAGCACCATCAAACTTGGTATGCTAGTAGTTGGAACCATGATAAAAACTAAAAAAAAAAAAAATTTTGACAAAATTCCAGTAGTGGAACATATATTTTTTTTTAGTTTAAAAATAATTAAATAGATTTTTGCTGTAATCTTGGAAATTATATGATTTATCGGAAAAATAACTCAACAATGAGAAAAACAATTCAATTTTCAACAGAAATTATTCCAAGTAATTTCTTATGAAATGCGCTCGTTTTCTCAGAAACCGTGATTGAACGCCGACATCAAATTTCAAGTTCACGCGCTTATCCGCCGCCGAAAGTTCTGGTAGAGCCGAATATTTGGTTGGTCATAACTCTGCTAAAAATGATCGGGGAATGAAAAGGAAAAGTTCATATCGTTTCCGAAGACTATCTTCTCATGCAAATATTATATGCGAGTATTTGAGTACCTAAAATGTGTTTTGTCGAACTTCACGGAGATGTTTGCGGTTGATCCGAAAATCGTGAATAATTTAGTACATATGGAATTATATTATACTGTAGCAGAAACCCATACCCTCTTTGGACTATATGCTACAATTTTAAAGTAGTGTGACAGGTCCCACTTATACATGCAAAAAAAAACTTTGTTTTACTCCTGCCTCATAGGTATTCAACTAATTCATAAAACCGGCATTCTCTTCAGTAAATGTTGAAAATAATCTCTTATTCATATCCCGCGTATATGTTTAATAACACTGTTGTGAAGTGCAATAAACCTCAAAACTTGAAATAACACTTCATTTTTTATGTAGGATGTGTATGAACGATTATTTTCAACATTTACTGAAGAATCTGCCGGGATTATGGGAGAGTTGAAAACTGAGGCAAGGGTAAAACACAGTGTTTTGTTTGGCATGTAGAAGTGAGACTTGTTTCACTAGTCTAAAATCGTTGCATATGGTCCAAAGAGGGTACTGGTTCCTGTTTCAGTATAATTTTTTCATATCAACTAAAATATCCATGACTTTCGGACCCTCCGTAAATATCGTAGAAGGGTTATGTGAAGTGAGACAAAAAACATTTTAGGTACTCAGGATACCCACATGTTATATTTGCATGAGGAAGTAGAAGTCTTCAGAAACTATATACAGTTTTTCTTTTCCTTCTACTATAGTATATAATTTTCAGCAAAGTTATGACAAATCTGATTTTTGGCCCCGCCTGAACTTAAAGTGGCGGGTTAGTGCGAGCCTGAAATGTGATGTTGGCGTTAAACCAGGTTTTCTGAGAAAACGTTGTTTTTTGATAAATCTTATATTTTTTGAAATAACAATATATATTTTTTTAAATTGAACGTTTTTTAGGTTTCCTCCCCTGATTTTTTGGTAAACAATTTTTTTTCTAATAATACATGATGTCGAGTTGTCATGTGCCGAGTTTCAGAGTGCTACAATTCATTCTTCAGTTTTGGCTCGAGTTTGTCTGTTGTTACTCTGGATATTATTCATTTGAGAAAATATCACATCCATTCTAACCAACAGTCAAATATTGAAAAACTGTAGGTTTGCCCATGTGTAATAACGAATAATTAAGGGCGGTTTTTTAATGTTCAATCGAATGTATGCTATGTGACTGACAATATATTTCCTTGCTTAACAACCAATCAGTGGATTTAAAATTTTGAAATTCAGCCTAGAATCGGAACTACAGTGAAAATATAGCTTGTCGCCAGGGCCGGCCCGTCCATATAGGCGAACTTGTTTTATTCTCCACTTGATGTAGGAGTGAAATCAAAGAATATTTTTTTAGGATTTATTCCTCTTTCAGACACCACTGGCGCTGGATTAACTGAAAAAATTATGGATCAGTTGAATGAGATGTCTCTTTCATTAGAAAACTTACGTGGGCAAGGGTATGATAATGGAAGTAACATGAAAGGTAAACACAGTGGTGTTCAAAAAAGGATTTTGGATATAAATCCACGTGCATTTTTTGTTCACACACCCTGAATCTTGTCGTGAATGATGCTGCTAAATGTAGGCTGGCAGCTACATCCTTTTTTGATTTGGTTCAAAATATATTCGTATATTTTGCTGCTTCAACCCACCGTTGGGAAGAATTATTGCGTCATGTGCCTACCTTGACACTAAAACCACTGAGCGATACAAGATGGGAAAGTCGGATTGATGCCCTGTGTCCTTTACGTTACCAATTAGCTGACGTGCATCATGCGCTTATGGACATTTACGAAGACCATAATCTGGTGGGTTCATCTGGAAATCAAACACGAGTTAAGGCTCCTCAGTCCATTGCTAAAAAAATTGCGGATTTCAAGTTTATTGCTTCTCTTGTTGTATGGTACAATATTTTGTACGAAATAAATATGACTAGCAAACTTCTTCAATCGAAGGAATTTGATCTAAACGCTGCTACGAATGCTTTGCTTAAAACAAAAACCTTTCTCGAAACTTGTAGAAGTGATTTGGGTTACGAAAAAATGCTGGTAGACGCAAGAGAAATTTCAGAGGAAGTCAACATTCCCGCATCATTCGCATCAGAATCGAAGCCAGTCCGTTTGAGAAAAAAGAAAAGGCAGTTCAGTTATGAAGCGGAAGACGAGCTCATACAAGATAAAAAAGTTCAAAATAAATTTTTATTTTGCCGTGCTGGATACCGCCATAAATTCAATCGATGAAAGGTTTAATCAGATAAAAAAGATTAACTGTGTTTTTGGATGTCTTTATAACGTTCATGAGATGCAGAACAAAACTTCCAAAGATGTTCTGGCACACTGTAAAAAGTTGGAAGAATCTCTTAGTCATGCAGACTATAAGGATGTTGATGCAACGGAGTTGTGTGGCGAATTACAAGATGTTGCAAGAAGAATACCTAACAACACTACGCCACAAGAAGTTTTAAACTACATCTGTGAGAATGGCCTACTAGATAGCGTGCCTAATTTAGTAACTGCAATAAGGGTGTTGCTTACTCTTCCTGTGTCTGTGGCCAGTGGTGAGCGCAGTTTTTCTAAATTGAAACTAATCAAAACGTACTTGCGCTCAACAATGACTCAAGAAAGACTTGTTGGATTGTCAACTCTATCTATAGAGCAAAAAATAGCTGAAACAATTGATTTGAAGGAGATCGTTTCCAAAATGAAGTCAAGAAAAAGAAATCTTACCTAACTTAACGTTTTTACTGTTACATACGTCAAAAAGGAAGGTGTATACCCTCTCATCTATATAATGAAGAACAACTCTCATTTTTGATTGAGAATTAAACATTTGTTTGTTTACACTATTGTTTTATTTTGTCACGAATTTTCTTAAGAGGGCGCTGTTCCAGTCTTTCGCCTAGGGCGCCAGGAATGCTCGGGCCGGCGCTGCTTGTCGCTGTATTTTCACGGTGATAAACCTGCTTAGTTTTTGTTTTACTATCTGTCAAGTGAAAATAATGATTTAAATTATAAACGTCAAATTTATGTGTTTTGACTAGTTATCTTTATTTATCAATATGAGCGATCGTTGGGGACAAATGTCCATTGGTATCATAGATGAGGCCGTGGAAAAGAGTATTCCGTTGAATACGGCTACAAGTAAAGCAGCAATTACCAGGTGACACGATTTTTCTATATTTCAAATCGATATATTGTCGTCCTAAATATAATTCGTGGTATGATTGAAAACCTATAATTTTTTGGAATATCAATTCATTGGCAATCCCAATGCAAGAAAATACAACTCGTCCAGCGGATTCGTTGTATTTTAAGCTTTGGGATTGCAATTCATTAATATTCCAGAAAATTATCGGTAACAATCATACCACTTATTATATTACCCCTGATAATGTGAGTTTATTCCTTGATTTAAACGAATAATGTCACATTCAATCTTACCACCTGACAAATTCACCTGTTAGTCAATCTACACGCTAACAGGATATTGAAAGACCGATCCTTAAACTCAACAAAATAGTTATTTACCTAACAAGCGCGGAAAGTAGTACTTTTCCGCACGCGACGGCAGTTAAGGGCGGAAAAGACATTTTCCGTAGAGTTAGGAACAATATTTTTCCTACAAGTGTTTTTGTCCATCTTATCAATGAAAAAAAACAAGGTTTTTAATAAACAAGTTTTTATAATAATGCTACAAAATGACAAATAAGACAGAATAGTTACATAGATCATTTAGTTAGTCCTAAATATCCTCCATTTTCAACAATACAAAAATCGTGCGGAAAAGTAAAAATCGTACGGAAAAGTACAACTTTCAAAACGAAAAATCTTGCGGAAAAGTTACTTTTCCGCATGCTCGTAGGAAATAGTTATTTACCTAACAAGTGCGGAAAGTAGTACTTTTCCGCACGCGACGGCAGTTGCACAAACGACGCGGAGCGGAGTTCGGGCAAGCCGTTAAGGGCGGAAAAGACATTTTCCGTAAGAGTGTTTTTGTCCATCTTATTTACGAAAAAACAAGGTTTTTAATAAACAAGTTTTTATAATAATGCTACAAAATGACTAATAAGACAGAATAGTACATACATCATTTAGTTAGTCCTAAATATCTTCATTTTCAACAATACAAAAATCATGTGGAAAAGTAAAAATCGTACGGAAAAGTAAAAATCGTGCGGAAAAGTTACTTTTCCGCACGCTCGTAGGAAAAAGAAATTTGTTCTGGTGATTGTGAAGCGTGGAGACACATTATCGGGTTGAAATATAGTGAAGTGAAAATGAGTAGCAAACGGTGGTTGATACCTTTTATTGTGTAGTGTGGGTGTTTGTATAGTTTCTTCGAGCCAGATGCGGATACAGAACGTCTCTTAATTAAGGCCGATTCAGATACATGGGTGCCCACGCAGGATTTCTGAAGCACGTGCAATTTACAAGCATATGCATTTTTGATCCGTTTTCCTGAAAACTGCAAGACCGTTCACATACGTGCCTTTTACTTGCGTTTCTATCTTATGGTCATATTTTATCTGGCTCTGGATTAATTTTCTCAATACTGTATATTCTACTTAAATCTATCATTGAACTAGAACATGTTCTAATTCCGTGCGTCCTCACCCCGCGTTTTTCAGGCACGCCGACGGGCGTAAAGAAGGAACATCGATGGGTATGCATTTCTCATGCCAGAGTCATAAATGTAGACTGATAGGCACGCATGTATCTGAATCCGCCTTCAAGGGGAATTAAGTATAGAGTTGAAGTTTAAGAGAAAGAGGTGATGACGTAGGTCTCCTGGGAGAATGACTTGTGAATTTTGATCTTATCGGGGCGGGCAAATGCCTCCTTGGGACTAGTCACTTCAGATATGAATGAATATTAATATTTTCGGTATTCTCCAATACCTCCAACGCCTTAAAACAAACGTCAATGGCAATACCAACACAATGAAATAAAACATAAGTATCACTGATGACAGCTGATTTTATTTCGGCATCCAGTTCAAAGATGTTAATTATTTCTCCATGTAGTACGCCTGTTTGTGCTACCAACCCACAAGGTTTTAAAGACGAGTTTTTTCCTCCCCGACCCCCACCCGCCGGTAGCCACTCCAGTAGCTATCGTCTCAGCCGTCTCGGCAATACGCCATCATTCGCCTTCTTGTGCTTACAGAGTTCGTACTGACCACCGGTACGCTGCGTGTAAGTATATAATATAACATATTTCAGCTTTTTCAGCTATGGGTAAATCGAAAAAGAGGAGACATTGTTCTTCTGATAGTGATTCAGATGTCTCAACTTCAAACAGAGATCTTATGAGACGACTTAAAAAGCTTGAAAGCCTCTATAATGCGAAACGTGCAAAACATGGCCGTTCAAGGTCTCGATCGCGTTCTCGTGCAGATCGCAGAGACCTATCAGGACAACGTGCTCCTAGCACGGTTGGGGATAGTTCGCTACAACATAGTCCTGCACGGTCTATAAGCTATTCGCCGACAAATATTTTCAATGATTTGGGTGTAGCCCGAGATCCGTGCGACTCGGCAAACACCATCGACAGTGTTGCCCATAGTCCGCGCGGCATGGCTTCACTATCACCTGAAAGTCCTGAAACAGAGGTATTAGTTATCCACAATGATGTCGAATTACCAGACGACATCTTAAACATATGGGGAGCAGATCCTACGCCCACAGACAACGAGGTTGTAAAATTGCACCCAGCATTGTCTGGGCGCTGGTCACAAATTCTTTCTAATGGCTTGCCAGAAAACGAAATCAAAGACATTTCACAAAAATATAAAATCCCTGCCAACTGCCCCTTATTATCTGCACCGATTATTAATCCAGAAACAAAAGCACTGATCCCAGCCAATATTCAAAAAAAAGACCAGGCTTATGCTCAATTTCAATCGAAACTAGTGATTTCTTTGGCAGCCGTGGGAAAGGAATAGATAGTATCCTGACAGAGACAACGAACCTACCCCCTATATATAAAGATATACTGCTTCCCAGTTTATCTGATGTGGGGAGACTTCTAACTAGCTTATTTAATGACTTATCAATGACACGCCGAAGCTTCATATATCCATATATGAATAAGGATATTAAAGAGTTGTTAGACAAATGCCCCCCTTCAGATCTTTTATTTGGACCCGATATCACTGAAAGGGTAAAAACAGCAAAAAACCTGCTGGCGACCAGTAAAGATATGAAACCCTCAACTTATACGCCTTCAAGTTTAAAAACAACTGTCACAAACAACCTCAAAACTGGAAAAAAGGGAGGGGGCCAGGAGAGGAACCCGACTTATCGTCGACCTCATCAAAATTTAAACAGGTATCGCCCTACCGGTCAATCGAGGGAGACCGGTCACTACAACAGGGCGATCCTCGAAGGACACGAAGGAGAAGTACAGAAGGAGAAAATAAATGATGTAAGTTCCCAAATCATTTCTGGTAGACTTTCTAGATTTCATGAAAAGTGGACCACCATAACATCTAACAAATTTGTTCTAAAATGGATTAGGGGCTATTGTATACCCCTAAACAGAACACTAGTACAAACAGTTCTCCCAAGAACATTTAATATGACTAAAAAAGAACGTCAACTTGTTTTTGCAGAAATTGAAAAACTTCTTATACGAGGGGCGGTCATAAAGTGCGAGCCACTTTCCGACCAATGTTTATCAAATTTTTTCCTAGCTGACAAACCCAATGGGAAAAAACGATTTATATTTAACTTGAAAAAATTTAATGATTAGGTACGTGGATGCCCCACATTTCAAAATGGAAGACATACGAACCGTACTGAGGTTAATTCAGAAAGACTGCTTTCTTGCGTCAATAGACCTAAAGGACGCATATTTCCTAGTGCCTATGGCAAAGGAACATCGAAAATATTTAAGGTTTCACTTTAATAACACTCTTTATGAATTCACTTGCCTTCCATTTGGACTGTCATCGGCACCTCACGCCTTTACAAAAATTCTCAAGCCAGTAATACATTTCAGATCACAAGGTATCACTTGTGTTAATTATTTAGATGATTTTTTGATTTTTGGCGAAACATTCATTGACTGTAAAGAGAAAACAATGGCAGCCGTACAAATCTTAATATCTCTTGGATTTGTCATCAATGATGACAAAAGTGCCTTGAATCCCTCAACAACTCGTAAGTTTTTAGGTTTCATTTTTCACACTGATACCTTAAAAATTGAACTTCCGCAGGAGAAAAAAGAAAAGATTATTCAATACATCAAATATCTTCAGTCGAAAAAAGTATTTAAAATCAGAGAGTTTGCACAATTTGTGGGAGTATTAGTGTCAGTGTGCCCAGCAGTCAAATATGGCTGGCTCTATACAAAATCATTCGAGAGATAAAAATTACTGTCCTTACAAAACAATAAAATGAACTATAATGCAAAAATGTCGATCACGAACCCCTGTGATTTTTGTTGGTGGCTTAATATAGCAACAGCACAAAATGACATAAAACAAGACTCTTTCCAAATGGAAATTTTTACAGATTCCTCTCTCTCTGGGTGGGGGGCATGTTGCAATAAGGAAAAGACACATGGTTGGTGGACTCTTCAAGAGAAGAGACACCACATACATTTTTTGGAACTGCAAGCTATATTTTTAGCCTTAAAATGCTTTGCCAAAAATTTGAGAAACTGCAACGTCCTAATTAGATGCGACAATACAACTGCTATTGCCTGCGTAAATCGAATGGGCAGCGTTCAATACTGTCACCTTCATAATCTCACAAAACTGATATGGCAGTGGTGTTAACAACGCAATTTGTGGATATTTGCGTCCTACATCAACACAAGAGACAACTGGCGAGCTGATTTAGAATCTAGGGCCTTACAGCCAGAAACGGAATGGTCCTTGGCCGACTATGCCTTTGCACAGATTCAGAAAAAATTTGGCACACCTGAAATAGATTTATTTGCGTCCAAAAACAATCGAAAATGCGAAAAATACATTTCGTGGCTTAGGGACCCAGATGCATTCGCTTGTGATGCCTTTACTCTGTCATGGCAAAATTTGAAATTTTATGCTCTCCCACCTTTTTCTGTTATTTTACGAGTACTACAAAAGATAATAACCGATAAGGCTGAAGGTATTTTAGTAGTACCTTATTGGCCATCTCAAGCATGGTATCCACTTTTCAAGAAACTCTCCTGTGAATATCCTATTTTTCTCGAACCCAACTCTAAACTATTGGTTTCTCCTTTCAGCGCAGCGGAACACCCTTTAGCTGCGAACCTTACGTTAGTAGCATCGCTACTATCAGGAAATCTCTAATACTCAAACAAGTACCTGAATGTGCCATAGAAACGACACTTCAATCTCTTTCCAAGACAACTATCAAACAGTACGGAACAACATACAAACTTTGGTGGGACTTTTGTAAAGAATCTAGCATTAACCCATACAGAGGTAACACACAGGATGTTTTAACTCTCCTACAGTCTTTATTAGACAACTCCAACAGTGCCTTTGGGTCCTTCAATTCACATAGGTCAGCTCTTTCTTTGATTCTTCCTGGTAATATAGGGGAAGATCCAATCCTAAAAAGGTTCCTGAGAGGCGTCTTCAGACTAAGGCCTCAAAAACCCCGATATAACTTCATCTGGGACCCAAAGCAAATATTTGATTATTTCGAGAAAAATCCACCAGGCTCCTTGAAGGCCTTATCTCTAAAACTCATCACTCTTTTAACCTTGGCTACTGGCCAACGAATTCTAACGTTATCGTTGATCAAATTACCGAACATTAAAGAATACGATAGAGGTATGCAAATCTTCATAACTGACAGAATTAAAACATCTGGCATGAACACCAAACAACCATGTCTATTCCTCCCAGTATTTGAGGAAATGCCTCACATATGTGTTGTATCCTGTTTAAAACGATATATACTTGAAACCCAAAATATAAGAGACCCCAGTTTCGAATGGTTATTCATAACTTTCCAGAAGCCCCATAGAGTTGCCTCAAAGCAAACATTAAGCCGTTGGGTACAGTCTGCATTACAGCTTGCAGGCATCGACACCAGCATTTTCAAGACACATTCAAGTTGTCATGCGTCAACATCAGCAGCAAGCAGTGCAGGCGTGCCGATAGACATAATAAAAGACTCTGCAGGCTGGAGCAGAAATTCCTCAACCTTTGGTAGGTTTTATAATCGCCCCCTTTCAGAGCATGGCCAGTTTGCTACAAAAGTGTTCAAATCCTAAATAAAATCATATTTTGGTTCCACAACTTGTAGGAAATTATTTAGAATTTATTTTTTGTTTTATTTGAAACAAAATTGTATTTTGGTTCCACAACTCCTTGTAGGAAATTATTTAGAATTCAAATTTTGTTTTATTTGTTATTTCAAACAATGAACAAATTATTTTGTGACACTTGACACTTGTAGTTGTGTTGTGACTTGTGACTTAAAAATATAAACAAAATGTTCTTCTTCTTTTGCATATTAATGTTGTATGGCCTTTTTCCCTTCGGGAAGTTGGCCAGGTCGATGAAACGAACCGTTCAGTTTCCTGGAATATTTCACAAACCCGCAAGTTATGTCATCAGTTGACACTCTTTTAAATAAAGAAATACCAAGAGAAGTTTGCGGTTCATTCACAAATTCATAACCATCCTTATCTTTGAACATCTACATGGTGAAATAATTAACATCTTTGGACTGGATGCCGAAATATAATTTAACGATCAAAAGAACTTACCTGAAGTTCGATCGTAATTATATGAGGCATCCAGTCCAAAGATGTTCACACCCCACCCAACCACACCCTGCTGGTTATGAATTTTTAGGAGTAACATTTGAACAAAAATGATGGCGTATTGCCGAGACGGCTGAGACGATAGCTACTGGAGTGGCTAGCGGCGGCTGGGGGTCGGGGAGGAAAAAACTCGTCTTTAAAACCTTGTGGGTTGGTAGCACAAACAGGCGTACTACATGGTGAAATAATTAACATCTTTGGACTGGATGCCTCATATAATTACGATCGAACTTCAGGTAAGTTCTTTTGATCGTTAAATAATATATATTCCTGACAGCGACCAGATTCTATCTCGACAAGTTACAACCACCTCTTGTAGATGTAGTTTGTATTGAAAAAAAGTTAAATATATCGAATTTTGAATCGATGTAGCTGATATACTTGATGAAAATCCATGTTAACGTTTATTGATTTTCATAAATTGTGAACCAAAATTTGTAAAAGTCTTTCTGCTGAGACCAACTTATAACTATCATTATAAGTTCCCTGCAGGGCTGTTCCTGTCCGATAAAAAATAGTACCAGATCTCATTTGGAAAAAGTACTAGAATTAAGAATTTAGTAGTGGATTCTACTTTTCTTCAAATTTGCAGTAATCGAGAAAGGTTCTGGGTATTAGCAAAGAGGCAATGTTAGTTTTCCATTCAAAACAAAATCGCCAAGATATAACACTAACATCACACTATGAATAAAAATAATAATTTGAAAAATAACCAAATTCATAGAAAAGTTGATCAAAAAACAAAATTTGAGGTAATAAAGTAATAACCTTATTCATAATAATAATTGATGCATTTCTTCCTGGAATCTGGCAGTTGGGAGTTGTCAAGTCAAACCTGTGTGAAACCACAACTTTTGACAGTTTTGACTTTTGACACAGCAGTCACAGAACATCAGATTAGTTAGAACGAGAATGTGACCGGGGGTGGTACTCTGTAACTTGTTTTGCAAAGCGAAGCGAAACGAAGTTAAACGAAGCACACGCTATCACTTTGTGGTGTACCGGAAAGAGATGGCGATTGTTTCGCTTCGCTATCGCTATGCGATAAAAGTTACAGAGTCCCAGTGACACGCTAGACCCTTTTCTTTTTCTCTATTTTTTTCTCTTCAATTTCTTTTTAGTAGACTTGATTTGCCTCTCTAGTCTCTAATCTCTACACAGATTTGGAGATTTTGTGACGGAAACATTGAACCCAATCTCAAAACTGCAATAGTACTAGTTTTTCACTAAAAAGTACTTTAGTACCGAATCTCTTCAAATAGTACTGAATCTGGTACTAAAGTACTGACTGGAACGACTGGAACAGCCCTGGTTCCGTGCGACCTACGTGCCACGTGCGACTCACACAGAACATCACAGACCACATACCCCTAGACGGTTCACGACAACGCTAACTAATGAAGACGAAAATAAGCGCCATCTGAAGATTCGTATCGGTACTATCGTAAAGATGCGGGAAATTCAAATCTTGAATTTGATACCTCAATGTTTGTGAGAAGTTTCAACGCGTTGTTTACAACCTCAAACAACACTTGATATCACGATTAAAAAGTTTTCCAAATATCAAGTGTTGTATGAAGTTGTAAACAACACGCTGAAACATGAAGTTGAATGAAATGTAAAAATTTGTTCATAGTATATTACGTAGAGTAAATTCTCAGAAATCAAACTAATTTGGTGTGCATATGCCTATGTATTTCTGAGAATTTACTCTATTTTATACTTGAAATAGAGTATGATTTGTTGCTAAAACATTTTTTATTAATGTAATGGTAAAAAAAACAATTTCAAGTCAAAAGTTGGTTTATTGTCGAATATGTAAAATGTCATTGGATAAGGGTAAAATAATCATACACATTGTTTGAAAAATAAAATACAAAACAACATGGGTGCAGTACCAAATATATGGGTCCTAATATAAGAGAGTACATAAGGTATACAAAGGTACTAGATAAATAATAATAATAATAATCTTCATCAACTAACCATTTTGTTACGTTGTGTACATATATGGTAAGTAATATAGAGCATCTTTACTTGGATTAGGGAATGTATGCCTTATTTCAGACGAGCCTTCGCAATGAGGAACACAACACTTATTGTGGTAAACCGTGATGAATGGTGAAAATAAATAATCACTACAGAATTTCATAGTAAAAACTTTTAAATCACACTAACAATAACAATGTTCACTATTATAGGAACACACTATCACATTAAACGTAATATTTCTCAAAGTCCATTTATTAAAATTTCATTTATATATGTTTTGTTCTCAGAAATTTACTCTCTTCTTCTTAAATTTGACATGACCATTGATACCACACGCACAGAACTCATAATTATGAGTTCTGTGACCACACGACGAACGTTTTAGAATCAAGCATAGAACGAAGAACAAATCGACAGATCACAGCGACCCCATAAGATTCGTATCGGTACTAAAAAAAAGGTTCATGGTCACGTAACCTACGTGAATCGTCTAGGGGTATGTGGTCTGTGTAGAACATGCGAATATGGCATTCTGCAGTTTTTCTACTCTACAAAAATTCTGATTGGTCCTTGCCATGTGGTTCACGTATGTGAAGTCAGGTCTATAAGCATTCTTGCTCTCAGCAGAAGCAGAGTGAAATGACATTTATACTGTGGCTCCCTCTAGGAGATGAACTTTGATTCAATAACTAACTTTTGTTTGTATTGATTGTTTTCGGCAGCCCTCAATCTAGATTGGAAAAATTTATTAATATAAAAAGGGTTAATAGGAATCGAAAAAAACTCCGATTTCAACTAATCCTTTTCTACTATCTGGTGAGTTTTAAGTTATCAAACCTCTTGTAATGTATTAATTCGTTCAATATTTGACAAGAAAAAGGGCCGACCTCCCTTGGTGCAGAACTACCAAAATATCGTATTCTCAGTATTTTTCAATATGGTTATTAATAACAGGTACTTTCTTTCAGATTGCTATCATGTCCAAGAGAACCATTGCAGAACAAGAAACGAAAATTAAAGACTCTCTTTTCGATTTTGTTAAAACCAATATTCCTGATGCAGATCTGAATTTGATTGATGAAATTGTTCTTTCCTATGTTATCGCTGTGCTAGAAGATGTTGGATCTGACCCAATATTTGATGTGGAAGGTGAGATGATCACAAATTGTATAGATCCTTCAATTCAAAATACATTATGATATATTCATTTGTACTTAAAATCATTTAATGAAGTTCCCTATTCGAATCATAAAACAATTAGTCATAGTTTAGATTATTTAATTTGATATGCTGCTGTTCTTTAAAGGCTTTTGTGAAATGATGGCAGCCTATTTTCCCGAATTTGAATCTATAAACCATACAACTGTGTGCCAGTGGATGTTTGAACTAGAAGCAAAGCTACAAGAGTCAGAACAGAGAGAACATAAAAGTTCCAGTTTGGACATATCACTTCCAGAAATAGTTCCCAAAACAAAGCTAAGGTGAGTTTACTCAGGAAATTCATTATTTTTATCCAACAAAAAATATCAATTTACCCAAGAAAAAAATTGCAATAGTTATCTCTAAGTACAGTGACAATAGAATTTTTTTTATTGCAAGTCTGATAAAATTCAACTTCTACATTTTAGGCGCTTCCAGAGGTCTAAAATACAACTTGGAAATAGTCTCCTAGCCTTCCTGGGGTGGGATTCCGTGTACTATAGAATTTTATTGTAGACAGAATAAGTGAGTCCACATCATTGTTGAATTCATGGGAGAGATAGAGAAACTGTCGACAATAGAATTCTATGGTACATGGAATCCTACTCCTGAAAATTACTGAAAATGATCTTAGTTCTTGACAATTCAATTTTACATACTATTGTTCAAGAAATATCTGCAATCTAAGTATGTACTTCTTTTCCAAAAATTTTTAGAATTGCTAAATTTTTTTTAAATTACCCATTTTATATTGGTAATTTCATCAAAAATCATTGTAATAATGTGGCACATCGATAGTGCATGGTTAAGAATAATTTTTAGACCTGAACTTCAGAAGTCAAAGAGCACTCAGGTATACCATAAATTTCAAATCTACTTGATATTTGAAACATTTTGACAACTTTTATATACATCAATACTTTGGAAAATAATTTTTATCAAAACATGCGACTGATACACTATTCGTAAATTTTATAAAAGAAAATTAACAGTCAAGCATGACATAATATTGAAATCATTTTTTATTATTTTGAAAAAAGCAATCGGGTTAGCGGCTGAGATTTCGTGAACTCGTGTGAAATAAAAAAATAAAAAAATGTCAACTTCGTCAAGAAGTCATGGGAGTACTTCTGAGTAAGTAATTTTCAACCTTCTCAATGCACAAATCATTATTGAAGTTGAATTTTATCAGAGTTATTGAATTAAAAATGTGACATTGTATATAAGAGTACAAATATCATAATACAAGACAAGATAATGGTTACTAAAAGCTTCGTGAAATTTGGGTATTGAATCAACAATTTTTCATATACAGGATGGGCTACCAGTAATGCCTCGGTCTTCTGGAACTGTACGGTCTTCTGGAACTGTACGGTCTTCTGGAACTGTACAATAATTTTTTATGAAAAATGTGTGTGCAAGGAGTTGTCAACTTGGGCTTTTGGTAAAAAATATTTTGGAATTCACAGGGTGTTCCTATAAACAGTATGATTGTTTTTTAAATGGAATACCCTATACTTATGTGAATGAATTTTTGAAACTCCCGTAAAAAATTAGAATGATGAATATCTGGAAAACAGTGAATCTTAGGTATCATATATCTTCATCAAACTGTCTCTAGTTTTTCATGAGAATTTCGAAAATGCATTCATATATAGGGTATTCTATTTAAAAAAGTACAAACTATAACATACATATTTAAAAAAAATATTGTTTAGTCCTAGAAAACCAAGGCATTACAGATGGCCCACCCTGTTTAATATATTAAGACCTGAATATTGCTAGCTAATACTTTTGGCAATATCATACGAAAGCATTGTTGCCTAGCCATAGCATGACACACCACATAAAAATTCAGAGAGCTTCAGTGCGAGGGATTTTTTATGCAGATATGGAGTGCTTTTGCTCTAAGACAGCAATGCTTCATTGCGAATGCTCAAAAAAGAAATCCTTTGCACAATATCAAAACTAATACTAAAACCCTTTTAGTGTGTTCAATCTTGACACTCAACAAAGAATGAAATATCAGTAGCAATGTTAACAAACAAACAATCCAATTGTATTGGAAACATTGAAATAGCTGATTTTTGTTGGGGAAAATGCGCTAGTGCGTGTTTTTTCACGAAAAGTTTCATGGCATGAATGCATTTGTTATTAAAAAATAGTCAAATCAACTTCTGACTCCTCTGAAAAGAAATATCAGAGCTGTAGGTAGGTAGTATTCACTTATATGTGGATTTGAACACCCTGATTAATATACAACAGGGGAAGTTGCACAAAGACCCACAGAACTAAGCCAAAAAAACATGTAATTTTGCGTTATTATGTTTCAAAAGGAATCTGGGCATTATTTTAAACCAAGGTCATCCTAATTTCATGCTGCCAGACTGACAATTAACTTTAGATATGAACACTTAATTCCTTGTGCATTTCTGCTGTATAAATAAATAATTCATGCATTTTAAGGCCATTATCAATCCCAAAAGACAATTTTCTCAATCGACAAAGATACACTTTTGATTCTTGATACATAAATGAGCAATCTGTTCAAATATCGTAATTTTTGTGCTTTTTCTTTGTTGTGATTAAGGTCTCACAACAACTCAGAAAGTGATGTCCCAAAAAGAACCCACAAGCTCTCAGAAATGAGTGATGGAGGCTCTACTGATAGCTCGTGCTGCGATTTTCCAGACGAAATGGATATTTTGCAGGAAATGTTTCCAACAGTGTGCACTATCGAGGTAGGTGGACATGGAAGTTTTTCTCATACAAGACACAATACCGATGGTAAAAGTAAGTTTATCGGATTTCTTCGAAAATTAAAAATATATACATATTGTTTTTTATGTAGTTTTGTCTCCTGAACACGAATCTGAAAAAATTTGAGGAGGTCTCAAGTACAAATCTGAACAAAACATTAGCATCAGACTCGAGTGGTATTTCATGAACTAGGTTAAGATTTAGCAAGAATAAGATATTCGGCACTTGTTGAGCCCCATATAAGATATGGAATTGCATTTTGGGGATTATGTAGCTCTCAGTTGTTAAATTCAGTCTTTGTTTTAAAAAAACGAGCACTCAGTCTTATGTTTGGTACAAAACCAAGGGATCACTGGATCATTGTTTAAGTATTAACAAATATGACAGACTGCTTGTTTGGTCCATAAAAAAATATAAAAATACAGTGAATGTAAATAGGCACAATACACGAAACGGTTTTCATCTACGTCTTCCTATTCCAAGAACATCACTCATATAAAATTCTCTAATATATGAAAACAAAGATATATAATCACCTACCAGTAAAATGAAAAGTGTATGTGATAAACAATTCAGAAGGGCGCATCAAATAAAAATTTTTAAATGACAGGGGGGGTCAAGTGGCACGTCGAAAAGAGAATTCAATTCTCTTTACAACCATGTAAATGTTTTTGAATTTTGTTTATTATCGAGGTATGTGTAGTATTCAGATCCCCATTTATATTTGATATTTCGAATTTGAATTCCCCCCCATTCCGTTTAAAAGTTTTGAGTTGATGTGTCCCCCCACACCCCTTTCGGGCAATCGCCATTTTGTCTATTTCAAAAAGTAGTATCAGTGAAACCCTAAAAACGTTTTTTTTTCATGTTTGTACGTCGAATCGTTCAAAAGCTAATAGGAGGGGGGGGCTATTGAAAGCCGTATTGTATATGATTTTATTGTGTGACTAATTTTATCAATTTTTTGTTTTACTATCGACTATTTTTAAACACAAATTACCTAATCCAACCTTGCTTGGAATCGCAAATTGAAAGGTAGGACCTCGTTAATCCTTAGCTTGCACAAGTATCGACTTTTGAGGGCTTCTAATGGAAGAAACAATTTTAACAACAACAAAACAACAATTTTTCATTCAAACATTGAATGCAATTGTATTATACCATACAAACTATAATTTAATTTGACGGGTAAGGTTATCAAGAATATGCTTGCTATCTCATGGCTTAGGGAAGAAAGGAGGACATAATGACCTAACCCAAACCAACGTCGGTATCTAAGTTGAACACACTACATAATCTTCCATCTAACCTAACTGATCAGATGTATTAAAATATTTCAATACATCTCATAAGTTAGATTAGATGAGCGATTGGAGTGTGAAAAGATTGTATTCAATTTGGATGGCGACGTTAGTTTGGGTTAGGTTAGGTAATTTTCTTGAGATAGCGAGCGAAGCGAGCCTGTTTTTATTAATCTTTTATGGTGATTTGACAACCTAAACCAATGTCGCTATCTAAATTGAACACATTACAATCTCCCATCTAACCTAACTGATGTATTGAAATATTTCTATAGTCTCATCAGTTAGGTTAGATGAGCGATTGTAGTTTGAAACGATTGCATTTAATTTGGATTGCGACGTTAGTTTGGGTTATGTTAGGTTAGGTCAGGTCATTTTCCCCTTCTTATGTCTTTTGTAAGTCATGAGATAGCGAGCGAAGTGATCATGTTTTCATCAATCATCTATGGTGATTTGGCAACATTGGATATTTTCGATCATCAGAAATTTCAGGCGACCAACCTATGACAAGAACTAAAATTACTGACATCATATGTCATGTTTATGGTTACAAGAAGGTGAAATTTTTGTGTAAACTGTTATTATGGTGCTTGTAATTGTGAAATATGGCTGGAAAAAAGGTTGATAAAAAATGGTCGATTTTCAAAATTTAGAAAGGCATAATTCGGAAAGGACTTGAGACTCCCTCAATCAAAAATTCAGAGACTTGCTCAGGACACAACGTAAGCAACAATTTTTTTTTTCGACAAAGTCTGATAAACTTACCTTTTCCCAGTAATCATCATTTCACAAGTATGTTAATGAAGCTTGTGTCTTCTTTATATGAATTAGTGTAAAAAAAGTAATGTATTGCCCATTCAAACATAAAAATTAAAAAAAATCAAAATATGGATCAACCAGGATCTGAACCTGTGACTTATCAATTTCTTACTACACCATTAGATACTATTGGTAAATGATGAAGTCAAAAACAACAGACCTCGCTTTTTGAATCTGAATAACTATCGGATTATGTTAAAAAATAGAAACACAGGATTAATGAAGTGTATGCACAAGAAAAAAATCAGCTGTAAAATCGAATTACAAATAAAAATTATGGCTGAAATATTTCTCAACTGAGAAAACAAGGTTTTGATTTTAATTTTTTAAATGGAACATAGATGGCATCTGATACAAGTGGGCTGTTTCAACAATACTTCAGATGGTATCATATTGTGAGATTTATAACCAAATTCATTAGAAAGTTGAATTATTTCGATATGCCAACCTTATACAAATTAATTCATAATCAAATTGGAGGAATAATATTAAAACTAAAACAAAAATCACTCAGCACTCTGGAGCGGCTTATCATTGTAATATACTATAGTCTAGTTCCTAAATTGTAAATAGTGACTCATTGTACATTTTCAGGTTTTTACGGGATTTGAAAGTGCAGAGAGGTTGTATGAAAGTGGCAAAGTTAGCTGATTTCCGTTCTATTTCTTGACCTGCTTTATATGAATTATGCATACAACCCATGAATCACTATCTACAATTTAGGAACTGGGCTATTTGCTTCCTAAGCTGCAAAGAAATGCTTAAAAACCTGCAGCACCACATCATTTGAAGATCTAGATTCAAATTTCTGAACCGAATTAATGCTCTTATTCCGAATCAAATATGTTGCTACTTAAAACTAGAATGCTGATGAAATACCTGTTATGATAAAAAAGAAATAGTAACTCCAAACAACTTTATTGTATTTCTCACCCTAGTCACAATGACATTGACAATAATCCACCTTTCTATATACAGTGCATCACAATACCCCACTTATTTTATGTGTGAAAACTCCGTAGATTGGGGTCGTCATTTTTTTTTCAATAGCCTGTGTATTATCCGTTCACTGTCTTGATGGGTAGATGGGATCTCAGTATTCCATTACATGCTTTAAATGTTTTGGCAGAGGCTATTAATATCTTCATATAGCATTAATAAGATTAGAGGAGAGACTATACATTAAAAAAATTGAAAATGGTTTGGGTACAGAAATAAACAATTTTTGGAATTTTGTAAATGACAGAAAAAAGAATAATGATAGTATTGGGAATTATGTATATAAAAATGAAAAAATTGAAGAAAATGAAACAGCAGAAGCATTTGCAACGTTTTTTGCCTCTGTTTACTCAAAGACCAAGTCGTCATATCAGTCATATTCCGATGGTGTGAGTGGTACTCCTTTAACAAATAATACACTCAATATGCAACTAGTCACACAGTTTGAATATAAAGAAGCAGTAAAAAAACTGAAACCTAAGAAGGCAGCTGGAATAGATGGTATTCCACCCTATATATTAAAAGGTGTAAGTGATTGGTTGGCAACACCTCTGCTACATATCTTCAATTTAATCCTGAAGACGAACGAATTTCCGAGTTTATGGAAGACAGCTGTAGTTACTCCCATTTTCAAATCAGGTGACAAGATGGACATTGAAAATTTCAGGCCTATATCCATAATGTCGGCACCATCTAAATTATTTGAACAAATTATATATTCAAGATTATATGGATATGTTGAAAATAGTATAATGCCTCAGCAACATGGTTTTGTTACAAAAAAATCGGTTAGTACAAATTTATTCAGCTTTGCTTGTACAGGGTATGAAACACTTGAGAGTAAGTCGCAACTTGATGTAATATTTACTGATTTTAAAAAGGCTTTTGACAAAGTCGATCACGATGTACTACTAGCAAAGTTGAATGAATTTGGACTCTCTGATGGCACACTCAAAATGCTCGGAAGTTATCTTGAACATAGATTTTTAGTCGTTAAACATAATGGAAATACTTCGGGGAAATATGAAGCTAATTCTGGAGTACCTCAGGGTTCCAATTTAGGGCCCTTACTGTTTGTTATGTTCATTAATGACTTGCCCTCAGTTCTTAAGTATTCAAGCTGTTTATTATTTGCAGATGATCTAAAAATTTTTAAAAAAATTGAAACTATCAGAGATAGTGTTAAGTTACAGAAGGACTTGCAATAGTGGTAGAGTGGAGCTGTAAGAATAAACTATTCTTCAATTTAAACAAATGTTGTGTTATGAGAATAACAAAGTTGAGGGAGCCGATAATATTTGATTACATGATGCAAGGGGAAGGGTTACAGAGCGTTAGGGAAATGAAAGATCTGGGTATTACATATGATGATAGACTCTCCTTTTCGAACCATATTAAAAATATCATTAAATCAGCAAACCGTATGTTAGGCTTTATAGTGAGGCAAACATCAAATTTTTCCAATATAGAAGCTATAAAGATTCTGTACTGCACTCTAGTCAGATCGAAACTTGAATTCGGATCAGAAGTTTGGTTAGGAGAATATCAAATTACACTTTCTGAAGTAGAAAAAATTCAAAACAAATTTTTGAGATTCTTGTACTACAAAAAATATCGTATCTATCCTGACTACAGAGTAGTTAGAACTACACAATTGAGAAATGAATTCAGAATATTGCCGCTGGACAACAGAAGAAGTCAAAATATATTAATATTTCTATTCAAAATATTGAATTATAAAGTCAACTCTCCTGAACTCCTTTCACGGATAAGATTTAATGTGCCAGCAAGGAGAACGAGAAATTCTCTTATGTTCAATATACCCCTGGTTTCTAGTACCGTAAGGTCTCCGCTTATAATCATGTTGCGACTAGCCAATACATTAAATTTATTGATGGATATAGATTGGACAGTTTCATTGAAGGCTTTCAAAGAGATCGTTACACAGTATATCAGAAACTTCAATTAATCTTATGTATTAGACTGTAAGCCATACAATTTAAATGTAAATTAAAATTTCAAACTTTTTTTTATTCATGTAAAAAGGCCTTGTAGGCCTGTTTGAATAATAAATAAATAAATAAATAAATAAATAAATAAATATCTAGAGGATATTTTTCCTTCATTCTGGAAAATCGATAAAATTGTACAAATACATACCATGCTATTCTTGCTAATTTTGGACCAATTTCCTCACTAATAGTCCTTTCTAAAATCATTGAAAAACTTACAATAAAAGAAGTAACTTCCTTCCTTAAGGAATTCAATTTACTTTACTGAATTCCCATCAGTTTGGTTTTTATACATCAGAAAGTACGAAAGATGCCAGGGTCTTGACATTCCTGGGAACCCTTTATTTCTCTATTTGAATGACCAACACGCACTTGCAGCGGTATTTGATGATTTATCCAAGGTTTTCGATTATGTTAGTCACGAAATATAACTACATAAGGAAGAAGTAACTAAATAATTCTTTTTTTTTGTTCATGAAACTTGCTCTCCCTCTCCCTTTACGAGGGTGTTTACATGAGAAGTGAGACAAGATGTGAAAAGTTTGGTGTTATAGTATTTTCTTTATGCATTTGGTTGTATGTATTCTCCCTTACCTTTTAAAATACACTTATTTTCTATTTCTATGATTTTTTTACGACTTTCACAGCTCCGTTGCACTGAGAATCTAAAGATGAAAAAAAAGCACAAATTTCGAAAGATGAAAAATTGCTGAGCATACCTGGGTTAAGGAATGCTGAAAGAAATGATACAAGTAAAAGTCCTTGCTTATTTTATCTACGGGTTTTCATAACTCACAATACACACATGTTATACCACAGTGCTCGATAGAAACTTGTTTTACATTAAATTATAATAAATTTTCGAATTCAAGGTTAAACACTGCCTCACCATAGCAGCTGGAGATATTGAACGTGCCACTCAAATACTCATCGATCGTCAAGAAAGCGGTCAGTGTCTGAGCCAAAATAATTCTCTCACCTTTCAAGTGAGCAAAAAAACCATCGACGACTCCGAACTGAAGCACCGCATTATAGAGAGGTACTCCTACGTTGACAAAGATGCTTTCAGCAAAGAACATCGACCTGTCGCCCCCAAAGTGGAACCGAAAAAGATGGTTCGGTATCGAGACAACAAAATAGTGAGTCTCAAGGGAGAGAGATTCACGGAAGTCAAGAAAGGGGAAGACGTCGACGATATTTCTTTAAAGAAAAACAAGAAAGGGCATACCCCGTAACCCAATGGTCAAGGAACACTTGGCAACGGGAGCGAGGTAGGGTTTCTTGATGATTTTAATTTTTTCATTTTAGTCGATGATTCAACTCGGTTTTATCTTTGGATTGCGTTAGTTCCTTTTCTTCCTATATTTTATTTATATGTGAAGGTTGTGTTTCCTTATAGAAATTATTTATATCATGTATCGAAATACTCAAAAATTGGTATGTTGAGTGTTATTTTTTGTTGTATCAAATTCGTATCGAACATACGAAGGTATTTGTTAGATAGGTGTAATGTAGCTAACTACAAACACAAAGTGTTAAGTAGTGTTTCAATGTCGAAGTCTAGATCTGCGTTAAAAGTATATTTAATCTCCACCAGTTTTAACTAGCTATAAGGAGCAAGTGTTGGGTTGGATAACTGGCCTCGAACAACCAAAAAAATATTTGGTTAGTACTTTACGGACTTCAAGATGTGTTCAATATTGCGATCAACAGGACAATTTGACTTAATCAACTTCCAAGTAGTCTAGTCAAATGTGGAAGTTATTTTTTTATGTTTGAATTAGTATTTTTACTATTTTCCGCAGTTATTTTGTAGTTCTTTTCTTTTAGATTGTTTGATCAAAGGTTGAGGATAACTTAACTATGATACCGGTGATCATCTGACTGACTGATCAAAATGGTTAAATTCCAAGAACATATATATATTTATTGAATTGAAAAAAAATTTAAAAGTTACTGTTTAAAAAGAATAAACGAATATTTGGAACCTTTGATGTGAATATAATTCAAGAAATATAGAAACTACCCAAACAACAAAACTATGTCAAATCCCCTCGACGCGCGTTTTGCGAACAAAGTTAGCATCTGCAGGAGCTGGAGCATTCTAATCGTACCTATTCTACCTTAATCTAATACCTTCTAAGTGGTTAAAAGCACTCATTATCCAATTTTTACGCCTCACTCACTTCAAATTTGTCTGTTCCAATTCTTCACTAAATTTAACCTGTTCTAAACTGCCTGAATTAATTTTTTTCCTACTTGTTTTCAATTTAATGAGACAATTTCTTGGTTAAACTAGTGACTTTATTATAAAGTCATATTGAGAATCCTTCATTGATGTATTATGAACTTAAACAATGGGATGTATGGAATTGGCTCCTATCCACATTTATACTATATTTTGATTTTTCTAATCTCCAGATGCTTCAATGCATCAAGAAGTCTATGGTAATTAACCTATAATCCAAAGCATGCTGAGCAACATTCGTCTCAAAATATGAGCAATGTGCTCTTTCAACCGTTCTTCCATGACCCTTCTCGTTTGACCCACATACGTATCTCAGTCCTTACCACTAATTTCTTAAATCCCTGGCGTTTCTCTTCCTTCTGTCCTATCTTTGAGAGTACTCAAGATTTGTTGTAGTTTATACAAGGTTTGTATACCATTTTCATATTGAGGGTTCTAAAATACCGTGGTTTTGTTAATGTTTGAACTGTTAGAGTTTATTTCTATTCAATACAATTCATACAAAACGTTTAAGTGCAAGTTTGTAAAATATTATGAAATGGTACTAACTATATCTGTTTTTTAAAACAAGTTTCCCATTAGACTTCCAAGTGTCGTGAATTCCCACCTTTCTGTAGATTGAATGTTGTCAATTTGTTCAATTCCTGTTTGTAAAAAAATGTGATAAGTTTGAGGTCAGCACTTCTACACTTGACAACTTGCTCCAGTTTCTTGTACACCTTCATTAGTATTACTATGTTAAGTATTAAGCTAGTCAAATATGGAAAAATGTTTCATGCATTTTTTGTTTTGTATTGAAAGGCATGCTTTGAAATGGTTGATAGAATCAAAAAGAATTTTGAAAACTCGATTTGTTAACATATTTACTTTAGAACAGGTGGACATTTTTATATTTTCCAATTTCAACCACAAATATTTTTGAATGTTGAGTGAACGGAGAACTCGAGTATCTGGGTAGTTATTCAGTTTTAACAGGATATTTGTAAATACTGTGTCAAATATGAGACCTTTACAAAAAAACGCGACTACGCTGTTTTTAGTGCCATTTATTCAGTTCATTTTAAAATAAGAACAACTTTAATTCATAAGATTATTTAATAAAAATATTAGACTTCAATTGATGATTTTCAATTCTTTCAAAGTACTGCCTCTTTTGAATATTCATTTAAGAATACCTGTGATTTTTCTCCTTTCTTTGGTACATCAAATACGTTTATCTTATTGAAGATAAATTGACTTGCATTTAATCATAGTTTGTGTCTACTTGATAAAGCAGGACAGATGTATTGAGAACAGATAATGTTGAATGCATAGTCGATGTTTCCGATTAGTTTTATGATATCTAAATCAAAATGATTTTGTTCAAATTGTTTCTACAAGAAATTTTATTCATGTGTGACATTTGCCAAATGATTTTAAACTGACTGCTGTTGATATTTTTGTATTATTTTCTCTAAAGTATTTGTTATCCATTAGTGTACTTTTTTTTACTTTGCCAGTGTGAAATAATGAAATAAATTTTTTTAATTTCCATTTTTTCATTCAACTTTGTATTTAATTTATACAATTATTGGTTGTAGCGACATAAACTATAGTTGCACAACTAACAGAGTGATAACGACAGTAGTCGCTGATTGATGTTTTGTTGAAACAATGTTAGTAGCAGCGATTTGCAGAAGTAGTTCATAAAGAATTTGATTTGGTTGATGGATGTCTATCATTTCCCAGAATGTATATAATAACTTTGTAGTTAATATTCTCTGTCTAAGATGTACGGTTTTCGAGAAAAAAATTTTTTCTTCAATACCTTACATTGTTGTGATGATTTTCAAGATATTTATTAATCTTCCATAGAAAAATAAAAAGATATATAGGGTGAGACAAACATTTCGTGGTGAAAAGTTCCTATCAAGGTATGTTCTAAAATGCATTCCCTCTGAGATACAGGGTGTCGAAAGTAAGAAAAAAAATTTGATTTATTTTGTTTTCTCCAAAACTCCTGGTGGAAAAAATATCGAACTTGGTACAATAATCAAGGTTTATCAACGTGATAAATTGAAGTTATAATTTTCAATAAGATCTAAGATCTAAACAAGAGAACGAAACACTCAAATACTACAAACAGTTGAAACGGTTGAACAGGCACTTTTCGACATTCGACACCACAGGACGCAAAATAAGAAGTAAATCTATAATCTATTTCTACAAATAATGTACGTGATGGATGTCGATAAAATATCCTTTATGGATATCCATAAGATATTCAAAGGGATATCTTATGGATATCCATCGCATATCCAAGCAAATGATCCATATTTGGACGTATTTTGGATATCCTATTGATATCCAAAATTGATCCAAGGATATTCCGACATGAATTGGACATGTATGGGATGTTCATAGGATATCGTGTGTTTTGTGGGTACCGACCAATTTTTACTTTAATCACAGTATATACACCTACAGCGTATCAACATGGTTTTATGCAAAATAAAAGCACAGAAACAGCTCTATATGATATCACTAAACACGTAATATTAGCCCTAGATAACGAGCTTCAAATTTGTGGTTTGACTGGTTCGTTATCCAGAGCTGATTTCGTGGAGTTGCTCGAACTGAGACTATCTATGGATAAGTCATCACATGAGCTAGAAAAAAACACTTATCTTTCAACATCAGCAAAACAGTATTTATAAAATTAGTTCCCGAGAGGACAGCACGAACGGTCGAGCGCGAGGGTCATAGATTGTAAAGCCAAGCAACGCAATGCGAAGTTGTGGTTTGGATGGAGACTTACGGAAGACCTCCTTTCGAGATCTATTCTCCTCGGATCGTGCTAGGAATCGTACGATAAAAGCAAAGACGTCGTTAATCCTCAGCTGGCACAAGTTTTGACTTCCTATAGGGACAAACTGCGGAAAAATTGTTATGCGTTAAGTTTCATGTCAAACCACAGTTGAAAGAAAGTTGTGTTAAATCTCTATCATATGACTATTGGCTATAACCGATGTTTCGGAAACTTAAACTCGGGTATATATGTTCCTCTGCTGAAAGCGGGTTTATTCTGCGAAAGTATGCACTAAGAAATGAATTGTGTATTTGTTTTGGAAAAGAGAAAGTCAAAATGATTCAGCTAAGAAAATTGCTGAATTTCGCCTGGGAAGCTGGCATGCCCAGCTGAACCCAGACACTCGATACTCAACCTAAAAGTCAACATTCCATGTGCCTAAAAGTGGAGGTTTCTGAGATAATTGAGAAAAACTAAAGATATGACTTGAGAAGCAACGTACCTCTCTTCGGCTCTTAAACAGGAGACAGGCCAGCCGCAGACGCGTTGCATAATAAAGTACTCGAATAAGAAGCGCGGGTACCGGATACTTTTACCCAATATGTACGGGTACGAGTACCGAGTACTTTATCGAAAATGTACTTGGTGCCGGATACAGAGTACCAGAAATGTACAGTATTCGGGTATTTGTACTGAGTACCTCCCCAGCTCTGGGTACAGTAAACCTCTACTTTCTTCATGGCACTGGTGGGCGGGTTTTGAAGCCAATTCACGTAGGTCTCTTTGCTTGGACCCTTTGTGCACCCCCATTGTCTGGGTTCAGCTGGGCATGCCAGCTTCCCAGGCGAAATTCAGCAATTTCCTTAGCTGAATCATTTTGACTTCCTCTTTTCCAAAACAAATACACAATTCATATACAGCTAGTGCCCACCATAAACTTTGTAAGAAATAGGAAAAGAGTTTATTATCAGAGTATTGGAAGAAAATTTCAGGTTGATCAATTGTGCATGTTTGACAACCCGAAAATCAATTTTGACACCTATTATGTGTGATGACCGGTATGGCTGCAAATTGAAAAGAGTAACTTTGAAGTGACAATGTTCTAGAACCTTCTAGAAAGTTATAAAAATTTTGAAATATTCGTGGAATAAGCATAATGTTCTAGAATGTACTGCAAAGGCACTCAAGTAAAGTTCTCGAAAGTTCGTTGAACAGGATGAAGAGCACGGTAATGAAACTTTCTAGGTACTTGATTTCTGGAAAATTAAATGAAAATCTGGAATATTTTCGAGATATCTGTAAAATTCTAGAAATTCGTGGAAATCGTGAAACGAACCAGAGTAGTGTATTCGGAAGGTACGGGAAAAAACACTCAAGTGAAACTGTCCGAGATCATACATTTTATTACCCGGGCAATGCTGGGTGTTACAGCTAGTTATCAATATTTTTTCCGTCTGAATAGCTTGACTATATTTGAACATATGTATAAATGAATAAATTTCTTTGTGCATACTGTCGCAGAATAAACCCGCTTTCAGCAGAGGAGCATATATACCCGAGTTTAAGTTTCCGAAACATCGGTTATAGCCAATAGTTATATGATAGAGATTCAACAGAACTTTCTTTCACAATATGAGAAATCCAAGTGGATTTATAATCCAGAGTGAAGACCAGTATTTTTGTTATATAGAGTTGGAGACCACCTCAACTTGGTTATCTTCATAGATTTTACATTTCTCAGTAAGGTTATGCTTTATTGTTGTAATTGTTTTTTTTTTTTTTCGTTAACCTGCTGGCGTCCTCCTACTAACGGCAGCCCTATAGGAAGTCAAAACTTGTGCGAGCTGAGGATTAACGACGTCTTTGCTTTCATCGTGCGATTCCTAACACGATCCGAGGAGAATAGATCTCGAAAGGAGGTCTTCCGTAAGTCTCCATCCAAACCACAACTTCGCATCGCGTTGCTTGGCTTTACTATCTATGACCCTCACGCTCTACCGTTCGAGCTGTCCTCTCGGGTACTAATTTTATAAATACTGTTTTGCTGATATTATAAAGATAAGTGGTTTGTTCCAGCTCATGTGATGACTTATCCATAGATGGTCTCAGTGCGAGCAACTCCACGAAATCCGTAACGTTCCATTTTCATAAGGCGTACCTAGATTGATTGATACAGGTCTGGATAACGAACCAGTCAAACCACAAATTTGAAGCTCGTTATCTAGGGCTAATATTACGTGTTTAGTGATATCATACAGAGCTGTTTCTGTGCTTTTATTTTGCACAAAACCATGGTGATACGTTGTAGGTGTATGTATACTGGGATTAACGTAAACTATTGGTCGGTACCCAAAAAACACACGATATCCTATGGATATCCAAAATATATCCAAATATGGATTCTTTTCTTGGATATGCGATGGATATCCATAAGATATTCAAAGGATAAAGGATATCTTATCGACATCCATCAAGTACATTACTCGTAGAAATAGATTATAGATTTACTTCTTATTTTGCGTCTTGTGGTGTCGAATGTCGAAAAGTGCCTGTTCAACCGTTTCAACGGTTTGTAGTATTTGAGTTCAACGTTCTATTGTTCAGATTCTTCATTTGAATTGAGGTAAGATTGTTTTCGAAAAAACTAATCAGTCCATATTCGCTGTGATTTCAAAACTCTGTACGTGTGAAAAAGTTCTAATCTAAAAATCAAAAAATATTCGAGCTCATATTCAAATATTTCTTCCATAATTTCTATCGTTATAGAAAGATAAAATATGTCAACGTGTAAGTACTCAATACAATTTACAGAAAACAAAGGAAGCTGGTGACAATTGTAAGTATACAGGGTGTTATGTAATAAGTGTCCGAAATTTAATAGGACGATTCCTCAGTTATTTATAAGGTAAAAAGTTCATATAAACATGGGTCCACAAGGCCTTCAGTTTTGAGATAGAGGGTGTTGAAAATTTATTTTTATTTTGGTTTTTCGTGACGGCACATTTTAGCATACAAGCGCGAGAATTCTTAGACCAAACTTTCGACAACCGTTGGATGGGTCGGGGAGGGCCTCAATCATGGCCCACTAGGTCACCAGACCTTGATAGTTTAGATTTTTTCCTGTGGGGACATCTAAAATCCTTAATTTACCAGACACCTATCCAAAATATAGAAGAATTAAGAAATCGAATAATTAACGCATGCAGATCGATTCAAGATACTCCAGGAATTTTCCAAAGAGTGCGAGAATCAATGAGAAGATTGGATGCGTGCATACAGGCAGGAGGTGGACATTTCGAACATTTATTGTAATTTTGCATTAGATTAATATATAGTGTTCCGTTACTTATGGTTTATTAGGAATTAGCTTTTGAAATATTTCTAGGTTAAATAAAAAAACAAATTCTTTTTTTTTTTAATTTTTGGACAAACGCATACATCGATTAATTTAAATTAAAATATCTCGAAAACGGCTGCTTGTAGCGACTTTTGACAAGTATTCCTTTTTTACGTAAAAATTATAGTGGAATATGTTTTTTTTCTAGAAAATGTGATACATACATGCACGAAAAAGTTGTGACTCCCCAAAAGAGACAAAGACCTGTAGGTGGCGCCCCCTACAATAAAGTGCCAAACAGAGATCAAATTTGAATTTCTCATATTGAAAAGTCCCCAAATACCAATTTTTGTTCGAATATCGACATTATTTCAAAATTTATTCACGAAAAACAAAAATAAAAATAAATTTTCAACACCCTCTATCTCAAAACTGAAGGCCTTGCGGACCCATGTTTATATGAACTTTTTACCTTATAAATAACTGAGGAATCGTCCTGTTAAATATCGGACACTTATTACATAATACCCTGTATATCGGAAGTAGACCCAATAGATACTTGATGCAGTACGAAATGTCAAAATAGATGCTACTCTACCAAACATTTATGATCTTTGTGGCTTCTCAAGATATTTCTATTGACTCCGAAGAATTGTTGGGTGTGCTGCTAGAAGTATATCTGTCTAAAAAAAACAGTTTAAGGCTGATGCTGTGAGTATTCATCATTTGAATTTTGACCGGACATAATAAACTTTTCAAGTTACAGAAATTTCAAAAATATGTACTACATCATATGATTTCACAAAAGGATGCCTCTCATCAATAATCACGAATGGTTTTGCTTCGAAGTTCATTTGGCAAGGAGCAAAAGGGAGATTGATGGTAGCAGAACCTCTGCTTCGTAAGGAATATTATTGAATGTTATATAATAATTTTTTTATACTTTCAGAAGCTGCCAAAGTCAATACAATATCAGATGATAGAAAATCTTCCGAACATACTAATAAGGCTTGGTTGAGGAGGCCAAATGCGAGGTAGAGATATATCTCAACTCCAGAGGAAGCCGATGCTAGTATCTTGTTCCTACTATGATGTTTTTCTTTCAAAAGAAAGTTTGCATACCAAAGAATACATATTTCATATAATAGTTATTTATGATACAAGTGTTAAAAGTGGCATTTTATTTTGTGAGTGGGGAATATTGCGAAACGAGCGTTAGCGAGTGGAGCAACCCCACGAGCAAAATAAAATCACTTTTAACAAATGTATCATACAAAATTTTTTGTTCAACAGTTACTGCTAGTAAGAAAAAAACAAAAAAAAAATAAGATCCATAAGGATTCGAACACACGATCTTTGGATTACAAGGCTGACTGACAGATACTTCAAATATAATAAACCCCAACGCACTTTATTTATGAATGTCATTATTTGTCAGTGATGAAGGACATTCTACAGTTGGACTAAATACTACTTCGTTTGTAACTTCAAAAGGAATTAGTATTATCAATTGCGCAAACGACCAAATACATGTGTGAACTTTTATAAACGATTCCTCTTGAGTAGGTGTTCTGATTATAATATCTGATTGAAGTGTTTCTATTAGAGAGATCTATATTACTGAGTATCCATCATCTCATCTGTCATTTTACTTTTAACACTAGTGTTAAAAGTACTTTTAACACTAGTGTTAAAAGTGATTTTGTGAAAACGTTAGTTTTTAGTTCATGTGTCAATGAATTAAAAACGTCATTTTTAATGTCAGTTGTACAAAAAATACATTTTTTTATTTTCGATTTTGTCTCTAGACTCCAATCTATCATAGAATTATCATTGCATTTAAACTGAATCTTTTCTTATGCAAAATTATAAATGTTATTTTCCTGCTCCAAAAGAATTTCAGAATAGCTTTTTCTGATGTACTTTGTGAATTTCAGATTTTCATTTACTTATCACTTGGGTCAATTGTTCGATAAGGACGTCCATGATGGATATATTTTGGACGACCATATATCTCATGGACATCCATGAAGGGTATTTTATGGACGTTCGTAATGATATATCTTATGTACGTCCGTAATAGATGTCTTACGGACGTCTAGGTTGGTGGCCTGAGAACGTCCATCGGAAGTCCATAAAACTGGACGTCCATAGGATATCCAAAATACCCTGAATGGATATCCATCGAACATCTATTGGATGTCCAGGTTTTGTATGGGTAACGACTATCAACGTTACCAAAAGATCTCCCAGAAGAAGAGGTTTGTGATCTATGAAATTTTCATATTTCGTATAGTCGGAGAGCTGTGGGACCAAAAATGCAACAGTTTTATAAAGGCTGATATCTTGATATTAGGTCATCAACAGGTCGAATATTAATAGCCTGCCGCCAGTCAACCAGTTTTTGGGACAACTGGCGCGGGGGTGGTTCCGAAGTTGTAAAAAACACGTATGTCGCAACTGTTTTATAAAATCTGAAAATTGGTCTGTGGATAGCAAGACAACTAAAAAACAATGAGCACATAGTCTGCAGTCAGCAGAATATTGGGACACCACGCGTCAGCAGCCCGCTAAATCCGTAAAAAATTTGGATGGTGAAAGTGTTTTATAAAATCTGAAAGTTTTCGTGCAAACAGAATCCTTACTCCATTTTAAGGCTATAAGTTTCAATAAATATATATCCTAAGATGAATAATAACCAAGTTACAGGGTGTTGAAAGTGATAAAAAAATATATGTTTTCTAGAATAACTCCAAAACGGATCAACTTCTCTTAATCAAATTTGGTATATCCCTTGAAAGCATTGAGTTCCAAATTCCAATGCAAATCATGTGTTTGTAACTTCGAACAGGGGCGTACGGCAGGTGGGTACCCCTAATCTAATATCTTCTGTACGAAAAAGGGATAGATTTCGAATAAGTGCGTGCATGTGAAGAAATATTTGAATTTCTACTCATTGCAAAGTATGAAATCTGTTTGTTATATCGTTATAAATAGTTACCAATACATTCCTTTTAAAAAATCAGGAGATTTTGATACGCACGCACTTATTCAACTTCAAATATCTTGAAAACCGTTGATATTGTTGATAACGAAACCCATCCCTTTTTTTGTACAGGGAATATTGGGGATTTAGGAAAAGACGACGAAATCGATATTAATCCAGTGGCGTGGAAGTTGTTTGAAGATAAAAACACATGATCAGCATTAACATTTTAAACTAAATGCTGCCATATGACATAACAAATTTCATTAAGCAAAGTCGATCTGATATGGAGTTATTCTGGAAAACGTATATTTTTTTGTCACTTTCAGTATCCTGTAACTTGACTATTATTCATCTTAGGGTATATGTTTATTGAAACTTATAGACTTAAAATGGATTTCACCAACCAACTTTTTTGACGGGTTTAGCCGGGCTGATGACGAGTTCTGTCCCAATATTCTGCTGACTGACTATGTCCACATAGTTTTTTATGTGTCTTGCTATTCACAGACCAATTTTCACATTTTATGAAGAAGTTGCGGCATACGTGTTTTCTTATAACTTCGGAACCACCCCCGCGCCAGCTGTTACAAAAAACTGGCTGACTTACGGCAGGCTATTGATATTCGATCTATTTATGACCTAATATCTGAAGAGCAGCGTTTATGAAACTGTTGAATTTTTGGTCCCTCAGCTCTTGGACTAGTAGGTATGTCGAATATATTTCGTGGAGAGCTTCGATTGTTCAACTTTCGCCCCTGCTAACAGAAAAACTGACGGAGGGGCGGATTTTGGTATTACCCTGTCAAAAATAAATAAATGAAAAATAAATCAGTCACTAGAATTTTTTATCAGTTTCGAGTATTTGAATGTGGTCTTGGTAAGCTATAACACGTTAGGTATTTTATTGTCAATTTGATAGTTTTTTTGTTGGGTTAACGAAACATTGTTTACAGTCTGTTTTAGTATAATTATTGTAAATTTGTTATTTTCTTCTTTTTCTCGTAAATATTAACATTCTAGTCACATATTTAAACAATTTATATTTTTGTTAATTGTTTAATTGTTAAAAATTCAACTGGCTTTGCAGTATCTTTCTGATGTAAATTGTTTAGTATTATTATGTCAAAATTGATGTTTATTTAGAATGTGTAAATGAATATAAAGTGCATGTGTACTGTTTTCGTCTTCTGCCTGTTGTATCCCAAACATAAATAAATAAATAAATAAATTAATTAATGGAATAGATCAAAACAACAATTTGATGGTATGTAACGCAAGACTATGTCGAACATACTGAACAGTTTCTACAGATAATTTCGCTCATGATGAAACTCCCATTTTCTGTGATATAGGAATAACACTTGATAGGCATTTAAGATGGGACTTACATATTGAGCAAGTGAAAAACAAACTGAGAGGTCTACTGACGAAATTCAGACACCTTGTGGAATTTCTGGATATGAAAAACCTGAAGAACCTATATTATGCACTTGTACAATCTCAAATGTCTTATATGGGATCCTAGATTGGGGTGGTGCAGCAGAAAATAACATACATAATTTGGACATCATACAAAAATGGATTCTGAGAATAATAATGAAAAGGAACATAAGATATCCCAGTGACAAGCTATTTTCAGACAATAGATTCGAGACAAATATTTTGACAACGAATTCTGATGTATATTCACAAAAATAAAATCAAGTTAACACCCATCGAATACCGGCACCGCGCTATGAAACTCGAACAAAAAATAAGAATATGAAATAACCAACTTGCGAAAAAACCGCCGGCCAACGCTCAACAGAATACCTCGCGCCAAAAATACATAATTTACTACCGACAATCTAATAGTTATTTACCTATGTAACAAATGCAAAAAGTAAGTGTTTATTGCCCTCGACGTGAAATTGTCCGACGAGGCCGTTAGTCCGGGTTGGACAACACGTTGAGTGCAATAAACAATTTTTGCACGAGTTGCGTACAACATTTTTTCTACGTTGATGCAAAAAGCAAAGAATGATTTATTAAGGTACGGCACTAGGTGTTGGAAAATGAAAAGCGCAACTTGAATAATTGATTATTACTATCGATTTGCTTCGAAACAGATCACTATCATCTATTTTCCAATAATAATACTCATTTTAAAACTTCAATTCTGTAATTGTCAGAAATAATTTTTGACTGGCGTTTCTATAACCACAGGTGCATTATAAAAATCCAAATCATAGTAGCCGTGAGCGCGTATGTTATCACGAGGTGTGGTCATAGTATAGACAGTTTGCTCTATATGCAAGTAGACGGTTTAGAACAAAGCGGATCAGTTTTGATTATGTAGTTTTTCTCGGGAAGGCATTGTCTGTTTAGCTCTGGCTGCAACATTAAAACAAAATAATATAAAATATGTAACTGTTTAAAACGTATTGCCAATCTCACAGAATATCTGCTAAATATGTGTGGGTTTGAACTACATGATGATGACAGCACGTTGAAGTGGAATGACAGATGAGTGCTATAAAAACTGTATTGTACTAGTGCAATAAAGAACTTCTTTTTCCACCAAATATAGTTCAATAAAGTTTTGCTTTTTGCATGAATGTAGAAAAAAATCCATTAAAAGTTATACCTCGTATAAATAACCTCATCGACCTAAAATTTCTACAATAAGAAATTATACCGCCCATATCACCCAAATACGATTTTTTACCTGACTGACTACAAACTTACCAAACTAAGATGCAAATACCCTACTTTTACCAAAAACAAACAACATACAATAAATAAAAAATGCTTTGTAATCAATTTACTTCTGTAATTATTTTAATGTTTTACCTATGTGATTTTAATGTTTTTACTCATATGATTATTTTAAATGTTATGAAATTATTGTTTTAATGTTTATATAAAATATTGTTAAAATACCTCTACATCACGCACAAGCTTTTGAAGCTTGAGTGATCTTCATGTCTATTTTCAAATATCGATTGCACTTGTCATCTTGTATTTTGATACTTTTGGAAATAAACATAATTATTATTATTATTATAATTATAAGGACCAATAAAAAAACGGTTTGCCGGTGATGGTACACAGTTTCTTTCTTTTCAGCCAGTAAGACCACGTCGCCATAGGCAACACTAATACAAACAACAATGATATATCTTCTTATTAGTTGATAAAAATATCAGGCTGACAGACTTCATGTTTATTGTTCATTAGGTATAAAACCATTGAAGAATGCACGACAATGAAACTTTCTTGACCATTTGTCCGTGAAATTATCTCAATAAATACCATGTGTGCTCACAAATACTATAGAAAATTCTGTGAGAAATCTTAAACTCGATCAAATTGCTTTGAGGCAACACCACTCGTGGTGTTACCAAGCAATTCGGCTGCTCCGTTCCACAACACAGTAACCATTATTTTTCACACAGTATATCCAAAAATATTGAGAAGTCATGTTCTGAAAAATGTTGGTTACTGTGTTTTGGAATAGAGCAGCTGAATTTGATCTTGTTGATTTCTGACAGAATTGCCATCGATAGTATTGCGAGCACTCGTGGTATTTATTACTACCCCCGATAATACTTTGTCGAAATTTTCGTGGATATACCTACATTCGTTTGTTTGCCTATTGTCGTCTCCGCTAACAATTACTGAAAGGTTAACAATAATTTTGTTATCACCCTCTCATCATAGTAGAATCATATCATTTATTTTGATCGATATGCTTTCTTCAGTCATTGAAGTAGGTAGAGCTATTTGAAAAGTAAGTAACATTAATTTATTTCTTGTTTTTCGAAATACATCGACCCAATATAGACCCAACATCCGGAAAATTGTTGAAGACGATTTTCCGAGAGAAATCGAAAAATAATTTTTTTCCAAAAACAAATGTAATAATATTCTGAATAAAATTCCATTTTTCCATCAACTTTTTTCCGAAAAAATGACGCTTAAATATATTCCATAAAATTCTCTACAGAAAAGGTCTCTACAAATTTTTCTTCAAAATGCACCGTTTTCGAGTAAAACGTGCTCGAAATTCGAACAAATCCATCTTTCTCAATTTTCTGTGCTCTCATTCAGTCACATGATGATATTTTCAGGATCACCTTGTCCCAAATTATTTATATATGTCTTGACTATGAGTAACAAAGGAGGCATTCCTGAAAAAATCATTCGTGTGGATTTTCCGGTACTGAATTACCCGATACTTTTAAAAATTGAAAAAAATTGAAAATTTAAAAAGTGCGCGCTTTTAACGCGAACTCTTTTGTTTATACGTATTTTCACTTGTTCAAAACATCTCGCGCTGCGCTGTCATTTACTTTCCTTAGTTTCATTTCTCTAATAGGATAGTTTTCTTTTAAACCCATTGGATTTCGGGTTTATTGAAGAAGAAAAACTCTATGGTTAAACCGCAAAGGGCTGAAATTTTGATCCCCTCAAGTACAGAATTGGTACCGAATTGAACTTGCAAAAGTTGTACCCGGAATACATGTGTTTGTAAGGCAGCAAAAATTTCATGCTGCTCATTTTGTTTTTGTCACCACGGTAATACATGCCAAAATGAAATTTGAATAAAACTCAATTTTTTCATTAGACCTTGGAAAAGTCTTGGGCAGGATTTTTCTTTTTCAACGAAAAAGTGAATTTTCTGAAAATTGTTGTTCCTTTAAGCAAAATTTTCCGTTTTTCCGCTACTGAAATGCTTTGCAATTATGACAAAATATGTGCTGAACCCGTTTTAATTGACCGTATAAGAAATTCGTCCACGTAGTGAGCTTCGCAAATAAAAAAATGCCGCTTCCATGCAAGCTAAAAGTATCGGTAAATTCAGTGCCGGGAAATCCACACTATTGATTTTTTCAAGAATGTCTCTTTTGTTATTTATAGTCGAGACAAATATGAATAATTTGGCACAAGGTGATCCTGAAAATATCATTATGTGACTAAATGAGAACACTAAAAATTGAGAAAATCGCATTTTTTCTACTATCGAGCATGTTTTACTGGAAACGGTGCATTTTAAAGAAAAATTTGTGGAGACCTTTTTCGTAGAGAATTTTATGTAATATATTAAAGCGTCAATTGTTTTACTTTTAAGCAAAATTTTCCGTTTTTTCGCTACTGAAATGCTTTGTGATCATGACAAAATATATGCTGAAGCTCTTTTTGATTGACACTTTGAGAAATTCGTCCACGACGTGAAATTCGCGGATAAAAAATGCCCGTAGAATTATCGGGATATTCATTGCCGGAAAATCCACACAAATGATTTTTTCAAGAATGTCTCTTTCGTCGTTCATAGTCGAGACATATTATTCATATACATGAATAATTTGAAACAAGGTGATCCTGAAAATATTATCATTAATGGCATTTTGATTGAAAAATAACCCTGGAGCAGTGGTATTATGTCTTGCAGGATAGTTCATACCACCAAAGTTCTGAACATTTCTGGAGTGAAATGATCTGGTTCTTAATGGCTCTCTTGCCGGAAAACTGTCAGAAATAATTGGAAAATTCCTACCTTGAGGCTCTGCATTTGAGGTTACCACTGTTTCATAGGCAGGAGGTTGAGCAATGTTCGATGTGGTTTTTCTAACGGCCCCTGTATCGACGGTAGGTCCATTTCCATCACATTGATTATGCTGTGGCCGATTATCTGCATTTCTCAACGCCATGTTTCGATTGTAACTTCTAGTTATTGGTCTCGTAGAAATTGGAGAATGGTCCAAAACCATGGTTGTTGTCCAAGTAATTATTGGCAACACGTTGAAGCGCCAAAGATGTAATAAAACAGCCCAAATATAGTAAGGACTGTGTCAAGGATTCGTGCACTTGCCAATAATTTTAGAAAAACTCAGGAAACGTTCTTGACAAGCACTTTAATTCAGTAATATGCGACGAAATTTCACACTTGATGAACTGCAAAATACAATAATGAGTTTCGGCAGGAGGCCACAGTTAATATTAAAATTTACCTGCACCAGACCCGAGAAATCTTAATCACAAATTATGATTATAAAACTCTTATTTGCCACGAGGATACGTTCATCAAATTCAGAAATCGAAAACAACTTCGTTCGAGTCAATGAGAAAACATACTTTTTTTAAAAGAAACCGCGCAAAAAACCGGTAGATTATATTTTACAGCGAGACACCGATACACCGAGCTCCGTGTGATATAGCGCCAGTACATAGGCAACCCATTATTTCGGTTCATGGTTGAATGAGAGAGCACAGAAAAATGAGAAAATCGCATTTTTTCGAATTTCGAGCACGTTTTACTCGAAAACGGTGCTTTTTGGAGAAAAACTTGTGGACACCTTTTTTGCAGAGAATTTTATGCAAAATCTTATGACTTCATTTGTTTTTGTAAAAAAATGGATTTTTCGATTTCTATCGGAAAGTCGTCCATAACAATTTTCCGGATGCTTTCACGGCTTATCACCCTCGAAATTCGTATTCAGCGGATCCAATTACATAAAAATAACTTGAGTGATCCCGTCCCACTTCATCGGCTACGAAAACCCTCCCTGCCACTGGACTAATAGCAATGTTATGTACCTATCAAAGATGCGACTTGAGAACGTATTAGTAGGCAACTCTCTTTTACCAATCCTGTACTATGGATTGCATAGCGTTATCTTCTCCGCAGAAATTTTGCGAATTATTTATACACATCCATTGAAAATTTCCTATTATTTGAAACTACTGATGATACAGGATTGATTACAGGGCCGGGTCATCTTTGCAAATCATTACCTATTTATGTTAATGAATGTTTTAATAGTGAGCCAACAGCAGAAAAAAACTGCCATGAATGATGAATCTTGAACTTTGAACTGAAATTTATATGACGACTTTAACAAGAATTGAAAACCAACAGTCGTATTCAACTTTAGATTGATAGTCCATCAAATGCAGCTCAACAAATCGCAAAACCTCGCAATTTTTTCGTCCTGCATCGATTTGTATAAAAATTTGGAATAAGGTTCATTTTACCCTCTATTTCAAAATTTATATCACCTATGTCGATGGGCGATTATGCATTTGTTTATGCACTAACCGATTTATTTTTATAACTATAACAAACAAATTTGAATAATTCTTAAAAAATTGTCAGCGCAAATGCATTTCTTTTAAATCAACGAGATATACATTCACACACATTGACACATGGACAGATGTTTCGCCACCTGTATTTTGGAATAAATGTGAGTGTGGTTTTTTAAACATAGCTCCCCCATTTTTTATGATAGAACGTTTATCTAAAAACTATTTTGTAGGGTTTTCCAAGAGCTGTGTTATGTTAATTAAATCTCTATAAATTCCTCAGTTTCAAAATGGGGTTCAAATAAGATGGTTTTCGCTTGTAAGTAGAGGTCTGAAACGGCCATATCTCGCCAAATATTCATTGTACAGAAAATCTACTCGAACAAAAATCTTCGCAATTGAAAAATCTACAATTCGATACTCTGTCATTTTTTTCGTATCTCCAGTACTTTTGGAGTCATTTTGAAGAAACTGGCATTTTTTACGAAATTGCCGAAAATCGTTTTTCACTTTGTTCCAATTTTTCAAAAATCATGCATTTTAAATTGATCAAACTCCTAGGATCTATTGACAACACATACATAAAGATAATTGCAGAAGGGCGACGATCAATTTCAATTAGGGTGGTAATTAGGGGATCGTTTTTTCTGATTTTCTCATAGAAAAATGTAGGGACTGGCTTTGTTTTCATCATAACACGCTCAATTTTAATGCCACCAACTTCTGTTTTTTTGGAAAAGAAAGCTCTTTTTATGTACTTTGAAAAATCTTTTCAAACTTCTCCTCGTAAAATTCAGTTTTATCGCAATTTGACTCTGAATCTCTCAAATTGATGGACGAACAAAAGCTAACCATTAACAAACCATAGCTCAGTCCGTATTGATAATACATGAATCACAAAGAGAAAATATCCTTTGACTTTTTATAGGCAACAATTTTGCTCACTACAGTTTTTTCGATAAAATGCATATTTTTCGAGTTATTCGCGAAAAACCGATTAAAAATGTTGAATTTTTCGTCGAAAACTGTTACTCTCAATTACGAATAAAAAGAAAAATATTAATTTTCCAAAGAAAATGTTCAGAATATTTTTTAATTAAAATAAGTTTTTCCATCGATTCCTATGTGGTTAAAATGTAATCAAATATGTCCACCCCCGAAGATGGGGTAGCAATCACCCCCAGAAATGAAGCACCCCTCGGCATAATATAGAATTTGATCCTTGGGTTATTCCTTACCTACTCTCAAAATTTCAAGTAAATCGATTAAGGACAAAAAAATTGCGTGCTAGTGTGCTTCATTTTCTGGACTATAAAGAAATAGTACGCCACTGATGACTAAAATGAAAAGTATTCGCAAAGTGAGTCTTCCCAAGATGTTTATAGCAAATATTATCTTAATTGGTATTGTAACGGCATGTGCATGGGCTGCATGGTTATATGGAAATAATATGTAATTGATTTATCAACAGCAAATAATTAATGCATTATTATCTAACACTCATTTCACATTGTTCGTAATCGACAAATTTGACAAAACCTCATTTCGAAATAATAATTAAATACCTACCTATAAAAAACTTACTTAATCATGTACAGTGAGGTCCTAAATAAGTAACGGATAAATTCATTTTCTACGTTATTACCCATTTTCAAGAAAAACCCTATGTGATACGGATACTCATTAGTGATTATTTTGTTAGTGGCTATGTACCTTTTAAATATCGGGAAATTTTGGTGAACGAAATCCCTCGTTAATGCCAACGATCTTCGAAATATTAGAATTTATACTCATTGCAAGGTATGAAATATGTTGGTTATAATGTTATAGGTCACATTTCTTTCAAAAATACCAAAGTTTTTGATACGCACGCACTTATTCAACTTCAATTATCTCGAAAACCGTTGATATTTGTGAAACGAAATGTATTCCTTTTTTGTATAGGAAATATTGGGGATTAAGAAAAAGAAGACGAAATCGATATTAATCCAATGGCGTGAAAGTTGGGGAGGGGCAAGTAGGGGTACCCACCTGCCGTGATTTGCCTTGAAATATGAAACTGAATGCTGTTAAGTAACATACCAAATTTCATTAAGAAAAGTTAAGCCGTTATGGAGTTATTCTGAAATATATATTTGTTTGTGTCACTTTCAACACCCTGTGACTCGGTTGTTAGTCATTTTAGGGTATATGTTTATTGGAACTTTCAGCCTTAAAATGAAGTGAGGATTCTACCCTCGGAGTTTGTCCCCTTTATTCTGGGACCCTGTATAATACGGCACACTGTATATGGCCGTAGGTAAAGTATAGTACGTAATGCGTGTTGTAAAGCAATTACGCACTCATGGAATTCGTGCGTAATATGCCTTTTACATGACTTTTTACGTAATATACTATTTCACTTCAACCCGTAGTCTACGACGTAAGGTAGTGTAATGATAAAAAATTTCCATTAAGCAAGATCAACAACATACAGTACCTACCCGCCAAAAGTATGTAACATATAGGAAAACAGTTCATTATAGGAGTATTGGGGAAAAAATGTTGGCTGATCGATTGTGAAAGTCCGACACCCTGAAAATCGATTTTGACTCATGTCGCGTGATCACAGGTTTGGCAAAAAATTCAAAGAAATTGTTATGAAATGGCAAAAATTGCGGAGTAAAATTCCGAGATATAGAAGAAAGTTGGTAAGAATTTAATTTTATACTCATATAATATGAAGTTTTAAGCAATGAAACTAGAAAATTGAAAACCATATACAGTGCGGCTTTTTATAGTCCTCCCCCCCTGTTAACTTTTGAACGGTTTGACATAGAGCGATAAAAAAAAACCGTTTCGAGGGTTTCACCGATACTACCTTTTGAAATATAACGCATTGTGATTGCTCGATGACGCAATGGCGCGGGGTGCACAAAAACCTAATTTTTTTAAATGGCATGAGTGACACATCGTTGAAAAGAGAATTGGATTCTAATTTTTTTTAAATTTCGTTAATATGTTTTTTCACAATAAGCATTTGAAGTGCCAATGTAACAAAAAGAAAACAAACTATTATGACATGTAGTATTTAAATAATTAGAAGCAAAATTGTTGTCAATTAACGAAGCAAGTGTTCGAAATGTCCACCTAATACTTCTTGACAATAAAAACTTCGATTCACAAATTCCTGCCGAACATTATTCAACATGTCTGCAGTTATACCAGCACAAACCCGTGTTAGTCGTTCTTTAAGTTCTTCCAAAGAGTTGGATTGTTGCTCATACACTTTGGATTTGACGTATCCCCACAGAAAGAAGTCACAAGGTGTAAGGTCTGGTGATCGTGCCGGCCATTCGATTGGTCCACGACGTCCAATCCATCTCATAGGGTATGTTACATCCAAATACTCTCGAACTTGACGTTGGAAGTGAGGAGGGGCCCCATCTTGCTGGAAGGTGATGTGTTCCTGAAATTCGTTCTCATTTTCTTCTAATATTCCAAGTATGAGTGGATCAACCGTATCTCTTTTGTTTCTCATATGTACCAGTCAGTCATGAAACTAACATTGTTTTATTCTATGTCAAGATTTGATCCGAACTGATGTAGGTATATATAGGTATGTTTTTGTGTATATATTTGTATATGTGTGTATATGTAACATATGTGTATATATCATATAGGTGTTTGTGTGTATATATTCATTCTGTATACGTGATTAGAACTCGTTAGGACGTCATATAATTTTAAGTGTAATGTTTTTTTTTATGTTTATCTATTTGATTAACCACCGCATTATCATGCGGAAGCATCCACAACCATCTGACCCATTCTTATACAATGTATGTTGTCTCAAAGAAATAAAGTGATTTGATTTTGATTTGATTTGAGTAAATCCAGGTACAAATTACCGTTTAAGTTTTCTTCCAGAAATAAGGGAACTACAATATGGTCTCCCAGAATTCCAGCCCACACATTTACTTTCTGTGGGAACTGTGTGTGACCTTCTCGAAAGATATGGGGATTTATATCACTCCAGTATCGCACATTTTGTGTATTCCCACTTCCGTTCAAAAAAAAGGTACTTTCATCTGAAAAAGAAATATTCCTAATGTAATTAGTTCCCCCAAATATTTCCGAGTTATAGGATGTTCAGGAAATTTTTCATTAAAAATTCTCTCCGCTTCGAGGTAGTTCCGATGGGCCTCACCAAAATTATAAATTGCTTCAATTTTTTCTTCGAAAGGACGTATACGAACCATGATAATATCAAATATTGAAAGTAAATAATAATAAGTAAACAAAACTCCTCAGTGAATATGAATACAATAATTCATCAATCCATTGTACTTTTATAGGTAAATAATTAATTATTGTCATTTAAACAAATCCAATAAATAGTCCTTTCGTAGTACCTGTTATTACTTTTGTCATTAAAAATAAATGAAATGGGTATAATATGACCGTATTTCGTGGTATTGATTGCAATTGTGAATCACTAGAACAATTAAGGTATTTTTCTTCAAACATTATTATTTTAATACCACCCAAAATATTTTCCGTCCCATTATTTCACATCAAACCCTTCAAAAGTTATTGAGGTAAGGTAAGGAAACGAATTCAGATCCGCTCTTACACTTGACATTTCAAATGCTTATTGTGAAAAAACGTGTCAACGAAATTAAAAAAAAATTAGATGGTTGAAAAGAGAATCAAATTCTCTTTCCAACAATGTGTCACTCGACCCCCCATGCCATTTAAAAAAATTAGGTTTTTGTGCCCCCCCGCGCCATCTATCGAGCAATCACAATGCGTTATGTTTCAAAAAGTAGTATCGGTGAAACCCTCGAAACGGTTTTTTTTTATCTCTCTACGGCAAACCGTTCAAAAGTTAACAGGGGGGGGACTATAAAAAGCCACACTGTATATTATATCATTACAGTAGTCGTGGAATTGCGATATAACTGTGAGATACAAACAAATTCAACAGCGAGGATCCTGGTTAAAACTGATTTTTTTTATGTGTATATAGTGCCCTCAGATGTGGAAAAACTTAGAAAGGATTATTATCAACATACAAATATTCGACTGCAGTCGTGCAGTCAAGCTATTTAGACGGAATAAAAAATACATTTGTAAAGGCATCGAACAATATTTGGAAAACGAGCAATTTTCAATTTTATTGAATTATTGCTTGAACTCCGGTATATAAAATCAAATTCCAAGAAATGATTTCCAATGATATCGTGCCATCTCACTCAACTTTTTGCCTCTTACCTAATTTTTTTTTCAATTTGCGGTCATACCAGTGATTACATGCACAATCGATCTACGATTTTTTTCCAATACTCTAATTATAAACTTTCTTCCCATATGTTACATAGTTTATAGTGGGCATTGTATATATGAATTTCGGATTCAGATTCATGATATACATATACCTACCTATACTTTGTTCGATGTTATTTTTAAATTGCATGAAAATAGAAAAACTTTGTTTTTTATAACACATGAATATTTCTAGGTGATTTTCCATTCAATTACTTAGGAAGATTACGCTTGGACTGGCAGATATTTCGCAAAATAGATGATTCAGTAATTTGTATGACGTGGAGATAGACAAAGTCAAACACTTTTCATTTTCAATTACAGAATTATAATTCGAGTAGATTTGTTTGGGACTGAAATCATCAGTTATTTATGATACAAGTTCGTAAAGTATTTTTGCATGAGCGTAAACTTTGTTCGTTGAGGAACTGCCGGAATAAAAAAAACACGCATATATTATACAAAGTTTTTCAAATTTTTTGTACTCAAATGGCAGACATTGATGACTTGTATAAAACACAAGACATATTCGGGGAGTCACGGAGAACAAAGTCGACAGTCAATCCCATTTTGTGGAGGTATCAGAGGAGTGTTCACATTGGAAAGCCCTGTATAGTTGTCCTTATTTAACTCCTGCTTAGATCAAGCGACTGTATTGACTTAGTTTTTCTCACGTTTCGTAAATTAATAGTTTTAGTCTAGGCGCTACCCTCTACAGTGCCCGTCTAAAGTCCGTTCCCTCCCTACTAATTTTTGAACCACCTGGTATATCGCAACAAAATTTAGAAGGCTTAGGTAGGAGATAGAAACCTACTTTTTCATGAAAAAATTCCAGCCAAAAGTTTCAAAATGGCAGCTGAGCGCCATCTTCAATAATTTGTTTAAATAGAACACCCGGTATATCAATGCATGATCCGTTAGGGACGATCATAAGGAATCCAACAACACCAAGTTTGATGCTATCATCTCCAAAGACTATGGAGATATCGCCTATTATTTTCTCTATAAGCCGAATGAGTGGGAGAGAGAAACTTTTTCTGGCGTGTCAATAAATTCTCTGTTCCACTCATTGAGCTCATGAATAAAATATTAGGCGATACGTCCGTAGTCTTTGGAGCAAGATGGATAGAAACCCTGGTGGATTGACTGATTCGCTTTTGTTTCACCCAAAGTTGTTAATGCTGTAATAAGATGGGATTAGCTTTCCCGTTGTCAGTAGATGGCGCATTATCAAAAAATAGCCGAGTTTACATTCCGAAGTACTGTCATATTTTTTTTGGAATATTTGAAATTTTACTGTTTATGACTATGTTTATAATTTTTGATTAACTGTGATTTACATTTCATCGGGATATTTATCGTTTTTTTTCTGTTCTTTTATTACTTTTCGTTCAGTTCGCAATGTTTATTGATGAGTTTTCTGTAATTCTTGTATTTGTAGTGCATAATGTTTTTTCAAGTTTGTACTGGGACATGGCTGCATTTGTATGAAAGATCTAAGGTTAGTATCATTGTTTAAATATCCCGTACATATCACATATCCAACTAGTTAATTTAAAATTACTGTTCTGATTTTAGATGAAATAAGCACGTTAAACATGTTATGTCGTATTTTTTAACAAAATTGAATAAATACGAAATGTAAACATGTCATGACAATGACAATTGTCCAACGTCATCATGACAAGTATTCATTTATCAATCTGTAATGACTTTACCGCCATCTACGAACGATCGTGAAGCTAATCCGATCTAATAAAATATGAAGAATCGCGTAGGCCGTACCTTAACAGTTTTGGTAGGCCGATTTCACAGGTATAAATGAACGCACCAGGGTTTCTATCCATCTTGCTTTGGAGATAACAGCATAAAACTTGGTATTGTGGGATTCCTTATGATCATCCCTAACCGATCATGCTATAATATACCGGGAGTTCTATTCAAAAAAATTATTGAAGATGGCGCTCAACTGCCATTTCGAAACTATCAGCTGTGACTTTTCCATGAAAATGTAGGTTTTCATATCCTATTAAAGACTTCCAAATTTTGTTGCGATATACCAAGTGGTTTAAAAATTAGTAGGGGGGGGACGGATTTTAGACGGGCACTGTATATGTCACGTGTGCAGTTATATGTCCCCTCAGTTTAGTTGCGGAGCTTTGTAAAACACCTATATGAGTATGGGAAAAGTCACATGGTCTAGATCATGGTAATTTGGTCGCCATACACAAATATGGCCACCAAATTTTCAAATTTTATATCTCCAGTGGTCCGATTCACATTTTTCAAAGGTAATTCCACTCCTTTTCTAAAAAACAAACACATTTTGTATACAGTCAGTTTCAAAAAGGTTGCACCATATGCGAAACTTTTTTATTATGCAGAAAATTTTACTCGTCATAAAAGTTGATGCTTCGCGTAAAACTTGTATTTGAGTCATCAACATTCTGAATTTCCAAACGATGTACAGGAGAGAACAAAACAATAATTTTCATTGAGAGTAATATAGCCTTATTTTTGATATCATCGAAGAAGTTTATTTAGAAAAATTGTTTAGAATCGAAAAAAATATTAGTATTTGAAATCACTTTCCCACCTACGTAACAACATTTTTTTCCTAATTTTATATAGTTCTAGCCTCATAAAAATTACTAGTATGTCATATGCACCTTACGCACCTCTCTCATATTACTACAACGATAATTCAATGCGGAATTTGGTACAATAATTCATCATTTGTACTGAAACATCGACGTTTTTTGAAAATTTTTTGAATTTTCACTAGTTTTTTGGTGCAAATTTTGGCCAATTTTAATGAAATTTGCACAGATTACGTAATACATGATAAAATTATACCAATCGAGATCTTTCCGCGGAAACGTCTGTGAGACCCTTCTGTTGGCGAAATTGTCCCAATCCAAATACCATTAACTATAAACATCTATACCTTCCTTTATTATTATTGTAGAAAGTGGCATTGAATATTTTGACCATAATGTGGGAGGTTGAAAGGTCTTTGAGAGTTAAAAAAAAATACGCCAAAATTACCTCATCACTTATTTTTTCACTCATAAAAATTACTAGTATGTCATATGCACCTTATGCACCTCTCTCATATTACTACAACGATAATTCATTGCGGAATTTGGTACAATAATTCATCATTTGTACTGAAACATCGACGTTTTTTGAAAATTGTTTGAATTTTCACTAGTTTTTTGGTGCAAATTTTGGCCAATTTTAATGAAATTTGCACAGATTACGTAAAACATGATAAAATTATACCAATCGAGATCTTTCCGCGGAAACGTCTTCTGTTGGCGAAATTGTCCCAATCCAAATACCATTAACTATAAACATCTATATCTTCGTTTATTAATATTGTAGAAAGTGGCATTGAATATTTTGACCATAATGTGGGAGGTTGAAAGATCTTCCAATTTAGTAGAATATCATACTCTTTTTTTATATCGGAATATTGATTTTTCCGATAATAGAGACACATTCAGTAACTTTGCATCTTCCTGTATATCGTCGGGTACTTATAACATTCTCTTCGTATTCGTGCAATTGGTCCATATTTATATATAAATTTCTTAAACTCAGTTTCAAATGGATATAGGTGTCAAAATTAATGTTTTTTTAGTTTGTCATTGTTGTTTTCAATAATATGTTAATTTAGATTTTAATTAAAGTTGAATTTGTAAATAAATTCAAAATATTTTCTTTGTTATACGTAACTACGGATATGAATCAAACGTCTTGAAACAATTAGATTAACTGGGTCTGAGATTTTTTTTCTTTTTTAATCTAATGGCTATTTTAGCTTTGATCGTGGGTGTTTCAAAAATGGGCTTATTCATTGTATTTATTGAAAAATAAAAGATCTAAGAGCAGGGCAGGACATCTTGTTTCCTACATGATAAGCTCATTGTAAACAATTGCAGATTCCTTTTTCTGTCATTGTGATCTTGACGATCACGCAAGTGGGTATTGTTTGGTTCGAAGGCTGAGGTTGAGATGGCGCTCCTATAGTTTAGTGTACACTAGTCGGAGTCAGCTGAGGCTTTGAAATGGAGATGTTAGACGACAATAAAAGGCACGCAATAAGCGTTCTGTGATTGGTCACTGTAATGGCGGGAAGTTTGAATGAAAGATAAAAAAAAGCAAAGTGACTTGAAAATGCGTGAATTACTAGCAAACCTAACCTGATCTGACTAACCATGCAGAATTGATAACGATATAACGACTATTCATTCAAAATTTTTAATAACATCATAATAGTGGGGGCGCATATGCCGTGCAATTTAGTGTATAGTGGAGATGTGATCGAACCATTCGTTGCAGACATTAGTAATTGTCTGCATACCCTATACTATTGAAGGCAAAACCCACAATCGTAATTTTATACTATTAAAAGAACTAGTGTTCGAAATGAAAGTCATTATTACTTTTTATTTAATACATTGTATAAGAAATTCACAACTGAGTTTCAAAAAGTTTGCACCATATGGGAAACTTTTTTATTATGCATTTCTCAGAAAATTTTGCTCACCATAAAAGTTCGTAAAACTTGTAGTTAAGTTATCATTCAAATTCTGAATTTCCAAACGGTGTACAGGGGAGAACATAAAATGAAAAATTTCATTAAGAGTAATCTAGCATTATTTTTTATATTATCGAAGAAGTTTATTTAGAAAAGTTCATTAGAATCGAAAAAGAATATAATATTTGGAATCACAGCCACCATTTTTTTCCGAATTTTTTATAGTTCTAGCCTCATAAATAGTACTATATAGAATGTCATATGCCCCTTAGGCACCTCTCTCATATTACTACAACTATATTTGAATGAAATTTGGTACAATTCATCATTTGTACTAGAATAGCGACGTTTCTTGAAAATTATTTGAATTTTTACTAGTTTTTTAGTGCAAAATTGATCACTCTGTATGTATGTCCATAATAACTATCAGTATGATTTCATGGAAAGAAATTATTGAATAAATCAATTAATTATTGGTAAATGATTAAATAATTTAATTCTGCCACTTCACAATCATAAAAAATCGTATATTTTTATTTTGTATGAATAAAGTGATCGTTAAAAACTTGCAGAATTATATTATTTAATCGTTTACCAAGTGATTATGATTATGATTATGATAATGATTATGATAATAATCATAATCACATGTTTCGCTATCATTATGATCATTATTATTATCATAATCACTTGAGGAAGCTACTATGATAGCGAAACATGTCGTGGTTAAATAAAAGCTTGTGAAGATAAAATCGTCTCTTGTCTATACAATTACTATGGATATTCATCAAATAACGGCCGAATCAATCATAAATCAGAAAAGACCTTTTTTTCATTCCATTCGATAACACGTAGGTATAACTTAACATGACATCGTGTATAAAGCTTCATTACGCAAGATATCTGAAACGGAATTTGGTTTACGAAGTGACCTATTTTCCCGCAATTATTTCAGACTGCATAATGCCTTCTCGCCTGCACAATTTATTCATATCCCTCCAAGTCAGTTGCAACCTAAATTTATGAGCTAAATTTATCTATCAATTAAGAACACAAGCCGAACCTCAGGCCGTTTGTTTGTTTACAGCGGCTTTACTGAGGAACATTTTCTGGGGTTTAAAAACATGTTTACCTATATACCTAGTCATTAATCAGTTTAGGTAATATTGTTAAGTTGCCGTGACAACCCAAGAAATTTCCGGAAATTTTTATCCTCCATGGTACTCTGGGCTAAATTAATAAATGGAAATTTTTCTGTCAAACATTTGACATGTGACAGTTAACATTTTGCTTTTATGTACAAAAGGAATTTTAGTTTTCATATGACAGGATGAGATATAATATTTGATAATATTTCATAATTATGTATATATTGTCCTAATTATTATTATTATTACTAGATATTTTAAATGTGTCTAAGAATATTTTGCATTTCAACGATGAATAAGTCCGTTTATAAATCAACTCCTGTAGAAATGAACCAATTTAAATATGACGTCTGAGTCAGTTTGACAGCGATAAAAATGTCTGTTTCTCAAAAACAGATTTCATCTAGTAAGCGGCAGTCCCTTCAATTGCTGTCACGGTAGCAATGATTTTTCCTACGAGCGTGCGGAAAAGTAACTTTTCCGCACGATTTTTCGTTTTGAAAGTTGTACTTTTCCGTAACGATTTAAAATCGTACAAAAAGCATTAGGTGTTATACTTGTGTTGTTGATAACTGCTCCTTCAAATAACTGTTTCAATCAGGTTGATTATAATTGTGGTGTATTTATATATTGTAATTAATTTATCTTGCCAAAAAGAACTCGAACTTTTCTTTTATTGAATACATTTCTTTCTTCAACTCCAAATTTTTCCATCAGTAATTTTACTCGAAAAGCTGACATTAGACACAATTGAGAAAAACTGACATGAAAAAATTGCCAGGCCGTAGGTCGAGCACTTTTGTCTAATGTCAGCTTTTCGAGTGAAATTACTGATTGGCAAAATTATTTCGTTGAAGAAAGAAATTTATCCGATGAAAAAAAGCTCTTGTGTTTTTACTGTTGATAAAAAATGTATATATCAATCAAATGTCCACCTATGCTTGACTACATAATTTTAATATTTGAAACAATTTCATTCAATTTATCTTTTCGTGAAAACTTGAAATTTTCAGACGCTTTCTTTGTATTACGCTGGATGATTTCTCATTTTTGCTTTCGTTGATATTGCATTATTATTGTCCAAGTCATATTGTGCCAATATCTTGAAATAATTATAATTTTATCTCGCCAATATTACGTTTTGATATTTTGCCAATATTTTACCAATATTATTCCAATGTGAGTGTGCTACAGCGATATTGTACTAATATCGCCTAACATTTTGAGGCCAATATTGCTTCGAGAATATTAGACCAATATTATTTTTTAAATATTGGACCAATATCGCCTAATGTTCACATTTTATTTATATATTTTGCCAATATTTTCACAAAATTGTGCCAATATTGTCCCAATATGGGTGTGCTACTTAGGTAGTTCCTCATGACTTCTGAAATTCTACCATACACATAATGAACTGTAATAAATCTTTATACTAACGAATCAATTGAAACAATTTACTTCTACCCTTATGAAAATAACAATACAACACAACCCAGATGGAGTACCACATACCTCAGAGATTTTGGTATATCGTTACTTTGTTATTGTTGTGTTCAATATTCTAATAAAGATTTATTACTTTCAACCTAATGAAAATGTGGAGGTGAAAATATTCGGAATTGACCATTTTCATGATGAGTGTATGAAGAGACCCGCCACTGGTTTGTTGCACTGGGTCACGGTTTTTTACGAGAGCTGTCGCTGCTATTGTTTGACGCAGCTCATTACCAGTGACATATCTTCTATGTTATGGCTGGTGAAATTGGAAACAGGATTTACAAGGTTTCCTTAATTGTTGATCTTTAACATGCCCTTCGGAAATGAAAGATAGCTCGAAGTTATTAGAGTAAAGAAAATATAAGTCCCAGTTCTCGAATCAATTGCGTCAGAGGATTATTAATAAAACGTTTGACATGTGTAATTGCATTTTCCAAATCCGAATTTGATAACAATTCAAAAACACAATTACAAAAACAACGTTAATTTTACTCGACGCCTGTATCGCCAACAGAGTTTGCATTATTCAAAAGCTAAAAATTAACGGTGAATAAACCTCTCAATTGGTTTAACAACTTTTCTAAATTTCTCCAACCAATGGCTCCTGTTGGCTTTTTTCCTTTATGCCACCTAAGGCACTCGCGACATTGTTTGTTCAGGGTAAATGCAGGAATCTTTCGCCTTCTTGATCTGCAACGTATAAGATCGAAAGGAACCGTGTTGAGAAAAGTTGAAAGACTATTACTAGATTGGGTTCTGTTATGATTTCTGAAGTCTCTGGTCGTGTTCTTTTTTCTCTCTCCTCCTCTTCGATGTTCTCTGGCATTTTCGTCTACCAGGGCTCATTCCTTAAAACATTTGTAACTTGTTATACAAGAGCATATCAAAGAAGTGAATTTTGTTTGTTTTTTCCGAAAATCTCAGATTTTCGGAGAAAACCCATCCATAACACAACTTGTGCGAGCAAGGGGGATCTGGGACCCTACAGCTCACATACAAGTGGATTCCGAACCTTTTTAGCTCCGTGACAGGTGGTGGGATCGAACCCGGGCAACCTCCAACACTATGACCATTTCACTTCATGAAATGAGCTCCAGAAGTTCTATTGTGGGGTTTCCAGCTTGAACAAAGGTAGCCTCCAGCGTAGTTTTCTTTCCTACTTTCAGCATAGTTCTGATAAGTATTCTTCTCTGGAGGGTAGACATCCTATTTTTTTTCCTTCGCGACTAACCCAGATTGATAGGTATAATAGAATTGATTCGGATATCCTATTTGAGTACCGTTTTCTGAGAATAGCTGGTTTGATTATTAGAGTCAGGTCGTTTATTTGGATTTGTACGTTTCTTCTACCCCTCCCTAGTACTGCTGCAACTTGTACTACCTGATGCTTAATGTCTTATGTGATATGTAATATTTGCCAGCTGTTCTATTACATTTCTTCTGGCATTTTTTTTTCAGTTATTTTTCTTATTGGTGTGAGTATTCTCTTCTTCAACTCATGTTTCCCGTACTTTATGAATTCGATGTTCATTTCATCCAGCTAGAACATATATAAAATCAAACTTAATTGAGCCATTCTTTTGGAAAACACACCAAACGTTTACACTCATATTATCACTTTTTCCGTAACGGTTATGTGCAATATACAGCTGATCGTCAGAACGAATTCAGATAATCTGTTTGCTCTTGAACTTAGCGTTATGCATTAAATTATATAGTTATTTTTAAATCACAACAAGGAATTCCGATTTAATTGGAAGCAGCCAATATTTGGCTCCATGTGGGTTGTCAACCATGGCTCTAGAACAATTACATCAGATTTGATATCTCTGTTGCAAAACACTTTTTATTTTTATATGGACTGTTGTCCATCGATGTAACATTATCTTCTTTCTGATTTTTGTTCGAAAATATGAACAGGATTTTCATAAAATCAGTTGTGGAATCATCTGCGGCTGAAAGACAAACTTTAGTCGCTATTTTCCATCGTTCAAGATAACCTCTTGGGAGGTATTCATGTTGAACAAGGGGAACATTCTCCATGAAAATTGAAAAATGAAAAATGTGATTTTTTTTGAAATATCTAACAGAAAACAGTTCATTAGAAAAGGTGTACAACTGTACAGTAGTGGACTGTAGAGAGACTGAACTAAAAGCAGTTTCAACACTCTCCATGCCCGTTCAGTGAAGATTCCTTATTTCATGAGTAATACCACGTAGTTTTCAATAATCGAGATAAAGTCGCTTACGAAACTGTGTTGCAGAGGCTGTCAGAATGAAGAGTGATGCTTCATGGCATCACTCATGAATGAACAAAAAGGAAATTGTAATATAACCCTTAGAGTTATGTGAACATAACTTTATAGCGTGTTCACTATTTTTTGTCAATGTTATTGTTTGTTATTGTTACTCAGATCATTATCAATAGCGTTTAATAATAACCATAAAAATAGAATATGTTATGATATAGCATGAACCAGTTTTTCGCTAACACAGTTCAGTACTCTAAATATTTCACATTTCAGAATATTATTAATTTTCTATACAGTATCGGAAAGTTTTCATCTTGGGTATGGTAGTTTCATGAGAGCGTACAGAATAGCTTGCTATATGTTGAGAGAGCATTACAATTTCTCTAATTCGTCGGGTGGGTTAACAGGATAGGCCCACAGTAGTGCGTCTCTCATGTTTATGTGGTATAATCATATCTTTCCTTGTTGCTCGCGTAGATTTCTGTCTATACCACAGATGAAAAGTTTCCGATACTGTATGTTATCAGCGTCATTCATCAAAAGTATGCAACAAATGGATTTTTTTTTTCACAATTGAAATTATTCGTGATAAAAGTTGGTGCTCATCGAGAAACTCATAATGCTTTGACAAAATGTTATATAAGATTCTTGGTTTCCAAAAAAATCATATATTTCGAAAAGACATTAGGAATAAAGTACCTCTATTTTTCAAAAAAATATGCCTACACATACATTATCTTTTCAATAAGCACAATACCCTCTCTTGGTGCCTTCTAAATCACAATTATACAGAAAAAGAAAAATAGTGTGTCTGTGGGAATTATGTGAACCTAGAACAATGTTCAGTTGCTATCAATCCACAAATCAACGAATGTTCAATGCCTTTCGTACTTCTAGCTATTATTGTCTTAGTTGTTTTCGGTAACATCTGAAATATTCAAATTTTGGTTTTTTATTTTCAATTATGTTTTTCATCAATTATCAAACGACTCAACTCCGTACAGGTATTTAAATAATATGCTGAGTATACATAATTAAATATACCCCAAAGATGTAGATGAAAAATCCCTAGGGTTTGATGAATCTTTCAATTATTGGATACAATGACTGTTGAACCAAAGGTACATTTTTATTCAAATATAAATAATTTTTTTTTGACTCTATGCTACAAATTTCTCGATAAACATATACTTTTATCATGATTTTTTTTGTGACATCATCACTAATGAAAATGTATTCCATTTGTTGCATATTTCTTAGGGCACGCTGTATATCGAGTGAGTCGAAGATGAAAAATGTTTCCTTATACTGCCAGGGAAAAAGCAATTAGACTGGTTTGTTTGTTTTCAACTCAATATTCCAGATAAGTCGAGACGTTTCTCTGCCCATAAAAAACTACACCCCACGAAATACGCCAAGGATCAGACCCTCGACGTCAACAGATCGTTCAAAGAATGTCTATCCCTTGTTTTAAATATCGATGATTGAAAAATACTTTGCCACGCTTCCTAATTTAGAATTTGCAATCCTATACCGAGACTGAATGAAAGGACACGGCACAAAAACCATTTTCACTTGGTTCTATACTATGGTCTCCATGCTTTGGAATATCTTAGATACCATTAACTTGATCTAGTAATACTGCATATACTTACTGTCCTAATTCCAGATGTACATGTACAGTGATATCTACTTTCAATTTGATTCGTGTTAAAGAGGTAATGTTTCACAGCATTTCTAAATCTGAAAAATGTTCTTAAATAGTTTTATAATATTCTCCTGTTCTCTTGATGAGTCCATTGTAATTTAAGTATGAGTTCAAATATAAAATACCCACTGTCTTCAAAGTTGATTTTTACTTAGAAGCCGTATGGCAAATTGTAGTATTTATTCATAACATACAATATGAAATTCATATATCACAGTCAAATCAAAGTTAAGTTTAGGGTATTTCAATTATCAATTATAGCGAGACTCGACTGTGGGTACATTCAAACTTAAACCAGCACCTCAGTATATCTAATCTAGTAAAGAGAAAATATTATAGGAAATAAGGCTTTCTCAGCTGGCGTCAATGTTCTGGTAGGTGGCCTGGATGAGTACATCGTTCAAGCCTTAGGTTCAAGCTACTAAAGATGACTGCCTCAGTTACATTCGAAACCTTTGAAGATTTTAACCAAAGAAGAAAAACCAATAGACTCGCTGAACACAAAAGAAACACTCAACGAGGAGAAATAACGAAATTAGGGATAGCGGATCATGTTTGGACGACCCAACATCAACATCAAATGGACGGAAGCCCAAGTCATCCACAAAGAGGAGAGCTGGTATAGAAGGAAGTTTAAAGAGAGTGTATATATAAAGAACAATAATGTCTTCAGTAAAGCGAGCATAGAAATCCGAAATGTGTGGAAACTCTTAATTAGTGGTATGGGTCAATTGAAATTACGATAAGAATCAACAATGCTGTAGCAGAGGGGGCCTGGTACGATAATCAACATACGTACCTGGACACAGACAAATTACCCCCAGGCTAATAACATAAATGAAAACCAGCCATATATAAGAAGTATCCTTGAGAATGTCGCATTTATACACTTGAAAACGACTGTAGATCTCAACAGTTGAAACGTCGTGAATGAAAATTGCGGAGAATTGAATTTTTCCTTTTCTTTGTCCGTATAGACAATGGAAGTCCAGAATAACCTTACTAAATGTTTTTTTTAACTTCAAATCACGAAGACATACTGCTTATTACTCAATCTTTGCTTCGAGTGACTTTACACACGACCTTCCGTATCAGAATATCCTTCTCCGACGATTGCGACTTCGCCGACGACTGCGATCGAGTAGCCGCGAACTATTTCTTCAAACTCGTTTTCTTAAGGAGCTCAATTTTCAGAGTGTATCGCTCTTGTGGTCTGTTTTAGCATGTAGAAAAATAAATCTTTCTTAAAAGTCATTGAGAACTTTTAATTTCAAGTTATCAAGAGTAATGTTAATAAGGGACTACTTGACACAATAAAACAAAATTCAAAGAGTTCTTTCGAATTTCACGGCATCAATTGGGGATTCAACATTAAATGTCAGCGCCAAAGTGGTAGAAATTGAACTACTCTCGAGTACATTATGTCAACAGAAGAACAGAATATTCACCATTTATATGTACCAGAAATTTTTCTCTTATCAATAATGATTACAAGTTCAACAAAATGCACACAAACAATAGCCAAAATCTTGGGAATTTTGACGAAAACAATAATTGCAATGTACTTAAGTATCTATAGTGTCAAAACTTGACACCAGAGGGAGTATCCCTTATGTTGAATTTCCAATATAACTATACGTACTGCGACTCATAGAAGATCAACGTATTACACCATCCTGTAATGGTGTGAAATTTCCACAAAAAGAAAAATTGGCAATTAAATGAATGTGGGTAAATGATTTCAATGCTTCAAGTTTGGAATGTAGATTAGCAAAAATGGAAAAAACAATGAATTTTCGTCGGCAAAATTAGTCGCAGCACCCCTATCGCCCTATCGAAGATGAGCTGCGACTGCGTAGCAGGTTGGAAACCAGGCAGGTTTAAAATGCGTTGGAGATGTTTTGACGATTCGGTCGCGGGTATTCGGTCGCAGTCATCGGCGACTGGCGAAGGTGTAGAAAATTCGCCTTTACTACATGAAGTCTAGTTTTCAGAAAAAATCATTTTTATCGCGATAAAAAAGGTGCATCCTCCAGCAATAAATTCTACAGAAGAATAGTAACTGTGAGAAATGTTCAACTGCAGAAATAGGCCAGTAGAAATAGACAATCAATTAACAATAATTACAAAAGTTTTCAAACTTTCGTGAAGTGAATGGTACATCGAGAAAGCAATAAATCTCAGTTTGCAACCTGTTCCGAAGTCCGCAATATTGTCAAAATGACAATTAACTTGAATTTTGTTGTATACTTAATTGTTGAGAAAATTCCAAAAGTTCTGTAAACTTGGAGTAGTATTGAATATATTATTGCATATCACGAATGAAGTTTGCAACTAATTCAAGTGTACATAACATTTTTGTATCGAAAACTTATGTTTTTCTTCCATATATTTGTTTTGTTTAATTTGTTTTGTTTTTGTTTTTTCCGTTACCCTGCTGTCGCCCCCCTACGATCGGCAGCCTCAAAAGTCGAAATTTGTGCGAGCTAAGGATTAACGAGGTCTTATCTTTTAACGTGCGATTCCTAGCACGATCCGAGGAGAATAGAAAGGACGTCGTCCGTAAGTCACCCATTCAAACCATAACTTCGCATAGCGTTGCTTGGCTCGAGAAATCGATGACCGTTGCGCTCTACCGTTCGAGCTATCCTCTCGGATATCATAAGACAAAATTAAGAAAGTTCTGCAAACTTGGCAGTTGTGCAGATTTGCAAGCTTTTACGTGGACCGGAACATACTTTTTTAGTTCGTAGTCATTTTCTTGATCAAGGGGGTCTTGAAATAATTACAAAAGTTTTGAAACTTTGTTGCACATTTTGAAAACATCTATTCTGATACATTCACAAATGTACAACCTTGTACACGATCCGGAACTTCATGCAATTTGCAAAAATCTAATTTGTGAATTAATTAGATTTTTAATTAGAAATTGAATGAAGTTCCGGATCGTGTACAAGGTTGCAAATTTGTAAAATGCATCAGAATAGATGTTTTCAAAATTTACCACAAAATTTCAAAACTTTTGAAATAAAGTTTCAAAACTTTTGCAATTATTTCGAGACCACTTTGATCAAAAAATAAATGACCACGAATTCAGAAAATAAATGTTCCCGTCAGGTTGCAAATATACACAACTGCTCGGAATAATTTTCGGATGTACCTGTCAATTTTTCAGAACTTTTGGAATTTTCTCTTATGGTATGTCAAAGAAAAACATTATAGGTCGATAAAAAAAATGTTCCGTACACTTGAATTGGTTGGTCGTGATATGAAATAATATATTCAATACTACCTACTCCAAGTTTGCAGAACTTTTGGAATTTTGTTAACGAGTATACAGTAAAATTCAAGTTAATTGCCATGTTGACAATGGTGCATGGAAGAGGTTGCAAACTGAGATTTATTGCTTTCTTGATGTAACATTCACCTGACCAAAGTTTGAAAACTTTTGGAATTATTGTAAAATTTTCGATTTTACATGTCTATCCTACTGGCGTAAACACAAGAATCCCCTGTCTCTGTTTTCATTGCTCAAGGTCGTAATAAGATTAAATAGTTCTGGTTATCGTCCTCAAATCGATGATTCATTATTTTACTTCACCTGATTTATTGACGTAAATGAAGTAGCGTTTTTTTATTGAGGCGCAGTTATGCTGTTACCATGCTTATTAGGAATTTGTTGTAACAAAATATATTAAAAAAAACTTGGCACATTATCAAGGTTTATCAACGTGATAATTTTAATTTTTAATTTTTACTTTTCGTTAATCAGTGGCGTAGTTACGATTGTATGTGGTCATATTTCCCTTCATATTTTCTTTGAATTAGTGATAATTTAGAAAAACTGAAGATATGTCCTGAGAATCATGTAATTTCATATGTGCCATAATCACATAATACCAATTTATTACAACATATCGGAATAATTGTCAACCTTTTAATGTTCGGAGAATCGGAAACATAGTACGGGTGAGCAAGAATGAAACTGACGCAACAACTCCATTTTTTCATTCATCATAATATTTGAATGAATTGATGTCGTGGATTTAGTGATATGTTACCATACTTTCTTGCATATGAACCTTTTAACAAATCAACTGGCAAACAAAACCTCATCCTCCAATTTATAATACTCCATTCAGATTAGAGCTAGGGTCCCAAATAACTTTGGTGAAAAACCGAAGAAAAGTACCTACTATTAATTTGTTGAATTTACTGTTGGAATATCATTTTTAGAGCCTATTCTGATTATTTCATCTACAGAAATATCTTCCAATCAGCACGAACATTTTTTTTATTGTTATTCTTCATCAACACCATGCTGATAAATCAATCAGAAAAGGGTCTAAAAATTCTCATTCTCACTCACTCGTACTATGTTTGCGACTCTCAATACATTACAAAATGTTCAGGATGTTGACAAATATTCCGATATGTTGTAAGATATTAGTATTGTACGATTATTGCACATGGGAAATTACGTTGCTACTCAGGACATATCTTCAGTTTTTACCAATTATTTCAGATACCTCCACTTTCAGGCACATGGAATGTTATGACTTTTAGGTCGAGTATCGATGAGCCTAACTGATGTCGAACGCTCATTTGTTCATTCACTTGTCCAAAGAAAATACGAAGGAAAATATGACCACATATCATTGTAAATATGCCACTGGTTTACGAAAATAAAAATTATAACTTCAAATTATCACGTTGCTAAATCTTGATTGGAGTATCAAGTTTCAACTTTTATTCTCCAGGAGTTATATATCTCAGAGGGGATGCATTTCAGGACATTTAAGGACATAACTTGATGTAAACCTTACCTCGGATTGAGGTGAGGAATCTGAGTTTGTCGGGCTATTCCGAATTACCCTGTAGATGCTTGACTATTTTAACCTCCCTCTCCCTTTTTCTCGACATCTAATAATTATAATGACAATGATGATAATAATAATAAAAATAAGTAAGCAGGGGGGCCAACCGTCATCCAAGGCCTTGGTGAGTTGCGACACCACTTTCCTGAACAACAGGTGCAAAACCGGACCGGCAGCTCAGGCGCACCGGGGTGGGAGAGAGCATTCCCTCTGATGTCGGCCGTGGGTTATACTATGAATTGAGGGACGACCTTCTGCATGATTACGAGAGCAGTGAGCCCGCCCGGAGGGGATACATGACTAGAATGCATGCTCTGTGGTGCGTTAGACACCCAGAGCATGCCGCCTTTTCCGCCCAAAACCCTAGGGATCAAGTTTTCCATCTCCGGAAACGAGGCTATGTCAGAGCTCCTCCTCAGCCGATTAACGAAGTGGCCGTTGTGCCACGTGTCATTCTGGCTGTAGAGGAGGCTCACATCATACCACCCATGGAGAGTATCAGAACCCGCAGGTGGCTTCATAACACCAAGCGCCTGAAGCCACAACTGGCACGAGTGGATGTGGAGATTAACGATGTTCTTTCGGAAGAGGCTGGCATCTGCCAGATCAACTCTACCGTGTATGACGCCGTCCATGCTCTGTCCCAAAAGGATAGGAGGAATACTGCCCCTCTGGTTGGAAGGCATTAGAGACGCATACACAAGATGGAAGCTAATATCAAGTCGGCGAGACAACACGCGTCTCGTATCCCGTGTGTGGTGGACTACATGGCAGTCAATAGGCCTTTCACGGCCACAGTGCGGCGAATTGCCGCTAAACTGAGACGAGCTCACCACACACTGAATCAAGGCGTGCTGTTTACCATCAAGCAGCACTGTCTTGATAGGATACGAATGCTGGTGACTGCAAGACAAGTGTTGTCGATAACCCGCCGGCCGCTGATCGATCAAGTGGAAAACTTCTGGAAGAACATCTGAGTTCCCTAACCACTTAACGTAGACACTCCAGCCCTTGCGCAGTTTGAAGCTTTCTGCAGGAGGCTTCAACATTTTGAGCTCAATGATCTGCGCAATCCGATAACTCCGAAAGAAGTTCGACAGGCCCTTAAAGGTTCGAAGAACTTCGCTGCTCCAGGACCTGATGGGTTGAATAACTATTGGTGGAAAAAATTCCCCAGTACCCACTACCATTTGGCAAGAGTTTTTAACTCTTAGCAAGATGGGAAGCAGCAGATTCCGGATTGGTTTGTCGAGGGGCGAACCGTGCTTATCACTAAAATGGAGATTTGTCTGATACAAAGAATTACAGGCCGATAACATGTTTGAATTCGTGCTACGCGTATTTTATACGCGCGAATACTCTCTGCAGTTGATCCGGCAAAGAGGGTCAATCATCGGCTCCTGATGAAATGAACATCGTCCGAAAAGAGGAGGAGAAACGGATTAAATATCGAGACTTACTCTTTGAACTCCGCAGGCTCTACCCAAACCATTCTATTGAAATGGTGGTTTTTATTATAGGGGTCCTAGGTGGTATGACGGACACACTGCTCTCGAACTTAAAAATCATACCGGCTTGCCGTAATATGGCAGAAATCTTAGCCGGACATATGCAGAAGGCCGTCATCCTTGGTTCACTGCGTCTGTTCAGGGCCCATGATTCTCGGACCCAGTAATCACTTACCCCACGGACGTGGGAAGTGGTTATCTGGGTAAACGATCCAGCGCGCCCTCCGGATGTATTGGGGCTTCAGAGAGAGGGCCTGACTGAAACATGCTTTGAGGAGAAAAATAATAATGTTAATAAAGGTCTTTATTTCTTGAATTAACAGAAAATGCGGAAGATCAGATGAAAGCACTAGTAGCACTGTTTTTCATCTCAATCAATTGTTTGCAAGCAGCTGAGAGTTGAAAATGAAACCATGTTTACACTAACGAACCAAGTATTATTCAGTTCTATTATTTTCTATATCCAACGAAAATCTGCACCTACTCTAGTTATGTTGGTATCATTATTTGAAATGGTATATAGCGAGATACCAAATTTAAGATACGTATTTTCAAAACTATATAAAAATTGGGGGGCGTACCTCACCTCGTGGTCACCTGGTATATGAGATGTTGTTTCACTGAATTAACTATGAATCTAGGTCTAAAAAAATTAAATATGCGAATTGAGAATACGAATTAGAGAAAGATCCGATGGACAAAGGCATTCAGAATTACATATTCGTGAGTTGCCAGCTTTAATTTACGGCAAAGGCAATAAGTATACAAAATAAGTGAAAGTTGTACGAGGTATACTCTATTTCAAGAATAACATAGAGTAAATTCTCATAAAACAAACTAAATTGGTGTGCATTTGCTTATGTATTTCTGAGAATTTACTTTACGTTATTCTTGAAATAGAGTATACAGGGTATTTCCGAAATTAGAGCAATTATTAAAATGAATTGTTATTTGGAACATAATTGTTAGGTATGGTTGAATAGGCACTTTCGAAGAAGTTTAAATAATGCAGTGATATCCCACAAACTGATTTATTATACTTATAATTTCCGACAATGTTGCTCGCTCAAACCCTTCTTATTGACTAAATACTAACTTTATCTGTACCTATTCGATCAGTCACGCTATTGCTCATTCATACCGCTTTCGTAACCAACCTTTACTCACACATTCCAAAGAGTAAAAGTAATAACCACTAAACAGGGTGATAATACACTTCCAATACAACTATAATCTATATAGGTCCTAACATAATGTAACCACAAATGGCAAGAAGTTTCGTTTTTAAAGTAATCAAAAGTTTTGAAAATTGTTATCGACATTTTATGAAACCGCTTTCAGTTACCTTTGTTTAGGAGGCACTGGTTTGATTCTCCAGGCCATAGCGTGTCTGTCCGCTAGCAGTGTTCCAGCGTGGTTTGCGCTGGCTGTGATCAGTGATTACCAAAAAAAAATTTGAAAACTTTGAAATTCAATATCTCCCAAAATTTTTTTTTTTCGATAAAAATGTATTCTTTCAGTTTGTTTTGTTTTGTCATTTTCTACTCCCCGTTTCATTTATTGCTCCAATTTCGGAAACACCCTGTATATAGGTATCTGAGCCGGCTTTGAGTTTCTATTTATTTTTTCAAATCGAATCTATTTTTTTTTTGTTTTTCAGGGAATTTTGTATAGTTCAGACTGAGTTGACTTTTTTTATTTCTCATCGTGTATGGATTAATAATATTATTATCACTATATACTAGTGTTTTTTATACTAGTCATGTTTCATCAACATCAATAATATCCAAATTATATTACACCCAATATGGAACACCTAGTATCCGTACCAAGCGGTGTATTTCACCAAAAACAATGATAAAATTTCCTCAATAATTATCACTTTCTTAGCCTTTATAAATATTTACGTTATGCTTATGTTTGGTAATTCCTTAAATGAACGATAATCCCAGCAAATGGAGTGTTTTAATGTTGTTAGTGTTGTCACAAATAATTGCGATGTACTACATAGATTGAAGTTCATGATGCGTATTTGTTCAACTCGTGGAACCCATCATATGGGGAACTACCTGTTTTGTTTTGTATCTCCGGTGATAAATAAACACACTTTAGTAATTTACGATTATAATAATTTTACGTACGTGAATCGTTTAAGTTTCTCAGTTTTCCTTTTATTTAAGAATAACTAATTTCTTTGAATCAAAACCTTTGCTGTCATCATTTTGTATTATATACGGTATGTCAGATTTAAAAGTTGCCAGTATCAATGTTTCATAAAGTTATTTTATAACTTTTCCTAGAGCCGTCCTAAATGCTAGTTGTCCTAAGTGGTGGTTACTCATTATTCATTATGCAGTTAAGACAACTACTCTTAAGACGGCAGTATAGATATTGGCTAATTCATAACTTAGTGTCCAGTAACACCAGGTAACAGTTCTGTACTTGTCGATACTATACAGAGTGGGCCATTGAAAACGAAACAGCGGCTCTGTAGGTCGGCGGAACTGAATTATATAAAAACGCTCGGACACGTCAACTACATTTTCGAGGGGGACATCGTTCGCGATGAAATTCGCCCGAAGTTCATTCCACCCCTCGGAGCTGTGACCACCACCCTTAAATTTTTAAATGGCAACATGTGGCAAGTGATACCTCATTTGAAAGGTATTTTCTATCTCAATATCAAACAACAAAAATAAATTAATTCTATAGATTCGTTTTCGAGATAAAACAACTTGAAGTTGGGAAATCACTTTTTATTCACTCAATCAATAAAAACAATATCTGATAAAGCAACTGACGCAAAAATTATTATTATCAATGAATTAAATGTTCAAACTGTCTAACACCCATTTCGATACAATAGTACAAGTTCTGTTTAAAATCGAGACCTCACATTTCGTAGCATTTCCGGCGTTATTCGACGGCATTCTTCAAGAATTCTACTTCGCAAATCTTCCAGAGATTCTGGTTGGGTTGCCTAGATTTTGTTTTTCAAGTGACCCCACAGGAAAAAGTCTAGTGGTGTTAAATCTGGAGATCTGGTTGGCCACTCTACAGAGCCTCTGCTTCCAATCCAACTTCCAGGAAACATTCTATCCAAATCCGCCGTAACAGGCTATGCATGGAGGTGCCCGTCTTGTTGAAATATCAAGTGGTCTTCATGGTAACGAGATCGTTATTTTCAATGATGTCTACTAATTGTGGATGAACAAATTCATTCAATAACTCCAAATAAGTTTCTCCTGTCAGGTTACCGTCAAGAAATACTGGTCCAATCAAACGGTCCCCAAAAATAACAGCCCCAGACATTGAGTTTTTGGAGAGTTTGAGTATGGACTTCGTGGAGAACATGTGGATTGGCATCTGACCAATAACGACAATTATGATGATTCACAGTCGAATTCAAAAAGAATGTAGACTCATCAGAAAAGCAGATGTTGAAAAGGAAATTCTTATAAGTATCTATTCTCGTAGTCATTGTAGCCATTGTTTGTTTAACTCTGGCTGCTAACATTAATACAAAATAATGTAAATTATGTAACTTTTTAAAACGTATTGCCAATCTCACAGAATATCTGCTTAATATGTAGTGGATTTGAACGTTTATGTTTGTCATGATGACAGCACGTTGAAGTAGAATGACAGATGAGTGCAAAAAAAATGTATTGCACTAGTGCAATAAAGAACTTCTTTTCCCACTTAATATAGTTCAATGAAGTTTTGCTTTTTGCATGAATGTAGAAAAAGTGTTTTTTATCGATTCTCAAGAACCTTAATATTTTTTCGATCAAGTAAATGAGGATGAAATGAAAATTTGAAACGGAATTTCATGTTATCTGTTAGTAAACAGTTAGATCATTGAATTCCTTGACAATGATAATTATCTTTTTCTAAGTTCATGCAAAAAACAAAACTTTATTGAACTATATTTGGTAGAAAAACTGTCTCTTTATTGCACTGAGTGCAATAAAGACTTTATTGCACCCATCTGTCATTCTACTATAGCGTTCTGTCATCATGACAGACATAAACTTTCAAATCGACGCCAAATTTAGTCCATTTTCTGTGATATTGTATTAAGTTTTGAATAGTTGCATGTTTCATCATATTCATTATATAATGGACTATGAAATTACTAGAAAATGCAATTTGTTAAAAATAAAATTACTTATTTCCTTCGAATATCATCTATTCTGAATTAGACAAAATGTTTTTGAATTACTTTTATAGCATATAGATTTAAACAAACAATGTCTTCCTTTCGGTTTAGTGCCACCTAAATGAAATATTTTCTGGTTTTTGCATGAAAGTAGAAAAAATATTCTATGAAACTCGTGCAAAAAGAGTTTATTGCACTCGACGTGTTGTCCAACTCGGCCTGATGCCTGATGGCCTCGTTGGACAATTTCACGTCGAGTGCAATGAACACCTACTTTTTGCACTTGTTGCATAAATAACTATTAAACAGTTGCATTGTTAGATCTTATTTTTATTAATTGAGTGAAAAAAGAGTGATTTCCCAACTTCAAGTTTCTATATCTCGAAAACAAATCGATAGAATTAATTTATTTTTGTTGTTTAATATTAAAAAGGCAAGTACCTTTCAAATGAAGTATCACTTGCCATATGTTGCCATTTAAAAATTTAGGGGTGGCGGTCACAGCTCCAAGGGATGATGGAATGTATATCGGGTGAATTTCATCGCAAACGATGTCCCCCTCGAAAATGTAGTTAACGTGTCCGAGCGTTTTTATATAATTCGGTTCTGCCGACCTACAGAGCCGCTGTTGCGTTTTGAATGGCCCACTCTGTATAGACTCAAGACTGTGTCGTCGGTATTGTGTGGTATTGTTTCATATTTTGTTTCAACTATCTATGCATGCGTAAACCGTAGCCCGCATTCATTTTAGACAAATAACTTGCAGAATACGGAAGTTTCACGGTATTCTTCCGGGATCAATGCGAATTGTTATCACTCTACTGTCTGAATAGGTTCGGTTTTTGTTGTATTCCACAAGAAATTATTCAATAGGTGACACAAGTCAAATCGTTACACTAGTTTATCTTCGTAATAAATCAACAATAAGTTACAAGGTTTTTTTTGTACAGTGACAATTAGATTTTCATTGAACCTTGAAAAATATATGGCGTGTTCAGTAACGGACGCTTAATCGAGCTGGAATGAAGCTTGCAGAACTTACTGTAAACGTCCAAATATTCCTCATGGAGATGTTTCGAGACCTTATTTTGTAAACAGGTAATGGTAAAATAAGGACAGCCTGAAGACATCCTCAGGTTGCCCTCGACAATTTCAGTGCATTATTATGAACGTCTCAAAGAGTTTGTGTGACGTCTAGGAGACATTTTCGAAAACAGTCGTGAGTTTTTCCATGAAAGACTGTGAACGTCGCAGAATGAGACTTCATAGTGATGTTCTAGGACGTATTCGTAAGTTGATTACGATAACAGGAGGACATCCTATGGACGTCCTCGGGTTGGCCCTCGACATTTTGAGGACGTTATTGGAAACGTCTTAAAAGGTCCTCAAAAGATATTTGTGAGAGTGGTGGTGTTACTTTATGAGAGTTCTAATATTAAGTACTGCCATTTTGTTTTGGATAGATATTTTCATTTAAAATTTGGATGACGTATAGAGAATTCAAAGAAGTTTTGAGTGATGTATCACTCGAAAAGATGGGGGATTACTTTATGGACAGCCTGTATATCTATTTCAATGTTGATAATTTGTGATTCTACAAGTTTTTTGTGACGTTTAAATATGCAATCAGTGAGCACGTTGCCTTGTTAACTTGTCATATCAATAAATTTGTCGAATTTTATCTGTTCAACACACCCTTTTGGTTTAAAAGCAATAAGGTGTAGAATATGCTGTTGAGTGACACGTGCAAATCCTGATAACGAACTCGAATCAAGTCATTCATATATACTTATATATTCGAGTTTATATATACACGTGCGACTTGTCAAACGATGATATTTCTCAAACTGCGAAAATGACGAAGAAAACATTACCTCCTCCATATCAAACTGAGATAATTTGACCTAATCATAAATAATAGTCTCCTGATGACTCAAGAGCTATCGTGAATTTATGGATTCAGGAAACGTGTGACCTTTGTTGGCATGTTGATTTTCCATTGAAGAAATTATAGAGGAACTTTGATAAATCTTGTCTACTTGAGTAATCATTTTGTGGCGGAAAAGTTTATGAACTGTTTTGATTCAATAATAAAGAGAACAACGGGTAGCGCGAAAAAGAATTATTCCTAATGAATGTTACTGTCTTTTTAATGAAAAATGCACTCATGCCGTGAAAATACAAAATTGTAATTAATCGTGTCGTTTTCCTTGTAATAAAAAAATAGTCTGGATATGAAATTCACATTTATATACATGCTCTCTAGTGCCTATTTTTTTTCTTCATTTTGCACTCAGTAAAACATTTTCAATATGTCACGCAATGTTCATATCCATCTTTCTTTTGCAATTATATAGCATTTTCTTCATGCAAAGTGGCCGTATAAACACATTTCTCAATTTTTTCCCTTAACTCGATAGGATTTGTAACATACATATTTGCCTCACCATTTTCTTCGAGCTATATTAATAGATTTTACAAGCAGATGGGTTACTTTTCTGCGATTTTTCTTCATCATTCCATTTTCAGGGATTCGGTCGTTTTGATCACTATATCACAAGTTGGGGTTTCAATAGTATTGTTGACCTTTTAAACTCTTCAACGTTATATTTTAACTTTTATTGAGAAATATTATAAAGCTTTTCTTGATGTAGTTTCCCTCCAAATTGGGTTTTTCTTCGTCTCCATTTAGATTTTCAATTAATTTTTTTGCTTGGTCTAACTTTTCATCAACTAGTTTCGTTTACAATGTTGTTTTTTGATTGTGAATTTTATAGAATGATAGTACTTGAATACGCATATTTACTTATTTACCTCTCCAGGTTTAACCGGAAGTAACCCCAAACTTTTTTTTTTCAAATGACACCCTGTACATTTTTTTTATCCGGAAGAGCACGCAATTTATGATAACACTGTTTTTCAGAATTGAAAACTGTTGAAAGCGAACAAAGTTGGCCATGAAATTCAAACTTAAATCATCACAACTGACAAACCACATCAGAAGTTAACAGAGGAAGGTTCAATGTTCGATTTAATTGAAAACTGAGGTTCTCATGTAATTGCAGCTCTCATTTATTTCAACAATTATCAAAAATTTACTAAAAACGGAATAGTCCCCATAAAGAAATGATCACAACTGCCTTGTCTCAATTGGCAACATGGTTTTTTCACTTCGTCATGATGAAAAATGATTAATTATCAGATTACTCGTGTGAAAAGTTTAAGAGAATTCCGAAAGAAGTCGAAAATACAAGATATTCAAAAATAGATATTCTTCAACGAAGGCAGCCATGAACACGATAAAGAAAAAGAAAAAAGTAGCATTGATGAAATAACTAGAACAAAGTGTAACTTGTTGAAATAAAATGAGCTTTTTGTATATTGCTTTCTTAATTATGTTCAAATCCGCCTATGTGAAAGAATATTCAATTTTAGGAATACTGGATCATGAAACTTGATTGTATCTTCGTTTCCCTTCGGAATTCTCCAAAACTTTTCACACGAGTAAACTGATAATTAATAATTTTTCATCATGACAAAGTGGAAATTACATGATTTCTTCGGACTCCCACAGTCTTAATGATTGAACGATTTCTACTTCTTTCAATTTTGCTTGAATCTGCAATCGTCTTCAGGTGAATACTGAAGTTGCTACATCGTCTACAACCTTCTGGAAATTACATGTTACCATTTGAGAAATGGCAGTTGTGAGCATTTCTTTATGGGTACTATTCCGTTTTGAGGCAATTTTTGATAATTATTGGAATGTATGGGAGCTGCAATTACATGAGAACCTGAGTTTTCAACTCTATCACACTTTGAAGCTTTCTCTGGTCATTTCTGGTGTCGTTTGTCAAGTTGTTCATCGCCAACTTTGCTCGATTGAAAAATCAACTGTTTCTCCGCCATTTTTCAACCGATTTTCAATTTCGAAGATCAGTGTTATCACAAATTGCGTGCTCTTCCGGATAATGAAAAAAAAAGTACAGTGTCATTTGGAAAACAAAGTTTGGGCGGTTAAATCGAAAGTGGTGAATTTTCAATAGTGCAATGGCGTCAAAATATGCGTATTCGAATACTATAGCGACATACCAAATTTAAAATCTGTATCTTCAAAACTAAAAAAAATGGGGGACGTACCTCACCTCATGGTCACCCGGTGTATCCCAAACCATTATAGACCGTCAGATAATGACATATTTTGCTGACACATATTCTCTCTTCTGCCAATTTAACCACTGAAAATAATGTCAGTGTTGAGCTCAAGAAATGAAAATTTTGTGGTCGGACGTATGCCAGGCACCTGAAAAATTAAATTTGTTTTGTGTGAAAAAATATATTTTTTCTACAACTGTCAAAAAAAGTCTACTTTTTTGTGTGGTTTGTGTGCGTAAAGTATTACAATATTTCAATCTCAACATACGATTTTATTATTAAACGGAAAAGCGTAAAAAGTGCACTTTTTTTAACGGCTGTTGCTAGGCATGCAACAACAGTGACAGATCCGAATAATAACGAAATCCTGTCATAAAGCCAGTCCTCATTTTCTTTGGCAACTAATAACCTATATAAATATCTGATATACAAATGTATCACCAATAATATTCTTAGCATTCTTACTATTAAATAAGTATTATCAAAATTCTAAACAATCGCGGCGGTTATATTCAGGAGTAATAAGTCGCGATAAGTCTGTCGATTTATTTCTGAACGAAACTGAATTGCTTCTCAAAATAATTCAGTTGCGTTCAGAAATGAAAGACAGACTTATATGAGATGAATTCAATCACGAGTTGAATTTTTTTACACTATTTCACGAATAAAGTTTCTTCATTAGTGTAAATACGAACAATGTATGACAGTCATAAACAAATTATAATAATAATAATACTCCCTCGTGAACACTCGAAGAGTGTACCCAAAGGCATGGCCTGTGCGGGTAGAGGACGGCTATTATTATTATTTGCCATGGCGCTCCGGGGCGACTTACTGATTTTTGGTGGCGTATTCACTTTTCAGCTGCAGGAAAACCCGAAAAACCTACAGCACCACCTCGGGTGGCCGGCGTGCACTCCAAGCTAGCACTAGCCGAGATTGGCATCTAGACAACACACAATACACTTGCTTTCAACAAAGACTGTGGTCGTCTATCGATTCCGATATTGGGTACTTGAGAAAAAGTACCTCGTACCTACATTGGGCTCGAACCGACTACCGCTATACTGAAGTTCTGAACGGCCTGCGCCTTAGACCGCCAGACCACCGCCAGACCACAGACCACCAAAATCGTCAATATTATAATGTTTCGTTACTTAATTTCAATTGAATTTGCAGTGAAGCGACTCATTCTGACATATCCAGCTATATTTATTTTTGATCGATCTGTCAAGCTGATCCTCCAATCAGAATTGAAAGACAGCTGGTGTTATCGCGATAACACGAGTTGTCTTGGTCAGATTAGGTGAGAATTTTAAGATGAGTGAAATAGTAAAAATAATAGCATATACCACTAAGGAACTATTGGACCTAATCTACACTATATAATCCAAGGCAGCTATGGCTGTTCAGCCGTCAAAAATTAGTTGACAACAATAATTAATAAAATTTGTGAAATTGGGCATCTATCCAGATAACGAATTCTTGATAACTATAAATTTAACTTTAAGTAGAAATGAAAAGTGATGAAGATTGAACGGAGAAAATCGTAAATAGTGCAAATATGAAATTTCCTTGACATAGTTCAAAGAAAGAAAAAGGTATTCGTTGCTTCACGAGGATTGTTCATTTATTTTGAATACAAATCTCAGAAAATGACAAGTTACTTCGATGGACTAGTTATTCGAAAGTCAAATCAACATTAATAATAATAATATTGACCTCGATGAATATGTTATTTTAATGTTCGCTTCAAATTTTCCATTTTGCGGAATATATAAATTATTCGTTCCATTTGTTTGAAATTCAACTCTCCGGCATACTCTTCAAACTTTGTTCGAATAATAAATTAATGAAAATATGCCAAATTCATTTCATATTTGCAAAAAAATATGAATTGGTTATTTTTTTTGACAGTTGTAGAAAAAATACTGTTTGAAACTCGTGAGTAAAGTGTTTTTTTTACTGGTACGGCGTCGTACGTCAACATTTCCTACTCGTAAAAAAAGTATCACTCTATTCACGTGATACATAAATTACTATTTTTTCAATCTCTCATTCATGGCAATTTAACACATTAACAGGTAGGAACAATCTAAGAGTTAAAAACCAAAGCCATAAGGTTTGCACATCCGCAAAGGGTTGAAATACTCGGTTGCTGACGCATTTTCTCGCTTATGGCAATCGACAGAATGATATTTGATATTGTTAGGAACCCGAAAAAAAATTCCCATGAGCCGGTCTGTATTGCCCAAGACATGGATTCCATTCCCAAAAATGTATTTTTCATTTATATATAGTCGGTGTTAAGTGTCAGTAATATCACTATTATTGGCAAGACCGTCCCTTCGTAAATGACGTGGAGGCAACAGGTCGAAGACAGTGGCGTAACTGTAGCGGTTAATTTTGCTAAAAGTTCGAGGAAGGTTCATAGGAAAAAAAATGTTTCCTCCCGACTTCGCCAAAAAATATATTGGAAGGATGAGTCGGCCAAACAATCAGACACAATGACGAACAGTAACGACAGTACGACTTACCTTGTAGAATATTTTAACACCTTGGAGTTGACAGGTGTGCCTTCCATAAACTGGAGCTGAAGATTTTGGCGTCTCAGTTCTGCTGATACGTAATCTTGACGCACTGAGAATGTGCAATGGCACCAGGGTATGTGTTAACACACAGAGCTGGGGAGTAATGTCATAAAAGACACTATTTTTACCGGAGCAGCTGAAAGAGGGAGCTTGTTCAAAACACACTAAAGTGAAGTTCTCGGAAGTTCGAACACCAGGGAGATGGTGAGGAACTTTTTAAAATATAAGATGACTGTTCTTGAATAGGATTCTGGGAAATTGTAGAAAATCTCAGATTGAATCATAACAAAAACTCTCGAAGTCTGTAGAACGTGATGAAAACACCCATGAGAGTTCTTGAAAGTTCGGCTACCAGGTAGAGAACTTTCACAAAATATCTAGAATATATGGAAAAAAACTCTAGAATGTTCTGAAAGCTTCTGGGAAGTTCAAAAATTCTAGATCTCCGTGGAATGAACCAGAACAAGGTTCTAGAGCCTTTCTTAGGACAGTTGAATATGTCTACTTTCGAATCCATGTAGTGCAAGGCTCGTTTGAACTGGCATATGATCATATGTGAATGATGCAGAAAAACAAAAAATTAAATAAATATTGTTTCGGCTATGGTCGATGTATCAGAAGAAAGCGGCATATCATATATCTTTTTTAGTTTTTTCAGTTTATTCAACTGAATTTGTAAAGACACTCAAGTGAAAGACCATAAATAGTCGACTATATTTTATAATAATTTAACGAAACATAATTTTGGCGTTAATTATCTGATGAAATCCCGAGAGTAGAGCTCGAGGGATTCCATCTCTGACAATGTCGAGTCAAATTAATAAATACAAGTGAAATTTAGCAGCAATGAAAATAATCTATAATTTACCAAGGTCGTGTCATATTTATGGAGATTATTTCTTGAATCCAATTCTTTATATCAGAGAGACATATATTGACAAAATTAAACAATTTGGAATGACAACAATCGACAAAATCCAAACAGAAACAGCACCATCAAAGTGCTGTGTATATACTCATTTTGTGTACAAATCCACTTTGCCATGCCCACGACGGGATCGGTTATTTTTTCTAGAGCACTGTTTCCGAAATCTCTTAACCTATTTTACCAGTTTGTCAGATGCATCGGATGAATCTAAAGAACTGGAACGTATTTAAAAATCGTTTGTTTTTCACATTTTCAGAATTTCTCTATTTAACCTAAAAAAGTCCGTCACTTCGGCACAAAGAAAAGTGCAAGGACGGGTTGAGAGCGGGGATAGAGATGAAAGTTTTTAGATCCTTTGAAGTCGCCAGTGCGACGAGAGTATACTAAAATTATGATCTTTAGAACGAGGCGGTATATAGTATCGGACCCTTTTCATCTGGGGTATAGAAAGAAATCTACGCGAGCAATAAGGAACGCAATGATATATTAAGACCACATAATTAAGAGAGACGCACTGCTGTGCGCCTCTCCTTTTACCGCACCCGACGAATTAACAGCTCACGGTGATGATATCCCTTCCTTGAGTAGAGGAAAAATTATAATGCTCTCTCAACATTTAGCAAGCTATACTTTACGCTCTCATGAAACCACCATACTCAAGATGAAAACTTTCCGATACTGTATATAATACAAATACACGTTCCCATGGGCAGTCTTATATAGGGTACACGATTAATACATAACAGTGTCCCCTATTATATTATTCAAATTAAAACAAGGCATTATCTAATTGAGGGATAAATAATCGTTCCTTACACCGTCACAATGAGCGCCACCGTAGATAGCTATCACATTGTGATATCCCTGAATGGAAAAGGAAGCCATCACGACGAAAATTTCAAAAGTTATTACGTTAATACTTTTAGCACTTCATCAATTAGTTCAAATGTACTGGCGTTTGGCTTGACGGATCACTGAGTTGACTATCGGAAATAACTATGGCCAATCAGGCCAATCATTGGAAGAACGTGTGACTGTAAAAATAAAAAACGTTGTGAATGGTGAGTCAGCCTAATCAGAAAGAGAGGCAAATCTGTTCGGGTATATAAAGAGAGTTTGATATCGATTCCCACTGCAGTGTTGGAAGTTATGTTAAACTCCTCAAATATTTGTGAGGTGTAAGGTAAGCAATAAATTGTACAGGCTGATAACTTCAAAACACTTTCCGGTAATATTTCGTTTTTGGTTGTAGTGCTTACGGAGTCACAATAATAGATAATCCTCAGTCCTCAGAGGGAGTGCCCTGGACGTTGTGAAAAATCTACTGAATAATTTTTCAATCAACCGCAAAGTTGGAAACTGTCATATTCGGGAGTCGGGAGGCTAATGTGTTTAGAAAAAATGAGGCGATTCATGGTTGTCATAGACCAAGAGCTAGTGAACTCTCCGAGTAACGGTATGTCTGTAAGTCTTCAAATTCTTATAGTGATGAGTCATAGCATGCCAAGTACGATAATCATCACTTGGCACGCCTCAGCCCTGCAGGTCATCAATTCCCACATTTTTAAAAATGTTGATAAAATTTGAAAAAATAACTTGTTGCTGTAAGCTTGAAATTTTTTATACGATTTTGTTCAGTCATTGTAAAGTTTAAGAAAAATTGACAGGCTTTTTCGATAAGCACAAGTACCTGACAGGTGAACCGAAAGGTGTGTAGTATACAGGGTGTTTCCTAACTACGGTTCCTAACTGCAGGGAATGATTCGTCAGGTCATTTCAAGAAGAAAAGTTTTCATGAACATATGTCCGGAGTTGCGTCGTTTCTGAGATACAGGGCGTTGAAATTTTAAAAATAACGGTAATTATCAAATATCAATTTGGTTGAAATTTGCTCAATGCTCAATCTAAAAAATTAAAATCTACGAAATAAAAGTCAGTGGCGTACTTTTTACTGAGTCGCCATTGGCCCTAATAATTTCAATCCAGTTGGGGCTAAATGAGCGCCTTATCAGTTCAAATAAATGTACCAAATTGTGTTGTGACTGGCACAATAATTTACATGATACATACAAATATGAACTCATCGAAAATTCAAGTCAGCTGGCAAAGCGATAATAATTGTGACAGAAAAGAAGGTAAAACTCGGATATTTCGACCAAGAAGGGTTTATTCAGATTTTCCTCAAATAAAAATGAAGATGAATATGTCCAAATTCCGACAAACAGGTACGTTTTGATTGAAAGAAAAATTCAGTAGTTAGTATGAATCTTTTGGTTTTTTAAAATGACATTTTCGAAACTTTTTCTATTGTAAAAATTCTTGTCGATATTTCTACTTTCATTTATGTTGAAAAGGGGGACATTCTCCATTGAAATTAAAAATGGATAAAATCCTACGATACATTTTTCTATCATCAGACAATTAGTGGGATAGTGTGGAGAGAAAAGGATTTTGAATTAATTGAAATTATTCGAATCATGTATTAATTCTTCCTGGAGTCTGTGCCACTGAGGAGGGCTTCATGCTGTTGAGTTTTGAGTGTTTTCGTTCATTGGGTGGGCCAGGATAACTCCAATATTGTATGACCTATCCTTGCACTAATAATGAAAAACAAACCATGAGACATGTCATATCTGCAGGGTGTCATTCCCAACCACTAGGGGATACTATTCAATGCTTGATTGCATTTAGCACTTGCACTTGTGTCCTCCTGGAGGAACATTGCACAAATGGATGTCAGGTGTGATTCCATGTTTGTAGGGGAAAGTAGTTGCTTCCTGAAATATAATTGCCTCAAATTTTCCACTTTGTGAGACAGTGTGGAGAGAAGAAAATTTCTACTTCGTCGAAATTACTCGTTTCACTTATTTGAAACTCTCCAGCACACTTTTAGAATTTTGTTCGAAATCTGACATTAAAAATAATTCAAACCATAAGGCGTATCTAAAAAAAACAAACGTTGTTTTATGCCAAACCTATTATATTTCTGACCTATTATTTTCTCAAAGTACTTTCGTAGCACACTTTTTGTTCCACGCTGATATATACGATGATTTATTTGTCCTGGTTCGAAAATGAAATGATGAGATGTTTAAAATAGAATGAAAAAGTTTCCGCGACACAATTTGCAATACTAGGAATCTACTAACGTACTTAGTCGAGTGAAAAAAACTCATTTATATTAATACTTATAGTGTAATCGGCCTCATTTATTTTAATTCACAAAATACGGTGCGGCTTTTAATAGTCCCCCCATATTATCTTTTGAACGGTTCGACGTAGAAACATTAAAAAAACCGTTTCGATGGTGATTGCCCGACAAGGGGGGCGGGGGGACACACCAACTCAAAATTTTTAAATGGCATGGGGGGTCGTGTGGCACATCTTCGAAAAGGAAATTCCATTCTCTTTACAACCATCCAATTTTTTTTGAATTTCGTTAATATTTTTTTTTCAATTTAAATTCGAAATATCAAATATAAATGCGGATCTGAATACTACTCATACCTCGATAAAGGAACCCGAACGGTTCTTATGGAAAATGGGCCTTAGTCGCATTGGCGGAAAATTCAGTATAATGTAGTTTATGGTGTCCTGATCAAATGTCTCCACGGGCACAACAAGATCTAATGGACAGTTTTTGAGATACAGGGTGTCAAACATGCAGAGAGAGAGTTATTACTGAGGTTATTACTTACCTTTAGAAAATATATAATGTGGCGATTATTTTGTTACAAAAAGTTATGGAAAATAATTGCAATCTTAATATTGTCGACTCGAATTGTAATGAAACGTTATAAGACTCCGTATACAGGGTTATTAATAATAACATAATTTTCATGTAATTCTCTGAACAAAATCAGTCAAACGCAAAAGCTCGTAGACCTGCAAAATAAGTAAATATTATTGTTTAATCTCTTTATTGGGTGATCTTAGGTAACCATTATACAGGATCGCTTGAATATTTTTTTTTCAGTTTTATTCATTTTAATTTTATTATTATACTACAAACCCTGTACACTTGCTGATTTGGAATTTTGGCAATTATCACAAACAAAGACTTGAAGTTTAAAATTAGAATAATAATAGATGCCAGGATTGAAACTGCATGTTGAATCAGCTGAAAGGCTTGGGAAAAGAGAATTGTGACGAGCATTGGTACAAGAGTAAATACTGTAAAGATGGTGCATATGCCCAATAAATGCTTAATGAACAAGAAAATGCCATAGATCGTTATTATTCCACTCTTTAATCTGGTGCTTGCAAATATTGGTATGTACCTTCCACATAACGCTAATATCTATACGCTTTTTGTAGTATGCATGCCATCAACAAATAGAATACCTACATACTGGTATTACAATGTCTTAACAGGCATAGTATGAACTGGTAAAAACAGCTATTTGGGTATTTGGTGCACAAAGTGATGGATTGCCGCTTTGGAGAGCGGCAACTATACTTTGTGCTCGAAATACACACAATAGTTTTTCGACAAACGGAGATCTCAAATACAGGAAATACTTGATACTTTAATGATCATATATTATTACCAAATGATATTCATTTCTTTTATTATTTACTAGATTAAAACTGTACCATTTTGACAATTTTTGATAGATATAACCAAAGTCGGTATCCAAATTAGTGGCAATACAATCCATATCTCTAACACAAAAAAAATTGAACACCGATCGACGGCTTTATTCATAATATACCCTCACGCCGGCAAATCGGAAACATTTGAATAAATGAGCGTTTTCTCAATTTTGTCGCTTTAGAGCGGAAAAGCTGTCAATTGATGACATTCCTCAGAAAACATTAACTTTGCGTTGAGATTCGAACGTGCCGAAGGCTACTTTGTTATGCGGTTGTCGAAAAAGATTTTTATTGCAGTAGTGTCCGTTTGATAGCTGCATCATCATTCCTTTGACCAGAATTCATAAAAGATGCAAGAAATAGACAAAAGCCACCAAATATTGATCATATTACATTTAGTTTTCTAATTTATGTTTAATTTGTATAGACGTTCCTTGAAAAAATTGAAAGAAATACTACCAAAAAATAAAGTTTTGAGTGACCCTGTATAATAGTAACATCAGATCACCCAATATCAAAATCAAATGATATTCACTCATTCTGCAAGTCAACGAGCTTTTTCATTTGAATGATTTTGTACAAAGAATTACATTAAAATTATATAATTAAAAATTACCCTGTATACGGAGTCTCAGAACTTTTCATCACAACTCGAATCGATAATATTACGATTGCAATTATTCTCCATAACTTTTAACAAAATAATCCCCACATTATTGATTGTCTAAGGGTAAGTAACAACCCTCTCTTTGCATGTTTGACACCCTGTATTTCAAAAACTGTCCATTAGATCTCGTTGTGCTCGTGGAGACATTTGATCGGGACACCATAAACTACATTATACTAAATTTTCAGCAAATTCGATTGGGACCCATTTTCCATAAGAACCATGCGGGGTCCTTTGACCGGTTTGATGTGGATCAATGAAACCAAAATTTTTTTTAAGGGTATTACCGAAACTACTTTTTGAGAAAAAAATCATTGCAATTACTCGACAGATGGTGCTGTGGGCACATTAGCTTAAAAATTTCGAAAGGCATATAAATCGAAATTGGGAAAAAAATTATAAACAAAATTCAACAATATTCAGATGGTTGTAAAGAGAATTGAATTCTCTTTTCCACGATGTGTCACTTGACCCATCCTGCCATTTAAAAAATTTGAGTTGATGGCACCCCCGCGCCACCTATTGAGCAATCACCATATTTTTTAGGTCAAAAAGTACTATTGATGAAACCTTCAAAACGGTTTTTAATTCACGTTTCTACGTCAAACCGTTAAAAAGTTAACAGGGTGGGGGGGGGGCATTAAAAGCCGCACTGTATAATAATTTGTGCTTATAAAAAAGAGGGTTCGCCAGTATGGATAGTAAGTGGTTTTCTTATTATATTTTATATATTATGTTGTGGTTCATTAGGAAGGATGAGGTGATTTCATCGAAATATTCTGTATTCTGCTATAGCTTTTTTAGCAGGTGAGGATCAAGGGGATGCAATGGGAGAAATTGCCCTTATGGCTCACGACCAAAGCAATTTATTTAAACTGAATAAAAAAAAAAAAAATCCTTATAAGGACATCACTACTGTCACAAGAATCGAAGAGAATTTTTTCAATACTCTTGTAATAAACTTTTTCCATATGTCATATACTTTATGGCGGGCACTGTATGTGCTTAAAATCAATTTGTTTTTTTTCTCTATACCTACCTGTTTTATTAAATTTTTTCAAGACAGCCAAACAGAGCATTATTCATACGCAAGTATTTTGTTTAAAAAATGTTCACTGAATTCGGGATCTGGACTATGTACCAGTCCCTGTTTTCAAACCAATATGTTTCATAAAGTTGATAGAAAGTTATAGAATATTTTGTGCACGCCTAATGTTGCATACTATGATTTCCAACCAATACAAAAAGGAGGTTGATCATCAAACTATTCGACCTTGTTTCAAGGATTAGGACCATTAGTGGTTTTATCTACTGTTACATCGGAGGATTGTTAAATTTGTTAACAAAGAGAAACTAACCTTTTCACCATCTATATCCGCTATTTATATCAGAGTGAATTCAACTGATATTTACTTAGTAAGTGTTTCAAAATTGGATGCCAATCCTGAAGGGTGATATCCTTGAAAGTTCTTCATTGAACATAGGTTCACAACCGCCTTATTTCTGAGTACAGGATGTTGAAATTTAATAAAAAAACTAGTTCTTCTCAATTTCTCTGAAATCGTTTATGCATTTTAGTCAATTTTGGTACACGCAAAGTAAGCATTAAAATACATTTTTTCCAATGTTGTCTTTTTCGCCTAGCCGAAAGTACGCACTTTCTGGCCGCAGTTCAGGCCGGAAAGATCAATTTCTGTGGCCGGCTGACGACAGAATTTTTGCGGCCGGTGATATGAACATGAATTATTTATTCTGTGCTTGCTCGTGTCAAACTGTCGTGTCGTTAACTCGCAAAGGAATTCATTCAATTAAAAAATGGACTAATCCTCATCTGAAGGTTCCGCAGACGAGGAAGAGATATTGAGGAATTTTAACGAAGAGGCAAAAATTATTGTGCGATCCTACACGATTGCAAAAAAATCTTCTGATCGGTATCTGCTCGTCTATAACACGTACAAAATATGGCGAGAAGAAAATAAAAAATCTTTCTCCAGATCAGAAGAAAATAATTTGATTATTTATTTTCAAACCCTGAAAGGAAAACTGAAACCACCAACTTTATGGAGCATATGGAGTATACTCAAAAAAACGTTGAATGTGAACGAGGGTATCAACATAAATAATTTTTTGAACCTAAAATGTCTGGTAAAAACGAACGCTAAAGAATACAAGCCAAAAAAGGCTTTCGTTTTAAGATGGGAGCAAATCATGAAATTTATGAACGAGGCTCCGGATCAAACGTTTTCAGCAATGAAGGTAAGAGACATTTATGTTTTCCCTTCTCGAATAGGTAATACTTTTTTCCTACGTGCGGAAAAGCTACTTTTCCGCACAATTTTTCGTTTTGAAAGTTGTACTTTTCCGTACGATTTTTACTTTTCCGCACGATTTTTGTATTGTTGAAAATGAGGATATTTAGGACTAACTAAATGATCTATGTACCTATTCTGTCTTATTAGTCATTTTGTAGTATTATTATAAAAACTTGTTTATTAAAAACCTTGTTTTTTCATAAATAAGATGGACAAAAAGGAAAAATATTGTACCTAACTCTTACGGAAAATGTCTTTTCCGCCCTTAACGGCTTGCCCGAACTCCGCTCCGCGTCATTCGTGCAACTGCCGTCGTGTGCGGAAAAGTACTACTTTCCGCACTTGTTAGGTAATAGTAATTTTCTGCTCCGCGTCGTTCGGGTTAACGGCAGTCGCGTGCGGGAAAGCATCACTTTCCGCACTTGTTAGGAACAATACTTTTCCTACAAGCGTGCGTGATTCACCCTCTACCCGCACGCAATTCAGTTTGGAAAGTGTCATTTTCCCACAGTTGTGCGGGAAAAGTTTTCCCACACTAGTGCGGGAAATTTTTTCCCACACTAGTGTGGTAAAAACATGTATATGATATCCTCGTAAAATATAAGTGGTGGGTGACAAAATATGAAAGTTCAAGATTTTTTGTTGCAATACTAAGTGAGTTTGTTCAAAATCATCCATCATTTTGCACTATTTATTGAAAAAATGAACAAATATTGATAAATAAAAATGTATTGTCATGAAAATCACCCTATATATGATTGATCTGATAACGAGTAGGTAACAATTAATTAATTTGTTTGTAATTGTCAGAGTGACAGACAAAGCGTTACTTATATAAAATTTTCGATTCAGTGAAATTGCCACAATGGATTATTCATCTGATGAAGAACTTCCACAAGAAATCGTGCAAGCAGCTACAGATGCGAACTTAGAGTTATTGCCAACGAAATCTAAACAAAGGTATGAGAAGCAATACACGAGTTTTATTGAATGGTGCAACAATAAAAAAGTGAAAACACCAAATAAAGAAGAAGTATTCTTGGCTTATTTTCTAGAAATGTCTAAAACATGGAAGCCGAACACTTTATGGGCAAGATATTCAATGTTGAAGAGTGTATTCAAAGTAAAGCAAAATTTGGATATTAACAAATTTTACAAAATAATTGCATTCATTAAAAGACAGAATGTCGGTTTTCGACCGAAAAAGGCCAAAATCTTCACTCAAGAAGACGTTTCAAAATGTATGACTGTAGCACCCGATGGCATATACCTCATGATTAAGTTAGTAGTAATTTTTGGATTAGCTGGTGCTTGCAGACGAGAAGAGCTGACAAAACTCACCATTGACGACATAGACGACAAAGGAAACCTGATAATTGTTAATATCAAGGATTCCAAAAATCATTCCTCTAGATCCTTCGTGATATCTGAAGAAGCAAATGATGGTTATTTTTTGAACGTATTCAGAAATTATGTACATTTACGTCCAAAAGAGACTCCTCACCGTCGTTTATTCTTGTATTACAAAAGTGGAAAATGTACTGTGCAATGTGTAGGAATCAATACCATAGGAAAGATACCCTCCGAAATAGCAGTATATCTGCGCCTTCAAAATCCAGAGCTTTACACTGGTCACAGCTTCAGGCGTTCCTCAGCCACTTTACTTGCTGACTGTGGTGTGGGTATAACTAATATCAAACGCCTAGGAGGATGGAAATCGACTTCAGTTGCAGAGGGGTATTTAGAAGACTCCACCAATCGAAAAAAAGAAATGTCCAACAAAATTCTCAATTTGAACACTACATCGTCTTCCGGGTGCATTTTAGAACCATCCACGTCTATATCGATCGGCGACGATTTGATGCCTGTGCCTGCACATTCGATTTCTTTCGATAATGTATTGCCCGAGTTACCTTCTTCTTCAGGAAATCAGCCATCTTCAAAAAATATGCTGGCTTCCGCTATAAATTTACATAATGCATCAAATTGTACATTTACAATAAATATCACGAATAATTAGTGGATAGAAAATGTTACTCTTGTTAGTTGTTTCCATTTGCATGAATAAATAATTGAAAAAATGAATTTGTTTCCTACGCTTGTAGAAAAATAACTATTTAGTTAGTGCCGTTCAATTCGTTCATTAAAATTTTACAGGTTATACTGATATTTGAGATCTGCGGTTGCCTTCGATGTGATGAAATAACGAACATCAAGGTTGAAAATGTGAAAGATTTAACAAAAAAATATCTGGTGTCCATCAATCAAAATAAAAACGACTATGCTGGGCAATTTGTCATTGGGAAACTTTTTTACGACACAGTAAAGAAATATATCTCATTGAGACCATCGGAGAAATTCAGCGACCGCTTTTTTATCAAGTATGCAGAAGGTAAATGTGCCCGAATTGCAATTGGACGACATAAAATTGGAGAAATCACCGAAAAGATTGCGGCCTATCTGAAATTACCCGAACCAAATAGATATACTGGTCATTGCTTTCGCAGAACGTCTGTAACGCTTCTCTCCGATTGGAGAGTTTAGCATTAGGTCCTGACCCCTGTCGGGAAATATTTGAATTTGTCGAGCCAGGGCTAGCACGTGCTAATCAACTGTTTTTTGTTTTTGTACAACTCAACCTGCAAATATCACAGTTATTATTTACTTCGATATTTTAATAACGCTTCAATCTAACACTTGAGGGATATGAAAAACCACTCGAGGGGATTACAATAATAGGTCTTTCTCATGAGACGGTGATTTGTGATTTGATTCATGAACAGTAAAATAGATTTTTTACAGACTCCAAAAATACCTTTGTTTTGAATTTTGGATAAGCAATTCACTCAAAAAATCAATTACAAGTTTGAAATTTTCAATTTTCTTATTGGTTGGTCGACTGACTCGTCATCACTCGACTTGCCAATAAAAAACCTGGGAAACTGGCAACCTTGGTTAGAAACACATCAACATTTTGAACCACTCAGATGAACAACCGATCTAAATAGGTCTGTTCTTTCTCTTACACCATTTTTACACCGTATCACTCTCTGATCAACATCTTTCCGAGTCCCCATGGAACAAACAGAGAACGCATGTAAAATATGAGGGTTGTTGTTGGTGGATTGATGGAATGTAGCGACCAGTGAAGAATGAAAGTGCCAAATGCTAAATATAACAAAACAAAATGAAAAACGATTAAAGTAGTCATATTTATTCAAAGAATTGATTATAAAGTTTCTTCTAAATCATCTTTGTGCATTTTAATTGGTATTCCAAGAAGAACAAAATGAATGCATGACAGGAACTAATAGCAGGTAAGTGCTACCTAATTTAAAGGTAGGCATAACATCTAAAGTTTTCTCAATATTTCAGGCAGATTTTAGTATTCTATAAACCAGTCTGGTCCAATTTCACATCATCGACATTGTTGTGGAGTGAAAATTAATTTTTCCAAATGAAGCACTGTTTTATAAATAATTGTGAAAATAGTGACGAAAACACTAACAAATAACGATAACAAATTGCATTATCTCCATAGGGTTCTTTGGCAGCACTGATATAAAATAGATGAATTGAGTCAGAATGAAAATAAGTAAGTACCATACTAACTTTTTGGTTTTTTCATGACGTACAGTTGGGTGCATAAAAAAGTCGTACAGCAGTTGAAGGTTATTGTGAGCCAGACTTGTCAATCTTAATTAAATTATCGACTTTGACAAGTAGAGTCAAAATTCAAACTAATTTTGTCAGTAAAGCGCTTTCAACATTTTTTTAGTTCCATTAGTTAGTGCAATACGTTGCAATTAGTGCAATGCCTTGTTCGACTTTTTTATGCACACAACTGTACTTCAGCACTTATGAATTTCATATTATTTGCAAAAAAGTCATGGACCATTTCGCTGGTTACTTCAGGTAGATTATTAGATCTGCTTTCTCAAAAGCCAAGTGACCTCAATTCCCAAGTCACACAATATAGAATATAAACTTAACACACCACAGAAACACAATGTTTTGCTTATAAATAAACAACGTAATGTTATCTTATAATTTGTAGTAGTTCAAAAGTCTCATCTCATTTTGCTATCAATGTCAATGCTGTACCAAGGTTGCCATTTAAAAGGAAAACTGTCAAGTTTGAATTATTTGAGTTTCGCGCCCAAAAAATGAAAATATTGTTTATTTGGCGAAAATAGAAAGAAAAAGCATTTTTTCTTTTGATTATATTATATTTTAATGTTATCCTTAAGAGAAACTGTAATAAAAAAAATCGATGAGAAAGACCCATTAGTCAAACACGAAAAAATTGAACGAATCTACAAATGACGATGATATCATATTTTCACATAAACAAATGTAAACAAACAAAGACTGCCTAAGTCGCCATCTTACTAGCGATAGTAGCGACACCATCGGTCGATTTACTCTCCTATTCTGGTGCTAACATGCAAATGGTTAAACAGCTATGAAGATGGCGTTCAGATATTATTGCCCAGGGATACATAGAAAATTCTATGCACAACAGGCAAATGATATATAATGGCGTTACCCAAAAAACTGCAGAAACAAACATACATTCGAAGCCATCTACCAGCGCGCAGACCACCTGAAAACGATGATTCCGATTTTTATATTAATCTATCTGATTTTGAGGAAGAATTCACTTTTGATCAGGTTGATGCCACTCAAAGTTAGTAAAAAAAAATACAGTCACTTAACTATAAACGCACCTGTGTATCAATTATTATTCACAGTAGATTTATTTTCAGATAAAACGGTGAAAAGTGGTTTAACTACAGCAAGACAAAATCCAATCTTTTTTCCAATGTCGAATCAAAATAAGCCAGATGTCTGAGATGTCTGCAAAAAAACTTGTTTTGGGAAAACCCAGGAATAAAAATTAATTTTCTAAATAAAAAGAATTTCCTGCCGTCTACATCCGAAAAAAAAAAAAAACAGTAAAGATTCGTACAGCGAAAATCAAGTAGCTGTTGAGCCACCGATATTCAAAAGAAAAAATAACAATGAAGATTCGGGAAATAAAGTTTACAATGATATAAGTTCGACACTGAAGATAGACCGTTTAGAATTTTCCAACTGCACTTTTAATAATTGTTTGTTCAACTTAGGTTCATGTGAATGTAATAAAGAAAACAAGCCATAAGATCACCAAAAAAAAAAATGTTCATAAAATCAGTTGTGGAATCGTCTTGTCATTTTTACCGTAGGTTTGTTTTCATTTCCACGGGAATCATGATTTTTCAATTTTCAATTGAGAATGTTTCTCTTTTCAAATTGATTTGATGCTTATGTTATAATGTTGGTTTTATTTCATCTTGATGTTTTCAATGCCTCCTTGTGCTCAAGACAGCTTCATTGGATTTCACAAGATGGCCGGCTGACAGCATTAATTGCACGGAATCACAAACATTGATTATGCCCATACTTTCGGCTACGAAATCAAGAAAAATAGTATACAACCCACGGCCCAAAAGTTGGATGCCCTCAGACAAAATGCTATGAAACAGTCAATAGTAAAATCCAAATAATATATTCACACATTATTGAAAATGGATTCAAACATGCGTTTCCTTTGTTCTATTTTTGCATGATGTCTACCTTGAACTTGCTCATGTCATCTATATTACAGGGTGACAGGGTGTCTGAATTCAGCCCACTATAGAGCACTCTATTTTGGTTGGAATGCATTAGTGAGTCATCATTTGAATAAATATTATGAAAATGAATTCAAGGTGAATTTTAATGAATAAATTAATGATAACTGTGTAAAAATACCTGTCGAATTGCTATTAATATTTTCTATGTTTGCTTTCCTCATAAATTAAATTGGTAGGTTATTCTTGTATTACTGACCATATATATTATTGTTACAAAATAGAAAAATATGGAATTAGGAATAGACTGCTTGATTGACTCTTACCTATACAATGAACAACATTTTTTTTAGAAAAGGATACCGATACTTGTTCATTTTATACACTTCCAGAAATACCTAAACTAGCTGTTTTATTGTATTCAGGTGATTCGTCTTTGATTTGATTATCAATGAGGATTCTGCAATAGTTGATTGGCTGGTTCTTTCTTTTGTTGAATGATTTTTCAGAGACAACACATGAAACATGGTGGCTGACAATGCAGTAGTGGAAAACTCCCGCAATATATCTTTTCGGAAGGAGATTATACAGAGAGGACCGTCGCCCTTCCCGTAACTTCTTTATTATACATATTACAAATGAATGTGGAATACATAAGTTGCAGGGTTTCATTCGATATCTTTGATAGATTGAGTTTTATTCATACAGAGTGTCTCAAAAAAGCTAAGCGACTTAGAAGTTTATTTTTTTAAATAAGACTCCCTGTATTCCATTGCATGATCGGTTAGGGATGATCGTAAGGAATCCAACAATACCAAGTTTGATGCTGTTATCTCCAAAGACTACGTAGTATTTTATCTAGGAGCCCAATGAGTGGTTGAGAAAAACTTTTTTCTGGAGGGTCAATAAATTCTCTCTCATTAAGCTTATGGATCAAATTATAGGCGATATCTCCGTAGTCTTTGGAGATAACAGCATCAAACTTGGTATTTTTGGATTCCTTATTATCGTCCCTAACCGATTACTCAATGAAATACAGGGCATCCATATCACATACGCACGCACTTACCCAACTTCAAATATGTATCTCTTACATCATAGAACTCCAAAAGAAGGGTGGTATGGACAATTTTATTGTGAATTTTCACTACAGACATGAAAAAACTGGAGACATACAATTACCCATAACCAGCTGTTTACTGATAGAAACTCCATTGAAATTGAAATAATTACTCAGAATACAGAAATTAAATAACTGTAATAAAACCGTTTGGTTGGGCAGTGTTTATTCTTCTATGGGAAACAATTATTATTATATATTATTCATTAGGAGGTGTTGAGGTCTATTTGTTAAGAGTGAAGTATGAGATCTCAGCCTAGTAGTACTAGTAGTAGTAATCCTGGAGAGGCCGCTACCGCAGCCAGGCAAGTAGGCCCCAATGGGCCCTTTTTGCCATCCCCCGCTCTCCACATAACTAGATTGTCTCTTCCAGTCTTCCTTTCCGAACCTAGTGAAGGACAGTATGTCCGTCCACTCTAGTTCGATAAGTTCCTCTTGTTGGAGTTTTTCGACTCCGAAGATTTCGAATCTTAGCATCCCGTACGTCTCACACTCGCCAAGGAAGTGAGACGAAGTTTCTTCGTCTTCTTCGCACATATGGCAAGTGGGACTGTCTTTTATACCCATTAGTGACAGGTGTCTACCTAGTTTGTTATGGCCTATTAGTATTCCTACAAAGAGGCGTAGTGTTTGGTGATCTCTGCCTAAAAGTCACGTCATCCTTGACTTGCTAGAGCCGGCCACAAAGTCTTTTGACTGCCTGCAGCCGGTGGTATTCCTCCAAGAATCGTTTAGTTCTCTTTCCACCCATTCATCTAGGGCAGAAGAGATTTGACTTCTTGCAATGCCTAGTACTGGCTCCGGTCCAAAGAACGGCGCAGCGGAACCGGTTCTGGCAAGCTCATCTGCCACCTCGTTCCCGGCACCTCCCTGTGACCAGGGACCCATACCAACTCGACTTTCTTTGTTTCAGCTAATTCTCAAGAGCATCTCCGCATTCCTGTACCAAAACTGAGCTTGGTCTAGGATGACAGATAGCTTTGAGCGCTGCCTGACTATCCGAACAAATATAAATTTTCTGTTCGGGCCCTTCTTTCTCCTTTTGCCTCGTAGCTACGGTTAGAATGGCTACACCTCAGCTTGGAAAACTGTTGTGTATCTTCCCAGAGCGTAGCTTTCTCGTATATCTCTTCCTTCCTGCTCCGCCCATTTCCGCGATTTCCGCATGCCCTATCATCTCTCCTTCATTTACCCAGACCTCCAATTCTCGCATCCTTAAATGAGCTGCCATTGCTTCCTTCTTGATCCAGACCGGAAGGGGTGGTAGCCTCAATAGTACCTCCAATGCCGCAGTTGGGGTCGTTCTCATTGCACCCGTTATTAATAAATATGCCAACCTCTGGACCTTACTGATCTTTCGACCTATTGTGCCACTCTGTGCGCCTGTCCACCATATAGCTGACCCATATTGGATCTTTGGTCTTACGACCGCCGTGTATAGCCAGCGCATAATCTCAGCCTATATCCACAGACATAACGCGGCGCTACGAGTGTTGCACTACCATCTACCACACTCGTACGGTGTAGACAAAGCACCCGTGTTGTTTTATGCTCCGAAAGATATTGAGTCCAGTGTGGAGAATGCGAGTGTCGTATCTATTGGAATTAGTCAGTTTCCACTGCAAATGACGAAACGAGTATCGTATTCTGACGGAAACTAGAAAAAATAAAGTAATGATAATAATAATAATAACGTTTATTGGAGAAGAATTACAAGAAAATCTTTCCTCCGTGTTTCGATTGGAAAGCTCATTACAAATATTCCATGAGATGAAAGTGAGCAATAAGATAGGCCTGTGTTGCTAGATGTGACATTTCTCCAGTTTTCACTTACATGAAAATATACCCAAATCATAATAGCGGTTGAATAACTTTCGAAGAAATGCTATTAGTCCTGGAGAACTTTCCCATCACCTTTTTGTTGGTGTTCCATATATATTTTTTTATATTTCACTAAATATAAAATAGAATAGATTATTCATGAAAATGATTCCACTATGTGATATTGTGTGTCAATTATTATATGTTTCAGTATGCTGCTAGTATGCATGTATTCTTTAATCCAGGTAAGAAAAATGGGACTTCCCCAAATCTGTGTTAAATGGGAAAGTCCAGCAGTATTTTTATACAGCCCATATTTACATAATGTCTGCCTTACTGTATCAGTTATTAGCTTAAATCGTAAAAATAACTTGGGGTCACTTTCATCCTTCTTGAGAAAACAGAAATCAATTGTTTTAAATGTCTAATTTATGTGACTAGACTTGCACTCTCATGTACATATTTTAAAACTTATGCTCGATTGATTGTATTAGGTACACCTACTGCATAGTGGATTATAAATATTTTTGAAAATTGATATCGATAACTCATAACTTCGAAAAGAAAACTGAATTTGATGGAGAAAACGAGTACGAGTACATAGGATTGAAATGAATGGCTGGAAAATTGTCCAATTTCCTTGAAAACTACCACATTTGAATATTCCTGTCAAATGTCAGATTAAACTTGATTTTGCTTGGATTCCTTCTAGTGATTTTTTGTAACGATTTTTAATTTTATACCGAAAATTGGCCTGGGAGATTTGTAATAACAAATAATAAAAAAGTTAAAAAAATATATGGATTTGAAATTCAATTTTTCACTACAAAAAGTCAGGTAATAGGTTAGTTGAATTATAATTTATCTATTTGATACTTACCGCCTGCATGGGTGGTGAAAATATTGTTTATTAGTGCTCTTTTAAAGATGAAAACATATTTTATTATATCTCGAGTTACTTTAAAAACATAAGTACACATTTTTAGATATTCCTAAAATATATTGAGTTCTTCACTGATTTGTGACGATAAATATTTCAGTAATTACACTCAGAAACACCCGTGGTTACAACTGCGGCACCCCCAGCAACCGGAGGCACAAGGTCACCCATTTATTTTACATGGATGACCTGAAAATATATGCCTCCGGAGAAAAGGATCTACATCAGTCCTTGAGGGTGAGGCAAGAGTACACGCATGCTTTCGGAATGGAGTTTGGGATCGACACATGTGCCACGGTTCATCTCAAAAGAGGACGATGCGAGGAGTACGGAGAAGATGTCCACCTCGTAGACGGAAGCATTCTACATTATCTTGATGCCGGAGAGAAGTACACTTACCTAGGGGTGAACAGCGCTACTCCCAAGAGGTAACTACTGTTAAAATCTCTCTCCGCGGCAAGTATCAGCACAAACTCCAACAAATCTGGTCGTCAGAAATATGCTTGCCGTTCCTATCTTACTCTACTCCTTTTGGAGTGGTGAAATGGACTCAAGAGGAGCTGCGACAACTCGATGTGAAAACTCGTAAGATAATGCATCTTAATAGGAGCTTGCATCATAATTCATCGGTTCCACGGTTGTACTTTCCCAGACAGCAAGGAGGCCGTGGACTTCTGAGTTTGTAGTGTCATAACAGAATGGTACTGGGTGGAGCCTGTAAAGTTATCAGGAGTTCAGACCCCCTTCTCTGCTTGGTCTGTGACCATGAAAAAGCAGGGATCGGAGCATTTCTTTTGAAGGCAGCAGCTCGTGCAGGCGATGAACGGGTTGATCCAAAATCTGTCACCGAGATTGAAACCATTCAGCAAAAGGCTCACATTAAAGCAGCGGATACAGGAGTGCTCCTGCAGCTGCATGAGGATAATAATGCACGGGGTCTTCATCAAGAACACCAAAGACTTTGGCTTATCCAAAAATCTGACCTTCGCTTTTCTCAGGTCAAGTGAGCTGAAGTCGGAGACAGAGGGATTCATAATGGCCTGCCAGGATGGTGTCTTTAACACGTGTCGGAGCTCCGGAGGCAGGGTCCGACTGGTATAATCCAAACGGATACAAAAATAATACGAATATAATAATAATAATAATAAAATATTGTAATAACAATCGAAAAGTCGCTGGCTTGGTTCCTAGCCGGGGCAAGGTTTATTTTATTTTCAGAAGTAAATCCTCCACGATTCACTGTTGCGTTATAATTTAACAGTGCTGCTCCTGAGGTGGAGTATGGAGTTAGTAACAAGGCCTATCCAGAACACGTGGCTAATGACCATAGCAGTCAATGACAACACACACAAAAAAAATCACGAAAATATACAAGATACAGAATATACTCACATGAAGGGATAGGTTTTTATCCATATAAATAAACGGGATAATAAAAAAAAAGATGGACAATGCATACAAATTGTAACAGACTTTGTCGTGGAAAAAATAACTTGCGTTCAATGATGAATGAGTATGAATCTCTTTGCATGGTTTGTAGATATTTCAAAGGATAGAGGTATACATCGATACGTTAAATATTCAAGAATTTAATCTCTGGTTGAAAATTAAAAACAAATAAATAGATGTAGAGAACGCCGCTTATCGCAGAATATTATTTAATTAAAAACACAATATTAACATAAAATTTACATAGATATTAGAAGTTGGTGTTCGGCAAAGGCACATTGGATTCACTTGTAAATAAATTGATTCGTTCCATAGAAATTATTTTCATTCATTCCAATGGTGGGACATGTCCTTTTTTAATGAAAAAAGTCAGATTATTTTCCTTCCTTCCCAGAGTTTGTCTACTATCACAATAAGAGCTTGTTTTGAATAAAACTATTGTAATTATGAAATTTGAAAGGGCTCTCAATTCTATCATATGAAACAAACAATACAGTTATGCCAGATGTAATGAAAACGTTTTTTAGAATGAAATAAACGTAAGAAAAGCTTTTATTTAAATGCGCTACAAAAAAGAAAATTATCTTTGAAGTAAATGAGACCCTCATCATTTTGTTGCATTATGAAATTTAATATAAAAGTTTGTCGCGAGAAGTTACTTATTATATCAAGGTTTATTCTTGCGACAAGCTTTTATATCATATTCAATTTTATATTGTAACAAAATTATGAATTTCATTTACTTCAACATTCATTTTCTTCTTTTTAGCACATTTCTCTTTCTTGCATTTCTCTTTCTTCAAAAAGTTTTTATACTTTTATTTTATTTTGCACTTATTAGCATTCGCTTTTTTCACGTACCCTACCTTCACCTTACTGGATAATGATAATAATTTATTGAAAAATAATCAATGAAATGAATATTTTTCATCTATTTATGAAAATGAATTGTGGGGGAGGGGTGTTGAAAAGCAATAATTAGTTTCTTGAGAAACAAACTTGAATTAGGACAAAAATTTCAAAATTTCAACGACAGAATACAGGGTGTGGTCTAACCTCTTGCACTCCCGTTAAGGACGGGTGTATAATGCCATTTTATAGCGAATGGCAGGTGTGAAAAAAATTGTTTAAAGTTTAAATTGTGTTGGAAAATTTGTCGAAATTTTGGAAACAGCTGTCCGCCAAACGTCAGCTGACCGGAACAAGCCGAAATAATACTGGAACTACCGGTTGAAAGAAACTGTGTAACAGCGGTTTCCAAGATTTTCCGAATTTTACAACAAAATTCGAAATTTCCACTTTTTTTTCGAATTTTTTTGCCATTTGTTATAAAATGGCATTATACACAGGTCCTTCACGGGAGTGCAAGAGGTTAGATTACACCCTGTAAAAACAATAATGAACAAACGAACCGGATATTATTACCACTAATGATAGGAAGAATTCAAGAAATTGCATAACAACACAACCATTCATAGTAATAAAACGACAACTAAACATAGAAGCCATAGAAATAAAACAGTCATTGAGAAGGTACCTAGCGTCGATAATTCTTCTGATTGAACATGTTCAAAATTATCTTTGTCAGTCCCATTTTTTGTGACAACCACCTCAAAAATGGGAAAAAAAAGATTTACGCAAATCGATTTTATTACAGAAAGAGCAAAATGTAAGTCCCATTTTTTGTGTCAATCACTGTTCGCCAAAGGAGCGCGGAAATATATCGTAAAACTCTGGCCGTTGCATTAGATATCTTCAAGGCGTTTGATCGCGTTTTGCACCAGGGACTCCTTGCCAAACTTCCATCTTATGGCTTGCCTCCCAAGTTGTGTTACTATCTAGCTTTTTCTCAGACCGATCTCTCCACGTGGTGGTCGATGGAGTACCATCCGAAACTCTACAAATTAATGCTGCTGTTCTTCAGTGATTCATTCCAGCACCAACACTGTTTATTCTTCACACCAGGGATATGTTGGTAGCTACCTGATGATGTCCAGTACACAAGGTTTGCGGATGATAGTACTCTTCTTACTGCTTTCTTTTCCGAAGCTCCGATATCAGCCAGTGAAAGCAGAAATGAACAGGGAAGAATACAGCCTCTACTACCCTCTTAATTTTTTTTCATATTTTAGGTTTCACTCTCTACAGGTTCCCTATGATAGAGTTTTAAGTGTATTTCGGATATACGTTTTGTTTACTAATGATATCCGGCCAAATATTCCATTCAAGGTCACAGGGAACCTGTAGAGAGTGAAATCTAAAATATAGAAAGGAGAGTATTGGAGAAAAACCAGCTAAGTCACGTATTATTGCCATTTTGAGGTGAGAATTCATCATAAGTTTGTATGGTGTACGAAAGTTTTGATTCAGCCAGATCTTCTGACTTGTCTGGTTAATCCCCAGACCGCTTGATCCTTCAGAGAAAGTAAAGTATTTGCCACCAAATATTGAAACTACCGCAATTTTATTAAAATTGGACTACCTGGTTTTTCCCCTGTGCCTCTCAACTGAGATACGCCCTTTGGGTTTAGGACGGCAGAATAGTGAACGAAATACGAACTTAGCAAACATTCTACAATGGGGATCCTACAACTTGGTAGAATTCAATGCGAATAAAACAAGCATGTCTTTGCTCTAGAAAGACCGGTCAACCAGTGGCCAGCGTAACTATGTCAGGAGTATCCATGCCAATGAAACCTTCCATTTCAATGCTCAATATTGCTACCAGCAGAACGCTTTCATGGAAAAACCATGTGAGGAGGCCCATTACCAAAAATGTCTCTCGAAAACTTGATTTTCTCTTTCGTGCCATAAAGTATTTCACTTCCCGTCAATTGATTCGAATTTATAAGGCACCAATCTGACTTGTTCTGGAATACTGTTCCCATATAGGTATAGAGTGCAGCATCTAGACACAAATTGATACTTGTAGATTCTATCAAAAAAACAATTCGTCTCGTGGGTAATACTTCGCTCATAAGCTCGCTCACTTCTCTGGAATACCGCAGAAAGATTGACAGTCTGTGTCTGTTTTATACATAATTTCATCGACGATGCTCTTCCGAAACATCATCAATCGTTCCAAAATAAGCTCATCGAGACTGACCCCTCGAGATCAGACCTCACATCCATATGCCGTTACTTTGGAGACATGCCCAAACATCTATCTCCCCGCTCTCGTTCTTCCAAAGGATGGCAAAGCTTTCGAACTCGCTTTCTTGGTATGTGCCTACTTTCGCTCGTCTCTCACGATGTTTTTTGGACAATACGGGATTTTCCATTTCAAGGAAACCAGAACATGAGAAAAAAAATAAGGTTGGTACCTATCAGCAGATATATAAGTAATACTGAAAAAACTTAAAAAACTTGACCTGAAACAGAACAGAATAATATTGACATCCTTTTATATTGAATAATACTGATTAATATAATATTATAATTCTAATTTGATTTAGGTGATGAATAGAAATCCACTTAAGGAGTAAAAACATACACAATCGCCTGAGGATCAAAAATCCACCTTGACTGCAAGGGTTCAAACCGAGGTTCAAACGAACAAAACACTATAATTTGTTTGTGCGTCAACGTTTCCACATGCAATCGATCATGCAAACTCAGACCACCCTGTACTTGCAAGCTACCTCTACTTCTTTTACGATGCAGAAGGTGAAATGTATACAAACACGGTTTATATATTCGCCGTGTTCATTTCGTTCATCCAGTTGGCTGAAGTAGTGTTGGAATGCTGCATGCATTCCAAGCAGACTGCCATTGCCACAGATGACGGAAGAGTTGTTGTTATAGAAGAATAAAAGAAAATCGGCGCGGGTGCTGCGGTTTTTCGGAATGAATCGAAGATAAATCCGGAAATTGAACATACGTGCATGCAAAAGTGTCGGTAGTGTAAGTTCTGAGTTATAGTGTCTAGTTGCAGTCTGAAGATAAGATTGCGATTTGAAGGCATGCGGTATTTCAACTGAAGTGTCTCAATTGGCAGCGAATCTTCCATCGTTTGATATAAAGTAAGGGTTATATTAAATAAGTAACCTCATAATTATAAACAGAATTGGTCATTGGTCATTTAGTAACACGATCACGAACAATTTACAGAAATATTTGAAAAACCTTCGTTCAAACAAAGAGTACCAATAGTCCATGTCATTGAGCCCGTTTAAATATAGCAACAAAGAAGGCCTAGTCGCAAAAGACAAATTTAATGGCAGTTCTGAGAACATTTAGAAACCTGTTGAAGATTACGACTAATTAACAAACACCATAAAACAAAAGTACGCATCTTAAACCCAATTACAGTCGATATTGAGTTGTATGTTCTAAATTCCTCACTGTGAATCACTTAGGTAATCGATTATTATGACAAGTTCTGCTTCAACAAACAGTATTCTGTGAAAGTGCAGCTAAAGTTGTTGTGAAATCAGGAACACTCTGTATCGATATCAATATCGCGATGGAGTAAAAGAAAGGCTGGTACGTAATTTTTGTTATGGCATGGTAACCTATATATCCATCGAACGACAAATTCTTTTTTAATGACATGACATAATTATATGGACTGTCCGATGAGAACGTAAATAACCGAAACAAATGGAAATGTGAGGCATATTTATTGTTTTTTGTCGGTCTCGGATCTTGCTTGCTCGCCCAAACTCTTAAAAGCCTTTGAAGGGTTTTTCTCTGGAAACCTGGATAATTCGTTACAAAAGTAAAACAAATTCTGGGGTTTTGACTTCAATAGAACTCAAATGCACATAGTATAATTGATGAGACAAGTATAAGAATCGGTGGAAACAATAAAATTCGATATTATTTTCTTACCTTTCATAGTGCTTGGGAGCGCACGTTAGAACATAAGACTCTTGTAATTCCTAGCTCGTACAAGTATTTTGTAAACTTCAGAGGGTTGCTTGTAAGGGTGCTCCTAGATGAAAGAAAGAACAAATTTTGAACAGAATTACCAGTTGCCATTGTGAAATTGTTTTAGAACGATTTCAAAACGCTTCAATGTGTTTCGACAAGACAATTTCAAATGTAATCCAAAATGACCTTGATAAGTTTCTTCATGTATATAAATTCTCAATGGGAAAATGTCAAATCGCAAATTGCGACTGGCTAGGACAATGTAAAATAGGCCGACTGAAAAACTGTAGATTCATTCATTTAACTCAGTAACTATGGCTCGACATTTATTGTACAGTCTGTCAAATCATCAAAAGTAATTCTTCGCAGAAAACCACTTTCCGCTGAAATATTCACTACTTCTTTTCTTCTTCTTGATGATTACTTCTTGACGTTTTAGTGTCGTGAACAAAAAATCGATGAATACAAATTCACTTTTATTCACAAATGCTGTAAATAATCCCATGAAAGTAAAAATGCAATTGGATACAACATTTACAGATTCTAGTAAAGCCTTCGATGATGTAGATTATGATATTTAACTAAGAAAAATTTATAAGTGTGGATTATCGACAAGACGTTTAGAACCAAAAAAATTCTGTAAAACAGAAATGTTATGGTTAGTAATACTTTTACGCCAACTCAGGAGTACCACAAGGAAATCTGAGGCCTTTACTCTTCATTCTTCATACTAAGGATTTACCCTCCGTAGTCAATTATTCACAATGCTTCTTATTTGCTGATGATCTGAAAATATTGAAAAAAATATGTTAATTCGCTGTACGTTTGGAGTCGAGTTTGGAGCAATGAATTTAAATAACCATTTACTATAAAAAATGCTCAGTAATGACGGTATCACATGCTAAAGAACAAATTAATTTTGATTATAAATTGGCTCATGATTATCTCAGGATTCTCAGGGGATGCACAGAAATTTAAGATCTCGGTATATTAACGTTCAATAATGAACTATCGTTCGCTAAACATATTGAGAATATTACAAAGTCTGCAACTGCAACACTAGGTTTCATAATTAGACAAGGCGTGGATTTCATACAAAAACATTGATCAATTTATACTATACTCTTGTGAGGCCTGAACTAGAATTTGGGTCAATACTCTGGAACGGAGATTCGCAAACTACTCTAAAGTCAACATTGAGAATTGATTATAAACGTTAACATTGATTTTTATCAAGTATTGGCTACATCGATTAAAAAAAATCAGTGTAGCTGCGTGCAAGGTTACTTTCCAATAAAGGAAGATTTATCAACAACAACTCTGTATTAAAGTGTATTACCGACGAGTAATGATTTGACTTACTCTTAGCTTTATTCTTGACAATGCTTGTGCAGCAATATTCCTTCATGCTTTCATGCTGCTCAAGTATCACCACCTCGCCACCTGCATTCACAAGCAGTGTGGGAAGGTCGCTGCCGCAACCAGGCAAGTAGGCCCTTATGGACCCTCTTATGCCATCTCCTGCTCTTCACATATCTACAATATTTCTTCTAGACTTCTCGAACCTTTGTGACCTTTGCGTGAAGGTCAGTATGTCCGCCCACTCTGAGTCGATCAGTTACTCTTGATGGAGTTTTTCGACTCCAAATCTTAGCCTCGCACTCTCCGATGAAGTGAGATGAAGTTTTTCGGCCTTCTTCACATTTGCAGCAAGTGAGGCTGTCTTCAGAGTCTATTAGTGATAGGGGTGTGCCTAATTTTTTATGCCCTGGCAGTATTCCTATAGGGAGATGTAGTGCTTTGCGATTTTTGCCTATGAGCCATGCCATCATCTCTCAAATGCCTGCAGCTGGTAGTATCCCTCCGAAGTTCTTTCTGTTTTTTTCCCGGTACCTATACCAAATGAACTTTCTTTATTTCAGCTACAAGTGCTGAGATTGGTTTAGGATGAGAGATAAATCTGAGCGTTGCCTGACTATCGAACAGATATAAATTATCTCCTCGGACCCTTCTTCCACCTCTTGCCTCGTAGCTACAGTTAAAATCTCGGTTAAAATCAGCTAGAAAAACTGTCGTATATCATCCCAGTACATCTCTTCCTTCCAGGTAGATGCCTGCACCCGAAGTCTATTTGTCAGTCAGACCCGAAACATATAACATATAAGGTTTTCTGGTCGACACTCCAAACTTTCTATTCCATCGTAGTCACGTTTCACTCTACAGGGGGAAATGGGAATCTCCTGCTGCGCCCCCTTAGCGATCGAGTTAGCGATTGTCGCATAACTTATCATCGATCTATCGGTCATCCAGACTTCCAAGTCCCGCATACTCAGATTTGACCTCATTGTCTCCTTCTTGATCCAGACTGAAAGGGACAATAACTTTAGCAGTACCTCCAACACTGCAGTTGAAGTCGTTCTCATTGCGCTCGTTTATTACCCTCGTTATTACCAAAAAGGCCACCCTCTGCATCTTGCCAAGCTTTCGGCCAATTGTGCTGCTCTGTACATACCATACAGCTGAGCCATATTGGATCTTTTGTCATACCAATGGCGTGTACCCATAACATCTAGGCTGGTTTCCCAATTACTTCCTATAATCCTCCAAAATTACCAGAGGATTGTAACTGACTTCTGAATAATCCTATCTACATGTGGGGTCCAAGGAAATTTATAGTCCAGGACCACCACCAGGAATATGACTTGTTGAACTAACTCCAGCTCTAGACCAAATATTATGGGTGACCTAAATCCATTTTTCATTCTTTTCGTGAACAAGATTAACTGAGAGACCGGCTCCACCGTACCATCTTTCATTTGTTCTACAGTCGGCCTACATACGATCCCAGACGATTCTGTTAGGAAGAGAATTTTCCCAAGCAGGCTCTTTCACTTTTTTCCAGCTCCTTTTTGAACTTCGCGCAGTAAAATATTAGGAACTCAGAGTAATGAAAGACATAGAGATGCCCCGCACAAAATACCTGTTTTGAAGTGAACATGAACTATCATTCTCTATACAATTTGTTGGCGAGGGGGTGACGGGTGGTGAATTGTTATCGACCGCATACACGAAACTACCCGAATGAATAAGGACTTAACATGTACAGTATCGGAAAGTTTTCATCGGGGTATGCTGGTTTCATACGAGCGTAAAGAATAGCTTGCTATTATGTTTAGAGAGCATTCTCCTCGACTCGCTCGAGGAAGGGATATCGACATGGCTGTTAATTTGTCGGACGAGGTAGTAGGGGAGGCGTACAGTAGTGCGTCTCTCTTATTTATGTGGTATTATCATATCATTGCGTTCCTTGTTGCTCGCATAGATTTGTCTATATCCCGATGAAAAATTTCCGATACTGTATAAGGCCTTAGCTTATAAAAAAACAAAGTTATGTTGACTCCAAGACAAGGATGGAGAAGGCATCTCTATGGTCTTTTATTACCTCGTTTATTACTCGGAGATTAGGAGATTTTAATTCTAAATTTTTTATTTGAATTCTGGTAAGTAGTTGCATCCGAGGTTGCACCCTTTCCAATCAAATATTATTCCATAGGAAAACAATAAATGTGCATTTCTTCTTAGGTTTTTAACTGAAGGCGTGGTCCTTCATGTCTACTGAAGGCGTGATCCTTCATGTCTACAAGCCCCTCAAATGCCAAATAGTAAAGCGATCTAAAAAAAAGCAAACAATTCACAAACAGAAATGCTTATTTTTTAATTTAATCGATTACCTTCCAAACTCAGTTAGTTAAACACGTTAAACATTTGGAAAATGCCGAATGCTAAAAGACTTTGGAGGAAAATATAACTTGAACGTACATTCAAGGAATAACGATATAAAAGAACCCTCTACTACATCCGTCAACTAGACATCTGTCGCATGGATAAATAATTCAAGTATAGAAGTTCCTAAAGAAGTTCATTATAAAATAAAAGCTGACCTTAAACTGCCGTTGAACGGTAGCCCACTAGAATGCCGTTATCAGATATAACGTCATTATAGTGACGCGTCTGACGGCTTTTTATTGGATTTGCTTAAACTGCTGTCAGTCAGTAGCATACTAAAAAAAGCTCACAGTTGACACAAAAACCTAATCTGAGCAAGCTAGCTAGCTTGCAAATTGAAAATGAGTAAATTAGTTTGTCGGCATTTGAGCAAAGTATCTAGAACATCAGACGCGTCACTTCAATGACGTCATATCTAATAACGGCATTTTAGTAGGCTACCGTTTAACGGCAGTGTAAGCATATTGTAAAATAAGATATAGTAAAAGTTTTGCTAACCATAAAACTAGTACTTCGTAGATACGATTTCATTCAGTATGCCTTTTGGAGGACAGTATTGTCCGTATATTCTCATGATAATAATGCACGAATCAGTCGTTGTAGGTTCTTCATATTAAAAAATTATTATTATTTTTATTATTATTATTCAGTACGATTTTAATCAGGGTTTCATGTGTTTCGTGATGAAATAATACAACTAAAATACTCGAAAAACCACTGGCAGGCCGTGAGGATGGGTCTGAATATTCGTCCGAATGGCTGGTATGGTCATGTGAACTCGTATTTGAAAAAGGCAATTCTCCGCCCACCCTAACGGTATGTCAATGATTTTTCGAGTATTTAAGTTCTATTATTCCATTATAAAACACATGACAGTCGATGGAATCGTATCGAAATACATAACTTTTTGAAAATATTATTATTATTTGATTTGAAGAACCTACGACGACTCTGATTTATGCACTGATTATCAACATGAGGATATACGGACAATACTGTCCTCCAAAAGGCATACTGAGTAAAATCTCCCGGTCTATCACGATTTTCTGTCAATAAAACAAGGTTTTTTCCATTAAAAATACGAAAATATATCATTTTCCGTAAACATTGTAGGAAAAACTGTGCATCAACCATGCATAATACCATTTGAAAATGTTCAGCAGCCAGTGAGACTGATTATTGAATGAAAATTCTTTAAATCTTCGTCGTGATTTTGTTTTGTGCCTCTCCCTCTGAAATAGTTAGAGTCTTGTCCATATTTTGGTTAGACGTTTTCTCTTCGGTTAATAACGTAGGGTATTCTTGTTTTTTCAGTGCTTTTTTAAGTGATGGCAAAACTACGATACAAAAATGGCTTGAGTATTTCAAATATAGGTCTAAGGAAAACTCTAGTAAATAACAAGAATTAGTGATTTGCCTACGTTTAGAATTCAGTTGATAATTTTATAACACCAGGGTCCGATTATAAAACACGAGTAGTTCACACATATTTAATGTTGAAATTGTGTTGAAATGCAATTGCCGAAACTTGCCAGAATACAGGTCAATATTGCCCAACTTATAATATATGCATCACGAATACGAGGCCAACAGAAATGTTTGTTCTGAAATGAATTCATTTCCGTCCAGATTCAGTGGCGGATCTAGACTTCAGTGAACCTGGGTGCAGACATAAAGCCTTGCTATCTCAATTTTCAAAATTATAAAAAAATTACTTAAAATAACAATAACTGGACAGTTGATGTGTTCCAAAATACACCATTGTTTTCAGTCGAACATAAACTCAATCGCAGTATGTTGGCATACAGAAAAAAAGAGTTTATTATATAAATCATTGAATCAACTGAGAATCATCTGTAAACTCGTTACAAATAATCTTTATTCAAATAGGGATTCCCAATTTACAAAGTAAAATGATGTAGAACCATTAACAAAATTATGAATACATAATTCAAACCTGATACTTGAATGGATTTGAATATTCGGATAAGTGGGGTCATCTTGATTTCCATGAGGAATAAACATGGAAACCTACCCCTATACAGTCACAAATTGTGATTAAATATGATAAATTCGTTGAAATGTTAGGAATACAATATTCACCACTTTGAAAATGTTTTTCTTACTTGCATCCTATCAAGAATCAATAACTTGGACTTAACAGTAATATATTTTTTACAATGAAGTGAGATTTTCATAACACGGTTTTAAAGTTTTTGCAATTTACTATTATTGTCTAGAACAGGGAGTAAACTAGGACACTGATCAAAATGTGGATATATAATAGTTCTGTAAACTGTGGAAGAAGATTGAAAAATTGATGTTGTTGTTGTTGTCTTCCTCGTTATAGCAATATTCAGATTTACATCACTTGCTGTAACCAGTGATACAGTCTGTATCATTCAAGTAGGGAATGAACAAAAACAGCTTTGGAATGCCACTTGAGTAACACCTGTGCGGCTAGCAACATTCCGCACGCGTGTGGATAAAGCTACTTTCTATGACACTGTACAGTGCGATGTACGTTCCTTTCCTATGTGGTCGTAGAAAAAACTATTTTACCTTAGCAACTAAAACTGATTGAGACTGTTGGTGGAATTATACTTTGTGTAACCCACACTTAGTGTTCCATTTACTTAATTAGCTGATATAGAACTTCAAGAATTTTCAGAAGATTTGACCTCAGTTTTTGAATTTTATTTGTGAAAATCTATTGCTTTAGGAAATAGTTGAGATCACCCACTTGATTTAGAAAGATTCCAGATATCCCATGCTTGATCAAGCTCTGCTTTTGAGGCGTTCTCTTCTTCAGAAACCTAGGAGATTCAAACAAACAAAAAAGAGTCTGGAAACATGCATGCTATCATTATACAACTCGAACTCTGTCACCGGATTATTGGATCCCATTAGACAAGAAGTTCGCATAAAAGCTGAAGAAACTGAGAAATCATCATAAGGATTGACCTCTGCATGAAATGATCTCCAAGAAAATCAAAAACCTTGGCGTATCAAAAGTATATCCACTGCTTTCCTCAGATTAATGTGCTGCATTCGGGGACCAAGGACCAAGTCTTGACAGAACAGCGTCTTCAACACCTCAGTCTGCAGTACTCGTGTGATGGACATTGAGATCTCTAATACTGAATCGTAAGACCAATATGCATTTGCTATCAGCATGTGCAGCTACAGTGTTCTCCGCTTTTATTAAAGAGTATACCGGGCACGAATATAATACTTCTATCTTCGAATGAAGATCCATCGGTTTGAGCGAATACAAGCAAATAAGCTCCACTTAGTCCTTCTCCTCAGAATATAAATTTTTGAAAAAGAGTCTGCCTGGAATATTTCTGACCAAAAATAAACCTCTGTACATTGTAACTGACAACTGTCATCACTTTTTTGTACACGAGTTTGGATTCAATTCTATCTATACCCCTTATTTTCCAGACATTCAAGTATTTTCTCGTAGAGATTGATTTAATCATTATTTCATATACTTTCTGTATGTTACCATTACCGATCATTCAAATAAAAGAAAATCAGTGTCTGAATAACTATCACTGGCAGGAAACAGTAACATATTTTCATCCATTACATATGCAATGTATGTTCTACATAATTAAATACCGTAAATAATAATTCCATTAGTTATAAGTATAAAAATAATTGGACTGATTAATCTCAAATTTCCAACATTGAAATCTACAGAAATCCTTCGACTCGGAAAATGTATATAAATCACTCACAATTTATTTTGTTAAGCTTCATCGGCTATTAGCAAGGCCGAGAGTATCGTGAATCTAGATTTATATACCACAGTTTGTTCGAGTTGAAGACCAACAAAAAAGCGGATGACAATCATCTATTCAAAAAATCCGTCCAAAAAAAATCAATGATGAATTCAGTCATCCAAGATGGTATTGAAACAGAGGTCGTTTGAAAGTTCACAAGAACAAAAACGATCAAAATTGTGTTCGTTTCAAAACATTGAAGAGAGTTAATTACGCAGAAAGATGTTGCCATGTTCACAAACATCACAATGGTAAGGCAGGTGTTGAAATCTGAAACACAGTTTTCTATCAGGCATATTCAAAATATTATACAGAAAACTATGAAACACATAGCACAAGATAATATAAAGCTTGTAAAAAGCATCGTATTTGATAGAAACTTGGCCGGTTAACGAAGTGGTGGAAGTTGCAGATATGCCTTTATTGGGGATTCAACATTAGATGCCAGCGCCAAAGTGCCAAAAATTGAACTATTCTCAAGTACATTATGTCAACAGAAGAACAGAATATTCAGCAAAAACTAGCATGGGTGGATGTGGTGATTCTCGACGGTATTTCAGAAGAGGCTGACAATTGGCAGATCAACTTTGCAATGTAAGACGCTGCGCATACACAAGAAGAAAGATGAGAACAAGTCGGCAAGACAACACGCGTTTCGTATCTAATGTGTGGTGGACTACGTCGTGGCCAACAGGACTTTCAGGCCCACAATGCGGCTAATTGCCTAAAACTAAGACGAGCTTACCACAGATTGAATCAAGGCGTGTTTTTTAATAGGATAGGATACGAATCCTGGTGTCTGCAAAAAGTCATAATGTGGCTGGCGAAGAACCTTTTCGCTCATTCCAAAAGCTTTCATGTGTTGAGGATAATCCGGCGGTGGCTGATCGAGTGGAAACCGAGGTGGAAACCTTATGGAAGAACATCTACTGTATCGGAAACTGGGGTATAGACAGAAATCTACGCAAGCAACAAGGAAGGCAATGATATGATAATACCACATGAATAAGAGAGACGCACTACTGTGCACCTCTCCTGTTACCGCACCCTACGAATTACCAGTTCATGTAGAGGAGAAATTGTAATGCTCTCTCAACAAGCAGGCTATACTTTACGCTCTCATGAAACCACCATACCCTCGATGAAAACTTGCTGATACTGAATGTGAAACCGCGCCAGCAGAGTAGTGTAAACTAAACTTCGAAACTGGTGAATCTTTGAAATGATTATGTGATCGAACCGTTTGTTGCACATTAGTTATTGTCTGAATAGACCTACCTGCTGAGGGCAAAATCCAGAAATCGATCTATAGGTGGTTCAAATGTTTTGATGAACGTTTCCATGCAACTAGCAATTGCAGAGAAAGCCTTGTAGGAACTGAATTGAAGGGTGAGGTAGCCGGGTGGCATATAAGCAGAACGTACCACGTTTCAGTCAGCGGCAGATATTCTGGCTCTCTGATTGGTTGTGACCAAACACGGGTGCATTTTGCCCATCCAGACTGAAACGTAGTGGATTTTGCACTAGCGTGAATTAGTTTTTTGCTCGCAATTGACACACAAACCTAACCTCAGCAAGCTATCCTAGCTCGCGAGTCGAAAATGCGTGTATTCGTTTTTCTCTTGCGATTTACACACAAACCTAACCTGAGCAAGCTAACCTAGCTGGCCTGTTCACCATAGGGAATTTTTTCTAATAAATTACCAGGCGATAAAGTTCACCACGTTTTAGTCTGGATGGCAAAGTGCACCTGTGTTTGGTCACAACCAATCAGAGAGCTAGAATATCTTCCATTGACTGAAACGTGGTACGTTTTGCTTATATGCAGCCGGCATGATAAGACCGTCGCGTTGTGTTCAAACCACTCATTCTGCTGGTCGTGTAGGTTCAAATCCTAGCGACTACAGATTTTTTTCTGATATCCCAAGAAAGTGCTAGGAATCGCACGTTGAAAGGTAACACCTCGTTAAATCTAAAATCCCTAGCTCGCAAAAGTTTAGTTCAGTTAAAAAGGGGACGAGAGCTGGTTATCGGAAAAATAATTCTAACAATTTTAATTCAATATTTGTTGTGGTATTAGCCAGGAGGTTAGTTGTTTTCTGATGGATTTTCGACCCAGTTAGTTATTAATATTTTATTGGATTAATGCAAAGAGCAGTCCTGGCAGGACATCGATTCTCTCGTGATAAGGTTAGATTTCTCTCAATATCTGTTACAGTGGGTATTGCTGGGTTGGAAGGCTGAGGATGAGATGTGATCGAATTATTTGTTGCAGCCATCAGTTATTGTCTGCACAGACCTAACCTAGGAACTCTCCACGGAAATTCATCAGATATAATTCATCGGGATGAGCCAGGAAAGTAGTTGTTTTCTCATGAATTTTCACCCGATAATTCCTATTTTATTATTTCCTATTCCTATTTCCTATTTATTATTGTATGGAGCAGGACGTTAAGTTTCAAGTTTTAATTTTTCTATGAGAAAATATTTGGGATTGTTCAATAACTTTGACAACCCCACTTATCGAAGAGCTATAATTTTTCCCCCTTTCCCTTGCTCAGCAATACGGACTTATCAATAAAGGAGTAGAAACAAATCAGGGAGCGCTTTCCAGAGAGCCGAAAGTTCCAGAGGAGGACGTTGATTTTTATTTGCAGTGGCGCTCAGGGACGACTTACTAATTTTATGGGCCATCTTTTTTTAGCTGTAGGAGGAATCAGGCAAAACCTACAGCACCGCCCCGGGTGGTCGGTGCGCATTTCAGGCAAGTTTAAACCTCCCATAAACACTCGCACAAGTTGGACGAGCATGTTGGTGGTAGTTGGAAGCTGGCTCGGCGCACATGCGTGAAGGTGTGTAAGACCGAAGAACCTGGTTGGTAGTTGGAATGCTCTGCTCGATCCCTACCAACACGAACCGAGCGTCGAACATGTTGGTACATGTATGGTGATTTCACGAACATGTTGGTGAATTGCATCAGTGTCTGGTAGTGTTGAGCGAAAGTGTGCATCAATTTGTTGTCATTGCTACAGCAGTTAGGCTCGTGATTCGAATTTGTGACCGAAGTTGGCATGTTCGGTGCGTACATGTGTGGAATCCGTTTAGCCTGCTCGGTTCGAAGTTGGGTTCAAAGTGATTTCTTCGAGCCGAGCATGCTTGAGGGTTTAGACATTTGATTACTTCCCAGGCATTCTTATTAAATACGTTTAAGGTTTTTAATTTGGTCTCATGTTGTTTTTATGAATGAACCATCATTCGAAATATCGTAGGTAGTTTATGAGTATGTTTTTTTATATGCCGTCTAGTTACCTTTACCTTTTATCTTTTGTAAAGAGACTATGCTTCAGAAAAACTCTTTGATGTTGGTGTTTGATGTAATGCTCATTATGTTATTGATCATCCTAGCTGAGGCGGTGCTACTGGTGTAGGATGGAGTCGCTATTGGAGTTGTTTCTGTGATGGCTAGTGAGATAGAACCGGCTGCTAGATAGACTTATTGATAAAACTATTATTGACTATATGTATGTTATTGGTATCACTTGTAATTATTAAATGTTATTGTTAGCACTTCACTTGTTATGGATTGACTGTGCCTAACAAGCTGAGTTAGTATATACCCTTAGTCCTGGTGTAACGTGATTATGAATTCATTACACCTGGCATGGTATACTACACTGTTGCCAATGGCTTTGAATGAAGCAGTCGGAGTTAATATGGGTGTTACCTGTACTAGGATTATAGGATCGCCTCAACTAAAATGTGTACATACTTGAAATTACATATATATGAATTATTGTTATATGAATAAGTAGACTAATTTCCCACAATGTTCTCAGCTAATCTGATTCTGCCTACTGTTTTGAGTTCATGTTCTGCGGAAATATCGTGTTTGTAAATTTTCATTTAACCTTAGAAATAAAGCCAATACCCTACGTGCTAGCCCATTCGAACGTGACTGGAAAGTATGAATTCTCACGACTCGAATTTAACTGAATTTATATTTATGAACTCTAGTACATGACAAGTTCAAATGCAGGTCATAACGAGGAGATACAGAGCTTGATCGGTTTTATACACTGGGTATCAGAAAATCGATTCTATTCCATCTGATCATTTATAAACGCTAGGGAATATAGGTATGAAGGGGATGACTGGTCGCAGTGGTAGGATCAGATATTGAATAACATACCATATGACAACAAAGTTATATAGGCTTAGTCGATTCACGCAGTTATTCTTATTGTCTTATTCTTAATTTTTTAAGTTTTTTATTCGGATAAGTCACCATTCGTCAATCAGAAAATAATTACTTAGTCGTGCTTCTAAAGACATTTTACACACTTTATCGATCAAGGAAGTAAGCCGATTGTAAAACACTTTTTCATTTCTCCATCGCAAGCCGTTCTGTAATGATCATTTCAGTACAGGATAATTCATTTCCCACGACTTTCATGAACTACTAGACTGCCATTTTTATGATCATAAATAATATGAGATCGAATCAAGTTTTTTATGTTAACGTTCTAATGATTTGACATTTCCCATCAGTATTTACAAAATTCGTTGAAAAAAATAAGTATTCGAAAAAGAGTAGTAGTAGTGAGGATGATTTGACATTGATACCGCTGATTTCAATATAAAGATTGATGGCAATCAAATTCTATATTTTAGAATAGTTGGCAGGAAGTTTCTATAGCCGTGAATTTCATCATATTATCATGAGAGCTCGTAGTGCAGAGTGACCGGACATTCGAATTCCGGACATAAAACACTTTTTTTCCTTTATGCAATCGATTATTGTTCGATTTTTATTATAATTGTCAATATTTGTATCTTCAATTCCTTTTTTAGGTTGTATGTATTAAGGGAATCATTAGGGCAGGGACACGATCATTTATATCATTCTATCGAGGGTTGAAAATTTATAATTACATTAATTACTCATTTTCACTGACATACATTACGACGCTAGCAAGTCATAGGGGCGCATCTCATTTTTCTTAACTTATCAGGAGATTGAGATTCGCACTTTCGTCTTGAAAACTATTTTTTCTACTAGCATGCGGAAGAGTAACTTTTCCGTACTAGTGCGGAAAAAAACGTTTTTTCTGCACTATATGTCTTAGCATTACATTCAAGCATGGGAACTGTGTTACTACGCGTTCTCATGAGTATCACTTGAGTAGGGTAGGCTTCCTTTCTTTGAGTTTTGGGTTCAAAATCCATGTTTTGGATTACCTCATTCGCTATGTTGAGACTTTTTGAAAACTAGTTGATACCAGCATGTAACCTTTGGTGTGTCAATTTCACTCGACGCGCTTTTCGCTAACAAAGTTAGCATTCTCAAAAGCTGTAAGCTTATTACTTAGTAACATTGCATCAAATATCAGTGAATCTGTTCAGTTTTTGGGGAGTTTACGTAGAAAACTCAGCAAGTTTCCAAAAGGACCTATCGAATAAAATATAAAATTTCACTAACACTATTCAAAAATAAATGTTTCTTTTATGTTAACTTTCGGTTTTTTTCCGCACGCTAGTAGAAAATAGTAGTTTACCTAACAAGTGCGGAAAGTGATACTTTTCTAGCGGAGTTCGGCCAGAAATCGCGTGCGGAAAAGAAACCTTACGCTCGTGTTAGGTACACTATCATTTCTACTAGCGGAAAAAACACCCAAAAGTTAACATAAAAAACATTTATTATTAAATATATATTAAACTATACAACCATACTTGGTAAGCTTTCTATTTTAACCTTCTGCGACGGAATATTTAAATGTCAGTATAATCCGCAAAAACAAAATAAAACTACTTTTCCGCACTAAAATGTTTTTTCCGCACTAAAAAGAGTACGGAAAAGTGACTCTTTCAAAACTTAAATGAGATCGGAAAAGTGGACTTTCCGCACGCTTGTAGAAAAAATAGTGTTCCTAACACGTGCGTAAAGTCACTTTTCTTCACGCGATTGCTGCAATCGCGTGCGGAAAAGTATCACTTTCTGCACGTGTTAGGTAAACCACTATTTTAGTTATGAGATAATAGAACCGAGTTGTGAAATACAAGATCTCTGCAGTGAATACTATTTGAGATACTTCGATGCTATTGCCGTGTAGAGCTCGTAGATAGGCCTCCTGGGTGGGCGTATCTCAATTTCGCAAATTATTGAGATATATAGGCCCCGTTGTCTTGCAAGCGTCGATTTGTTTGTACCATAAAAACACACGACTTCAATCATTTGAGTGAATCCCCATAGAACTTCCTTCATGTACAACTGATGAAAAAAAAACGAGAAACAAAAACATGACAAAACAAAATAAACACACTATTATAGGTATTCCAGATGTCGCCAATTATGGTTGATACAAATCTCTATCTTCCTTCGAATTGTATGGTATAATTATCCTTCATATTCTGAATGGCACCTGATGGGTATCTAGCTGGCCAATAAAAACAATTTCATTTAGAAAATCCTATGAATTACTACAAGAAATGTTCGTTCAATAAATAGCATTACATTTTTTTCAAAACAATCGCTTTACATTTGTTGCAAATATTTTTTAGTACTGACATTAATTGACATGAATTTCTATCCTAAATGCTTTATGATACGATAACTTTGTATCAAACACAACACAAATTCGAAGCAGTTTTCTTGTTTTCATGAGAAAAATAAATTTTAATCGATTGAGGAATTGAAAGTTAGTGGCATGATTCATAACAACTTTTTTTTTTGTAATTGTTGAAATTCAAACAAAATAAACCTATTTTAGGCGATTATTAAAAAAAATATTTGTCAGGTTTGTTACGTGACCTCGTACAAATTGGCAACTTTTCATGTTTTTTTTTTAAACAAAACTCAACTCAGAAATCTTAAAATATGAATTATCATTGAAAATATTTTTCATGCCAACTTTTTGAAGGACACTGCATATTTTCCCAATTTTGATGAATAAAATTCATCAACAAGGCTTGTCCTGTTAAAAAAACTAATCATGGCTTCAATTAATGACAGTAGTGTTTTTTACAATTTGTAATACAGTTTTCAGATAAGTTAATTATATTCAATGATCTTTTACTGTCACAGACAAGGAAGATGAAAATGAATTGGAAATTGTCCAGAAATATATGAAGCTTTGACCACTTCAAAACAAACGTACACATTTGTTTTTGAATTATCAGACTAAAGTGCAGTGTTTTGGTAGATATAGTAAAAAAATGTACAATAATTGGATAATGCCATTAGAAAAATGCAGAATAATTAAAATTACTATTACGAATTGATCATTTCATTAGATGCAATTATGCTGTGTTTCTGTCAACTAAAGGAAGTACATTTTGGGACAGAAAAGACAAGTTGGGTGTAACAGCTGTAGCAAATAATTAAGTTGAGGACTCTCTGCAGGGAAAATTTGGTTCTTAGAAAAGTGAAATGTGCATGGCTGCAATGAAGTCTGCGGTGTTTCTAATGCTATTTTGTGTCACGTACATTTTCAGTTAATTGTAGTAGTTTTGACAAACTGTCATAACAACCTAAGAAAAATGAAATTGGAAAAATACAATATTGTTGTTTTGATAGTAGATTAGTTCCTAGAAAAGTAGGATGAAGAAGATAGTATAATTGTACATTCAGTTACCAAATAATCACTCAACTCCACAGTGCACTTCGCGATGCTAGAACTGACCAGTTGTAACTCAAACTTCTTTAACGGACTATACTCTGCTATTCTGCTACCGCGCATCGATTTCACTTTCAGAGCTACATATGCCAAGCTGTAATGCGTTGATAAACTTTTATTAAACACTCACGTCGCTGTGCTGCGCTAGTGTTTAAAATAATCGGTACTGAAAGGACATTTATAACACTTATTACATAATGTAATACTTTATTAGTATTTAACGTAAGGATGTAATATGCACCTCGCTGAATGATCGATGATCACTGATTCACAATCTTCACTATGGCAAGTCCATTCTTTAAATATAATTACTGTTTGATTCCAGTTTTTTAACTGTCCCAAAATTTTATCAAAATCCCATTTTTATATTTTTGATATCTCCAGTGGCCTGATTCACTTAATACGTAATAATGCACTTTCAGAAAATTTTACGCATTCTTGATTGATCAGGTTTTGCAAGTTCATCATCTTCAGTGCCGAGCGAATCATCACAAAATAGATACAAATTTCTTCCTTTCGAATCCGAGGAGACAACTGTGGTGACAGGAAATAGTCCATTTTGGTAAACTACTACGGATGAATCTTGTGATAGGTTCAGAACGAATATTGTTGTACTGCTGCTTCTGTCAGTGGCAGTGATGCAATATTGAATTTATTTTTATATGCTGATTCCGTGAAGCCTGATTATTTTGGTTTTTGAACACCTGGACAAGCGCGTGTGAATCTGGATTTTTATCGGTGTACATTATCATACATCACAGAGAGTCATGATGGTGTAAATCACAGCCACTGAAGGCGTGCAAGAAAAATGTATTTGCCCTTGTTGTTGTTTGTCCCTTCTTTGAACACTTGACTTACGAAAAGTCCAATGCGTTTTTCTTTACTAGAGTCACCTCACTTCCTTGCGATGTATTTTCAAAAATAAGACAGTTCCTTCAAAGTCATGGACCTGAAAAAATGTGAACGACATCGTGGAATGATAGACTTGTACTAATGATTCGGGTAGAATATTTGAGCTCTGTTGGCAGATGTTCCGTAGAAGGGGGTGGGGGCCAAGAATCTTTATACCTGCTTATACGTAGTACGATTACTCTGATTGAAGAACGGTTTCTTTTATCTGTGTCAACGCCTGGTAAAATTTCGTTACTATTCGTTTTTCGAATTCGAAAAACGAGTGATGGTTGGTTTAGGGCACTCGCGTACGCTAAAAATATTCATTTCACAAAAAAGAGTCATTGCATGAATTATAGATTCTCTAGTTCAATTCACTTCATAAACATTGTCATGATAAAATGAGTCCGAAAGGAAGTATCAAAAAACCATTTTTAGATGCCATTTTTTCAATATGGTGGCATGGTCGGCAAATATATGAGGTAGCAAAGCAAAAGTTCGAGAAGATTACCTCGAAATCTATAGAATTCACAATTTTCAAAACTTTACAGGTAACCCCCTTTTTGAGCGCCAGATGATTCAGACAAAGTTAATAAGTGTTTTGTCTTGGCACTTGACAATAATTATAAATATGGATCGTTATTTTGATGTCTACCCAATTAAAATATTCCTAGAAAAAACTCGAAAGAATATAAATTTTCCAAGTAATTACACCTGCCATTTGAATTGCCTTAAAACAGACTGGCGGCAAGTATGTCGCCAAAGAGAAGATAATGAAAATACGTAATGTCTGCTAAACGCTGATAGTTTTATCCTAGTCCCTAGTTAAAGAAAATTCAAATTAATAACTTTCACCAACAGTCTGGCTCCAATAAGTTCAAATTTTGTATAATGTGGATTTCCTTATGGGTCAATGTTTGTCTTAAATACAAATATTATTTCACAAAAATTGAAATAAGTAAGGAAAATCACATGAACTAAACAAAAAAGAAAAAATATTCAATTATTTCACACGATGCAATATTGTCATTTTGTTCTCAAATAATCCTGAACTTGTTTTTTTTTCTTGTTATAGAGTTGGTAAATCATGCACGTTTCAATAAGTTTCCTGACATTCTCATTCAAGCCAAATCCAAACGATTGATCGATTTTTTTGGCTAATTACCTACTCAGTTGGAATTATAGATAAAAAATACTGAATAGGTATGACGGAGTTATTTGTAAGCGAAGAGTTTAAAATTAATTTTTGCTCTCTCATCATTTCCGTAAGATGGTGGCGAGGTTGCGGTTAGGATTAAAATAATGTTCACGTTTTTTCCAAGAACTTCAGACGAAGATTGAGTAGTTTCGTTTGTACATCGAGGTTGCATTCATTTGGTAAATAGATGTTGAGATTTTGGCAAAGGCGTACTTGAAATCAACTTTAAAAAATACAATTTTGTTTCGATATGAGGTCGTAGAAAAAGTATACTTTATAACGTATTTATAAATCCTATTGTTTATTAGACACTCGCTCCGCGAACTGCGCTTATGATTACAATACATACAACCATCACTATAAGGACTTGCATAAGACTTATTATACAGGGTGGGGCACCCCACACGGTCCCTGTAAACCAAAGCATTAATTTCTTCGGTAATTACTTCATTTCGTTATATGTATATTGATTAAGGCTACAAAAGGAAATTATTTTGGAGTCTACAGGGTGGCTCAAACAAGTGTGACATATCAAACGTGTGTCTTTTTAAATGGAACACCCTGTATTTCATTACACTTTTAAATAGGTAAAAAATAATAATATGATTTCATATAAGGTATTATCTACCTAACTATAACCGTTCTCGAGTTATTGATTTTTTTATGAAAATGCTAGGTACAATTGGAAAGTAAATAACATCGATATGTATAGAAATTATCCCTTCGAATTCTGACTATGCGTAAAAGAGGTTTTGGGTTATTGATTTCGATAAAACCCGTTTTTCGATATTATACAGAATGTTCAAAAATCATTGTCACTTTTTATGATTTCGTATAAACTTTGTTATTTCGAATAGAACATCCTGTATTTTTTTGGTCTGAACAATATAAAATTCAATTATCTTTCATTTCATATTGGGGTTTCCTATACCTAACCTAAATAGTTTTTCAGATATTGGCTTTTTCAAATAGTAGTTCTCATTTCAATGCATCCTTTGAATCAAGATAGCTTTGAAACGACATTTATTCAACTTGTTGAGAGAATTCTTATTGACAGTTATTGTGTTTTACGTTATTCAAAACATTCACTGAATTATTACCGTCGAAAATGAAAGCATATCCCATTCAAGAGCGGAAAGATATATGATTTCAGCAATTGGTGAGTGTGAAGAGAATTGCCTTTTGGCGTCGAGGGAATCATCCAAACAAGTTGGTTTTCAAACGATCGTTACATGAATTTCGTAGGACTGGAAGTATAGCCTATAAAAAGGCAAATAGACCACAAACTATCATTGGAAATGAGGAGAATGAATTTTTTATTATGGGATCTATCATAGAAAACCCTCACCCTACCATCGACGAATTGAGTTTTGTCTATGGGTTCTGGACAAATTTCGTGAGGATGAACAGTTTTTGTATTCCATTTTATTTTCTGATGACTGCTTTTCATAACAATGACTTAGTGAACAAACACAACTTCCATTATTATAGTGATGTGAATTTTTACGCACTCTGGATCACCAAAATAGATGGTCTGTTAACGTGTGGGGAGGAATTATAGGTACACAAGTCATAGGACCATACTTTTTTTATGGTTCTGGAGAATGTGCTGCCAAATATCAGACAACGGATCTGGTTACAATTGGATGGAGCTCCGGCACATGAATATGTGCTTTCTGAATAAAAAGATTGTTAGGAAAAGACCACAAAATTGGCCAGCGAGATCACCAGATTTGACTTACCTCGATTTTTTCCTATGAGAAAACTTGAAGAATGAGGTTGACGACACTGCTCCAACCATACTGGAAAATACGAAGGAGAGAATAAGGACTGCTTTTCGAAGAGTGACGCTTCAAATGTTATTGAATGTTGAGCAGTCTTTCAAAGAGTGAGTGGCTCTTTATATTCAACAGGATGGTCGTCATTTCGAGTACCTACTTTGAATTAAATATATCTGTGTTTTATATTTTGTTGTTGTTTCAGTTGAATAATGAAAGAAAAAATTATAAAAAAAATGAACTACTATTAGTATATGAATGTAAATGATAAATTAATTTTGGTGAACAGTAAATATTTTCGATGAAGTGAAGTATAATAAGAAATCTGTGAGCAAATCAAATAAATGTCGTTTCAAATCTATTTTGCTTGATTCAAAGAATGCATTGAAGTAAGAACTACTCTTTGAAAAAGCCAATATCCAAAAAACTATTTAGGTTAGGTGGGGAACCCCAATATTAAATGAAAAATAATAAAATTTTATATTATTATTTATTATTATGAAAAAAATACAGGATGTTCCATTTGAAATAACAAAGTTATCTTTGTCCGATATTATAAAAAAATTACAATGATTTTTTAACATTCTGTATTATATTGAGAAACGGGTGCATGGTCAGAATTCGAAGGGATGATTTCTATACATTTCAATGTTTCTAATTGTAGCTAGCATTTTCAGAAAAAAATCAATAACTCTAGAAGGGTTATAGTTAGGTACATAGTACCTTATATGAATTCATATTATTCTTTCTTGACCTATTCAAAAGTGTAACGAAATATAGGGTGTTCCATTTAAAAAAACACAACTCCAATATGTCACAATTCTTTGAACCACCCTTTAGACTCCAAAGTAATGTCCTTTTGCAGCCTTAATCAATATACATGCATATAATGAAATGGGGAGATTCCCGAAAAAAGAAATGATGTGGCTCACAGGGGCCATGTCGTATGGGGTGCCCCACCATGTATAATATACTGTTGTCATAAAAGCACCTTTGCAAGATATTTTTCAACAAAAATTAATCAGAGTTTTTGCTATCCAATAAGATATAGAACGTTTGAAACAGACTGCCATTGCAGACCTTTTTCACGAGACATTATAAAATTGCGCATGCATGGAAAGGTGCTGAAACTATATTATTTGAAGAGTCTGTGGTTTCAGAAAACTTCTACTCTATGAATCTATGAACCCATTACTTGATGTCAATGGACATGTTCGATTAGAAAAAAATATTGATATTATGCTTTCTAATTGTATACTTTCATAATTGAAGAGAAAGTCAGATTCATAATATGAGCTTTTTAAGTTTCTAAATTGTCTTTATCCTTCCCTCTATCGCCTGTCAACCCCCTAATTAAACCCCTGCAAATTCACACCAATCATAATGACAGTAATCATGTATGTATTTTTTTTGTTCGCTATATTCGAAATATAATTGATAACATAGGAGACAAGTTTTTATGAACTATTCAATGAGATATCATGAGTAGAGGGTTTCTATTGAAATTATTTGAGTATGGGTGGCTGATGGAAATCAGGAGGTTTGATGGGAGTGGAAATATTCCATGGCTTATTTCAGTTTTCCTTTCATATTTTAGGAAGTGTAATGGATAATTTCTAATAGTTACATCATTTTGTTCGTGGTAACAGATGTTTTTATAAGCATTTAAATTTTCAGCCTTCATATGGAAAACTATATACTGTTGAACAGGCAATCATGAATCCTCATGTTGTTGATGAAGACCCATACTTTTTTAAAAGTTGGAAAACTCTAGTTTGTTTTCCAGTTTTAACGGATTGACTGAAAATAAAAACGATAATGTTATTGATATTCATATATTTCTATGAACATTGTCTTGCCATTCTGTATTCCAATACCCTTTGTGAGAACTTATTTTTTATAAAAATGGAGGATACATGAGCTAGACCGAACTGACGTGATGAGTTCATTCCTATGAGAAATAATAATCCTGAAAGAGCACAAAAATCGAATACCCTTAGGAGCAAAAATCGCATTTTTGGCAACCTGAAGATAGAAAATTGATCAAAAGATCTATCTTTAAATTAGACTTCACAATGAGGATATTATGATTCACAACAATCAAGATTCCAGAAAAATGTATAAACTAAAATGAGTAAATAGAATTTTCTACTATTACTTTGAAAAACACAACCACTGAACCATGTTTAATTAAATCCGTCGTTATGAATACGTGTATGAAATTAAAAATAAATGAGACGTGACTATTAAATTTTTCTTTTGTTGTTGCACTATTCTTCTTAGGAAAAACAGATATTCATGATACTATGAAAGCAGTCATGGTAAATTTATTTTCTTCCTTATTGCTTTTGAAAAACTATAATAGACAATAGGATAATAAAGAAACGAAATGCCGAAATATACCTGGCCACAAGGTCGCTCGGCTGCCAAATGAAATATCGATTCAACAATAAACTCTTCCTCAATATTTGAAAAGCGCTTCGACCTTAGTGAGTGTTACGTAATAGGAAGTTCAATTGAAGGAGAAGATAACAGATGATTCACGGTTCACGGTTTACCAGCACGGACATTATTGTTCCATAAAATATTTTGTTCATTTGAGAATAATGTATTTTGTTCAATGACCACATCAATTTGTATTCAAAGTCAAATAATTGTGGAAGTTCTGTAAATTCTTAAAATCCATAACGGACATGTACGGATATGGAAAAATTCTTCGCAGGAACAGCAATGCCAAAAGTCGTTTGAAATATCAGTCGGAGGAGAAGTAGACTCCAGTGAGTAAAACTATGGCAGCAATAAACGAGGAAGAAAAGTTAAAATCTTCTTCTTCTGTGTGCTTTTCAATTTTGTCATCTCGGTATAATAAAACGCTATTTCAACGCAAGTTTCATCACAACTAATTCATTATAATTGATCTTAACCCAATGGAATTCATTTGGGTCTCATAATGCCGAGCAATACCTTCTAAAACCAGCAATTGGTCCAGAAAAGTGTTGAGAATAGGGCCCCTGGTCACACACTCATTTCTACACTTTTCTGGTGCGCAATCTATTCAAATAAACTTCTCAAAAAACGCTTTATAAACCCAATTTTTGAGTAGAGCCGATGAACTATGTAATTTATATAACGATACCTCACCCAATGCATCACAGAATGAAAGAAATTACAGTACGTAATCATTCTGTAGCCTTATGGTCAGCTATCAAATTTAAAATACCTATATCCCGCAGAACAAGCATTAGCTTAGTGTTCTGTGATGATTTGGTACGCGATACAAACTAAAGAAGACAACAGTTCTGCTACTCGAACTTAGAACCCATATAAATTGATATGATAGGTATTATGTATGTCCCTCGATTCTGTCATATTTCAACCTTTATATCAATAATAATGTTTTTAATCCTTATGGAAACATTCACATATCATACCGTTACCAAAAGTCTCTAACACGATCTACTGTCTTTGCTCAGTAAGCATACATACCTTCGAAAAAAATCTTGAATCATAAAATCATATCGAAATAAACATCTCCCATTCCCTCTATGCAGTCTGGCTTCAGAGCTCAATTTAGCTGCACTACATGCATCTCTGCTGAAAGTGACAAATCACATCTATTTGACTTCAGAAAATAACAAGCTAGAAGTCATTCTGATATAAGTATTACACGGAAACATTTTAGAGAATCAAACACACACTATTATTACAATTATGTCATTACAATGGTTTTCCGGAAATACTAAGTACTTTACTCTTCGAAAACTATAGGCAGAATCGCTTCCAAGCAGTGCTGTCAATTAAACCACAGTGTCTCCGAATTAAAAAACGTTTCGAATGTTGTACCTTTTCAGATTTGTTGCATATACCTTTGAAATTGTTGAAAGTTCTCTTTTTAGTCCTTTATTCGTTACGAGAATACGAAGGTTATAGTTTTCAAAACTGCCATGTATCTGGGAATTGTTTTTCCTTTTTCCTACTAGCGTGCGGAAAAGTAACTTTTCCGCACAATTTTTCGTTTTGAAAATTGTACTTTTCCGTATGATTTTTACTTTTCTGCGCGATTTTTGTATTGTTGCAAATGAGGATATTTAGGACTAACTAAATGATTTATGCACGTAACTATTCTGTCTTATTAGTCATTTTGTAGCATTATTATAAAAACATGTTATTAAAAACCTTGTTTTTTCATAAAAAAGATGGACAAAAATACTCGTAGGAAAAATATTGTACCTAACTCTTACGGAAAATGTCTTTTCCGTCCTTAACGGCTTGCCCGAACTCCGCTCCGCGTCGTTCGTGCTACGTCCGTCGCGTGCGGAAAAGTACTACTTTCCGCACTTGTTAGGTAAATAACTATTCCAGCTTTAGAAATCTTAGCTTGGACAAGCCCTATCACGGAGACAGAGTATGTGAACTGATGTTTTCTCTTCTTACTAATGTAACCTGCATGGCTTTTCTTCTGCCAGACTACTACTCATATATTTCTTGAACATCATTGCCTTGTGAGGAAACTCATTATTCTGACTATTTCACTCACTTGCGAAATGAACCAATCAGAAGTTCTAGTCAAGTTCGGATTACCGATAATACCAAATTGACTCTTGACTCTGATTGGCCTATCAAATTCGGTGTTTTCAGATTTGTTTACAGTGCATATGACAGTTAAACGTCAAATATAAGTGATAACGCTGTGCACGCATTCAAAAATGTTTGTGAAATAGTCTAATAAAATTCCACTCTTGATTTAATTTTTCTCATAAGTCTGTCTTTCATTTGTGATCTCAACTGAATTGATTCGAGAAAACAATTCAGTTTTGGTCAGTTTCTGATTCACTGGATATTCTGTTTATGGTGGTAATAGTTTGACCTGTCTCATTCCTGGCTAATCTAAGATTTCTATCGAATCTATGTTTTGGGGTTTCTTTTTGGTACTGCTTTTGCTATACCGCAAAACGTTATGAGCCATTTATAACATCTCTTCATAAATATCTGTTTATGATTCCGCAAATATCGAGAACGTTCTTGATTCGAGAAAAAATTATCAAGACAGATGTAAAGTGGAGATCATAGGAAGTAGAGAGTGGGGAACTCAGAGTAATAAAAGACGTAGGGACCCTGGAAAATTGGATGTCGTGGAAGACGAGTTCACAAGGAACTTGGGGTCATGAAAAGTGGATGCTTTTGGGAGTGGAAATAATGTAGTGGATTTCAAAGGGATTGGAAGTTGTAGGAATGAGTTGTCATGAGAATTATCCATAGTAAACACGCCTTATAGCACACCATGTCCAAAGGATGTCCCTATTAAGTCATGTCCGGATGTCCAAGACTTGAAATCATTGTCCTTGGGACGTCTCTGAGGACGACATCGGTATCTCCTGGGTCGGATATATTCTGTAATATTTCCTGGGACATCCAGCGGATCTCCTAGCTAGTATGAATTCTGGTATGTCTTCGAAATTATGTGCCATGGTTGTCCTGACAGGAGACATTCAGGAACATGCCACAAGGAGAAATATCGAACGTCCTAATCTTGTTATCCAGAAAATGTCCCTGCGAGGACTTCCTTCGTATGCCCTGGATCGGATGTATATTAAATCTTGTATTGCAATTAGCACTCGCTGGAGAAAAATTCCAAAAATACATATCAGAAAATAGTTATTTCCTGTCAGATTTTGTGTCTTATTTTCCACTTTTCACTTTTCCACACAAATTATTTATTTCGTTTAATCCAATGTTATTCAAGAAACCTCCCACTTGTCTCTCACTTCCCTCATTAAGATCCTACTTTCTGTTGAAAAGTTATGTACTCATACATATACAAAGAAGGTTACAAGGAACCCTACTATTTTGTAGTAGAAGTAAGTCAAATCGGTATACTACCTGTGTTTTTGGTAATAAATATTCCCAAGGACAAGATGACATAAACACTATCAGTATTCCATGCAACTCAATGTAATGAAGGGTAAAAAACAATCACAATTTGTTGCGAAGAACAATTCAATTGTAAACAGCTTTGTAGGCACAATGGAATCCACTGGCACGTAACAGATATCCGCATTGTGTTGTTGATCTTTCAAACCTTTTTCGTTAGCTGCAGGCTACATCGTGTATTTTTAGATTTCGACGAATGAACGCTTACCTACATACTTGGTGCAGAAGGAAATGAACTCTAATTGTCTCTTTATTTATAGGTAAACTCTCTTCGAGCAGTGACGATTGAACTGATCTGCAGTGATCGATCTAATGGTGACCAGATTCCTTTTATAACTGTAATTAGGTCTAGGATTTCGTGGTTGATATAAAAATTCGTTAACAACCGCATTGACATGTAGGTATACGCCAAAAAAATGCTTCTATATAATAATAATAATAATAAAATAAAAAATTTCCACAGAGAATAAAAAATCTATTTAAAAATTACTGATTTCCCTTCAAAATTAATTTCAGAATAACTATGGGAAATACGAATTTCGAAAAGAACTAGCAATGGAAATTTTCTAGGTGAATTTCTCGTGGACTATTTTGGTTTATTTTCCATTTGAGAAACAACCGCGTATGTAAGTACGTTCATTTTTTTAAATACACATCAAACTCGCTTATGATTGAGAGAATATTTCAAAATTCAAATAACATACTTCTATTCACCTTTTTTCATAGGAGCCAAAGACAGGATGACCTTCAACCATCTGTTAACCGGATGAAACATACTTTATATGAAGTTTTATAAATACGCCTCAAATGGGTTGCTTATCAAAATGTAGTCATGACTATATACAGTGATTTTTAAAAACTTTGCACCATATGGGAAAATTATTATTATCGATTTCTTAGAAAATTTCACACCTCACTTTTTCAGCCAATCAAAAAATTGATTTGTATTTAGTTGCCATGGCAAATCAAAAAATTTCCGGAAATTTTCATCCTCCTGGGTACCCTGGGCGAAATTAATAAGTGGAAATTTTTCTGTCAAATATATGACATGTGATAGTTAACATTTTGCTTTTATGTACAAATGGAATGTTATTTTTCATATGAAAGGAGATAATATTTCATAATTATATATTCACTAAATATTTTGAATGTGTCTGAAAATATTTTGAGAACTTGCATTTCAACGATGAATAGGTCCATCGGTAAAAAATGTATATCAATCAAATCTACCTATGCTTGACTACATGAACTTAATATTTGAAACAATTTTATTCAACTCATCTTTTCGTGAAAACTCGGCTGAAATTTGCAAGAATTCCTTTCCACATCACTTCCCAATAGAGGTTGAAAATGTCGCAAAATGAATTTTCCTTTCTCACATACAAACACCGCCACTAATACCAACGCGTAACTGTCATTATATCAACAAAAACCATTCATGGCCCACTGATGTTACAACTTGTTTTCTCTCAGAAAAATTTACAAGTCAGTTGCTGCGCCACTCGGGTAATTTACTCAAAAAATTTCCGGCAATAATTCAAGCACTAGGGAGATTATAAGTGAAAATTTTATTCTTCGTAAATATTGATTTGGTATATTATATTGATTATGGTAATTTCAAATCCCTACCTACTAGATTATGTATTTATACACCATTTTTCAGATTTTTGTTGTTTTTATAATGTTGGTCGGGCAGCTTTAGACAGATAAATAAACAAATTCTAATGCTCATCAAGCTTTTGAGAAAATATTTGAAGTTTCAAAAGTTTTTTGTTATCATAAACTAAATAGTACAGTAACCAGAGATTTCTTCTGCTCACAAAATTGGATGGTAATGAAACTTGGTATGAGCTTAGCTTGATAATAGAGAAAAAGATTTCCCTTAAGTTCCGGGCCATACTTTGTGAAAATAGAAAGAAAATCAGATTCAAAGATTTTTCTGACGCTTTCCGGCTGTAACTTTAAAAAAACGAGGAAATTGAGGGAATCATAAATAAAGCTATAAAAATTTTGAACAAGGTTTTTTTCATTTTTCACCAAAAATCGAAGGTTTTCTCTGAAATTACTTTGAAACGTCATAACAACGCTCGTGTACGAAACGCTCGCGTTTTAAAATGAGAGAGAATGTTTTCAAAGTTAACACTGGAATTGTGATGAATCAAACGGGGGATTGAAGAAGACTTGAACTTTCAGAATCCTGGGTATGAATATGGAATACATTTTTACATCAACCGAAAACTTTTATGAATTCCCGCAACTATTGGGTTTTCTGGTATAATTTTTTTAAGGACTTATACAGAAATTCCGCGCAGTATCTTATTCAGTCCATTATCGGTTTTGAAGATCATACTATGTAATTTGATATCAGCTAAGGAAACTTTGCCCTACTGATCTCGTTTTTGAAAAATCGGTCTCTGACAGTCACTGAGTAAAGACACTTTTTGAGGTTAGAATTTTCATACTTGCTTGCACCCCAAATTTTTTTAAAAAATTCCAGGATGATCCATTTGAAGTGACAGTTGTTAATTTTTATATACAACTTTTCTGAATACGTTATCGGTGGAGAATGAAAGCTGAAGTCTCCCTCTTCAAATCCCATATAGTGATATGTGTTTTAATTCACTGGTTTTGAAAGGCGAGGTGTTTTTTTGTATGGTTCAGGGAGTATTGGGGCGGACTGGAACCACGTTTTTGAATAGCACGGACTGACGCGTTCTGCGCATGCCCTTTCTGGTCTCGCAGTTGTCTGTTATAATAATTATAATATTAATAATAAAATAATATTAAAGTAAAACTTATCATCATACCAAAAGCGTCGGAAAATTTTTTGAACCAGATTTTTTCACAAAGTAGGGCCAGAAACTCATTATTACCTGTTTGTCTATCATTAAACTAACCCCATACCAAATTTCATGGCTTCCAACTTAATTTGCAGTTTTAGTGATTTTTTTAACTCTGGGATCTGTACTGAAATGTTTTTTACTTTTTAGTTCAATTAATAGCTTATAAATAAAAATAGTTTTTAAAAATATTTTTAACTTTTATTTTTCAGTATCATTCAACTTGCTTTGTTCGTTTGTCTGTTTGTCGTTTTGTCTTTTTGCAAGCCATTGAGCTGAAATTTTGCACACGTATTAGGAACCGATGCAAACACAATAATTTCAAAATGTCCCACTACAAGCTACTTAGACCGAGAACAGGTAGGAATTTGGAAAATTTTCTGATGATTTCAAAATTCCCCCTCCTTCAAAAGGAATTGTAAAATCTCGCCAAATTAAAAAAAGGAAAAAATCCGTAAAATTATTAAATAACATGGGACCATCACAGAATTCAATTGAAATATTAGCCCCTGTAACCTGAAAGCCATATAAATAATTCGTAAAAATTCGGAAAAATTTCCGAAGGTTTCGGGCTTCTAAAATTACGTCAAAAAAATGTCCTACTCCTACCTACTCAACCCCCCTCATTCTCGAAAAAAATTGCAAAAACTCACGACAAGAAAATTGAAAAATATGTAAAAATTTTGAAAAACTTTGAATAGTCAAAAAAAAATCGTAGCTTGACCGGTTTGTATGTATCCTTTAAGGATGGATACGTACGAAGAAAGGCAAGGGGTATCAAACATATGCATGTTCCGACTTACTATCTCGGAATTTCGACTTATTATGTCGGAAATAGCTAAATCCGACTCACTATCTCGGAATTCTGACTCACTAAGTCGGATTTACTATCTCGGAATTAGGAGTTAATCATCTCAGAGTGTACAAATTTTCTTGCCAGTTGTGTAGTACGTGTAGTACGAGCGGGATTGTTCATTTGCATGGGTAACAACAATAATTGTTCCCCTAATCATTTCTTTCAACAGGGTGTAGCTCGTGAACCAATCAAGACGTTGCGATTTTCATGAACTTATTTACTTACCATAATTACCGTTCATATAAGATATTACAAATATATTGTGATATTCCGGTTTTTTAAGTTTCTGTTAGGGGATCGGTCACAAAAACATTTCGTTTTTTTTGGAATAAATTGCCTTTCCAGACAGAATCGAATTGTTGCATGGTTTTCTCCGAAAACTTTTGTTGATATTGTGGTGGACTTTTTCAATGGCAACTATTCGCACTGACTGATTTGAGAATAATTTGTTTAGTTATTCTATATCATTTTAAGGGATATATGAAAGGAAGTCTTCATTTTGGGAAATATAAAGAACCAGGATATTTTGAAACTAACCTACGATAGATGAAGTGTTTTTATATGTCAATTCACCATATATTTATTTATTTATCAATTTATTACATTGTCATTCAGATACAAACAGACAAAAGTCCACTAAAGTACCTATAAAAACATATGAATGGTTATGTAGTATACAAAATCAACATTTTCATATTTTAAATCTATACCTATTGATACAAGTTGTGAACATATGTGTAATAACTAAATGGCTATGTACATCGGGCTATTATATAGTATGACATAGTATATATAGTATAATAATATCAAGATTATTTGATGTAGATTTGAAATAGACCTACTAACTCAAAAGGAAAAAGAAGTGTTGTATTTATTGTAAGAAAAATTGTTTCAGAGAACGTTTAATATTTTGTTGGGATGAGAAAGAAATATCAATTTGATCATTGTAATTATTTGTGTTTCGAACAATTCTACATAGAGGAGAATTCTGCGACGAATTTGTTCGCATTTGAATATTAGACATACTTTTTTTATTCATTATATTCACCAACCAACATTGAGAATTATCGATAATAATCAATGAAGTGAACTACTACCGTATGGTTTGGTTATTATCAATGATAACCGGTAAGTGACCGGTTAATGATGATGAGCATTTTTTGCTCAAGCGGGAATCCAATGAAATTAGTTAAACTGAGGTCATGTGATTGATTACAATCAATAAGAACAGCATTATACTGATAACAGACCATACGGTCTGTTTTCACTCACAGGCACGTTGCTATGGATATACATATTTTGATTTATTTCGATTTTGAAGTTTCAAATATTCAATAACGTCAACATGTCAGTGATGTCATGATTTGGTTGTAATACTGACTGTAGATTAATGACATTTTCTTATCAAATATATTAAAATATACAGTTTACTGCAATAATAAAATAGACTATTGCAATGTTGAAAAGTATCGGTTAGCAAAAAAATTTGTATCCGAATAACCCTCGAACATCGATGAATATATCAACTTCCTCAAGCTTGTTGCTTATAGGAAACAGACCGACACCGAAGGAAGCAACAAGCTTTCGGAACCTGCAATAATTATCAATGTCCTTGGGTAATTACTACTGATAACCATGCTGTAGCGAATTTGTGGACTCAGAGATAGTAACTTCTCATTCCGAGATAGTAAATTGGAATTCCGAGATAGTGGATATATAATATATATATTATAATAGTATATTATACACCTAGTGACTAAAGTGGTATTTTGAATCCCGAGACAAAAAGTTTATAGCTCGACCAACGGGAGGGCTATAATTTGTCGAAGGATTTGAAAACACTTTAGTCCTGAGGTGTATATACTATTTTATGCACTTTAGGATAGGTGAAACGTTAAAGAAAAAATAACGAAAAAAAAAAATTACATGCCACTAAATGGTAGGTACTCTATTTCTAAAATGTCATCGAAGGGACTGATAAATGTGAGTCAAGCACGGCATACCGACTGAAAAACTGAAACACTTGGCTAATTGCAGTGGGGTAAACATAAATGTTAATATTAATAGAAATTAAGTATTTTTTTATAGTTTAATATTGTTCTAAACAAGTTACAGTTTTGTTGCTTCCATATCATGTTAATATCCCTAGTTAAAGTACCACTTTTTTCCCCGATAATATGTATTCAAAGTACCCTTTAAATCCCTAAAGCGCATAAAATATAATAACTGTGGCCCTTCTACGTACAAGTGAAAGGCACGTATGTAATCTGTCTTGCAGTTTTCAGGCACAAGGGTAAAAAATGTATATGCTTGTAAATTGCACGTTTTTTAAAACCTCTGCATGGGCACCTTTGTATCTGAATCGGCCTATAAATCAATGGGTATTCACTGAATCATCGCCGTATCAAGGTGAACTGCATTTAGAATTTTTGGTTATTTAACACTGGCCTCATCAATCCTCACTCAAATGGGTTCAATTATAAAACGAAACTACCTGTCATCGCTTGGATAATGATTTTTCATTAGTGATGTAATATTTTTCAAAGCAGTGACAGATCGAAGTAAAAACATTGCAGTCCGAAAAAACTATCATTAAACGCTTGGAAATAGTTATCGGATAAATTTATTTTTAAAATTTCAATGTCGACACCTTTCACCGTCTAATTATGTTCAATTTTTCACCTAAGCCTATACCGAGTGTCCAAGAAATGTTTGTTCTGCCAGTAACTCAGTTTCAAATGGATCTAGTTGAAATTTTATGAAGGTGCGTTTCTTGAAAACTCTTAACATTTTTATTTTCAAAGCGGTAGCGTATATAAAATAAATATTGTTGTTATAATTAGAGAAAGGAGTAAATATGTTTTGGACGTGATAAAATAAACGGTTCGTTGACCTTATTGTTTTCGTGGGTTTCTTAATTGTAATTCCTGAATTTTCTCAGGTGTTATGTATGTGTCCAAAAATAAATATAATTCCGCAATGGAATTAAAAGTAAACACGTAATTGTTCAATAATTGAGTTCAAACTATTCAGAAAGTTTTCTCTGCTAACATCTTATAAATGTATATTTGGAGATTCATAGAAACACATTTGGTACAAAATGATAAGTTCCAATGTCCTTTTTCACAGGGCTCTGCATTCCCCAATAAGTGATGAACGTTTTCAGAAGAAAATAAAAGGCATGATGCTAGTAGCTGTCAAAAATGGGTACGCTTCAAATATAATTCATAATTTGCTGAAGAAGAGTTTAAAGATGATTGGCACAAACATTCACCTAGGATCGACACAAAGATAACAAAAAAAAGTCCAGTATTCACGTAACTGTAAAAACATTCTACAAATGTAATTAGGCAAATCGAAAGAAATAATTCCAAATTCCAAAGCTCAATTTGTTATAGAGTCAATTACGGTCAAACGAAAAGATCAATAAATACATTTGACCCACGCTGAATATATGAGCAAAAAAACAAATCTAGTGAAACAATAGTTTAATGCGAGGGTAAATATCTACCCCTCGTTGTTCTGCTTTTTCCCTTGATCTACCACAACACAACCGGGAAAAGGATTGAAAAAAGGAAAGAATACTTATTTTTTTTAACATGGTAATAATAATAATTAATAATAATAATAATAATAATTAATTTGACAAAATTTTATACTCTGTAGTCTTCTCATATTCGCGAAATCTTGATCCTGATATACTTTGGCATCCGGAAGTTTTTTCCTTTTGTATTTTAATTCTAAAAATAATATTAAAAAAAACATTCAAAATACAATTTTTTATTCAAATGCGTCAAATAATTAAAAAATTATTTGTTCAGATGTGAGTTACAGATTCAAAAGCTTGCTGCCTGAAGTTTTCGGTTTATATACGAAAGCTTTCAAATCACATCTAAATTTTTTTATTTTTTCGCGCATTCGAATAGAAGCCTGTATTTGAAAAGTTTCTTTTTTAATTTTATTTTGTGCTTGTTAAACAGTTCGCATTGATCTATGGATTTCAGAGAAAGCATGGTTATGACAAGGGCCGTTTCATGTCAGTTTTGATCTGTCTAGGTCTTCAATGGGAAGGCCACCTTCATCAGCCATTTTGAAGCCGCCATCTTGAATATCTCAATTTTGAATGAAGAATCATGATTTCCAACAACAAAATCACCATAATCACAAAACTTGATCCGCCATTTTGAAGCCGCCATCTTGAATTTCTCAATTTTCATTAAAGAATCATACTTTTTGACCCAGAAAACTACCAGATACCAATTTTGAATAGAATCATAATTACAAAACTCGTCTGCCATATTGGATCCGTCATCTCGAATTTTTCAATTTTGACAGAAGAATCATAAACTTCGACCCCGAAAACCGCGAGATAAAAATTTTGAAAAGAATTGGAACATAATTGCAAAATTTGTCCGCCATATTGGAGCCGCCATCTTGAATTCCTCAATATTACCAGAAGAATCACAACTGCCGATACCCAAAACTCCCAGATACAAATTTCAGTAGAATCGGATCATAATTGCAAAACTTCATAATCCATCATCACCAGAATTATGTACACCTGCCAAATTTCAAATCAATCGTACTATTAGAAGTGTGTCATATTTAACTTGTAAGATTTGATTACTGACACACACACTCAGACAGGTGAAACTAAATAAAAGCTTGTAATAAAAAAAAGATGGTCTTCTCTCTGAAAGCTGGAAGTTTCTGCACCGAATATAGACATACCACATCGTCAGTGAGAGGGAGTTATTTCCTGAATTAATTTTCAATTACCACCCGTACTTAACGAACCAAGTCGATAAGAGTTCGTGCTTCAGGCTTGTTCAAGTGATATAAGATTTTTTCTTGGTCATCATTCATGCAACTTGATACTACTTCATCTTCACTACAGACCAGGGGGTCTATTCTCGAAACGTTCGATTTCAAATCGTATACGAAAAAGAGAGAAGAATATACATATTCCAAGTGCATTGGTATGAAACAGTATATCAAAATCGCATACGTACAAACTCGAGAATAGCACCCCAGCACATGTTATTTGAAACCAGACAGATCATTGGTGAAGAGTTTTTCGAGTGTTCTGGTAGTTTGTGTTTCATCAGTTCCATATTCAGGAAGAATCTGACGAGTCAAGAAATAGGCTAGTAGAAATAGACAATCAATTCATAATAATTCTAAAAGCTTTCAAACTTTGGTCAAGTGTTTGCAACCTCTCAGCATTGTCAAAATGGCACTTAACTTGAATTTTACTGTAAACTTGTTGAGAAAATTCCAAAAGTTCTGAAAACTTGGAGTAGTATAAAATATATTTATTGATGAAGTTTCGACCATCTATGTTGTTATTGCATCTAGGTTGTTGGGGTTAGGTCGTCTTATAGAAACACCAGTATTTTTCAATAGGCCAACGTTTCGGCAATATATCAACAGGCCGATATATTGCCGAAACGTTGGCATGTTGAAAAATACTGGTTTTCCTATAAGACGACCTAACCCCAACAACCTAGATGCAATAATAGAATATATTATTTCGTATCACCAATCAAGTTTGCCACCAATTCAAGTGTACGGAACATTTTTTTTTTATCGACCTATAGCGTTTTTCTTCGATGTACCATAAGAGAAAGTTTCAAAAGTTCCGCATACTTCACAGATACATCGGAAAAATATTCCAAAGAGTTGTGCAGATTTGCAATGTTTTACGTTGACCGGAACATATATTTTTTTGATTCGTGGACATTTTTTTGATCAATGTGGTATCGAAAGTTTCAAAACTTTGTTGCAAATTTTAAAACATCTATTCTGATTCATTCACAAATTTGCAACCTTGTCTAATGGCATATCAAAGAAAAACATAGGTCGTTAAAAAATGTTCTGTACAGTTGAATTGGTTGCAAACTTGATTCGTGATATAAAATAATATATTCAATACTACTCCAAGTTTGCAGAACATTTGGAATTTTCTCAACGAGTATACAGCAAAATTCAAGTTAATTGTCATTTTGACAATGTTGCGTACTTCGGAAGAGGTTGCAAACTGAGATTTATTGCTTTCTCGATATATAACATTCACATGACCAAAATTTGAAAACCTTTGGAATTATTGTTAAATTTTTCATGTCTATATATACTGGCTTAACACTGTATTCGTGTCTCCCGACGCAAGGTTATCTTTTTATAGATTGTTAAAACATATTTCAAAGTAATTCAATATATCACATAAAGTTCCATTATACGGCGTGTAATCACCTCCATCTTCTCAGAGACGCAAAAACCCTCCACAAGGAACTTCTCCAACTTTGGTCATTTCGGTATTTTGAACTACCTATTGTTTTCTCATGTTTTCACATACTTGGTAGTTTTTTCCAAACTATTTCATATAAGTTGACTAGACGCTCTGCAAATCAAAGTTGAAAGTAAGCTGGCCTACCGGTAGATTTACTCAGACATTTCTGTAAGTTGGTCATATCGACCTGGAGATGCATAAAAGGTAGCAATGGCCTTTATATTACTCTTCCAATAACATTCTTCTATTAGACTGACTCCTGAGTCGCCAATTACCAAACCTGATCTATATTTGCGCAATGTATCAGACACAAAACAAATATCTTTCCAAACACTCTTTCATACGAGTCCACGGCCCACTTTTCATAGTGAGTTTGTTATCAACTCCTGGTTCATCGATTAAGTATCAACGTGCAGGAAAAAATTCTCCGATTTCTTCAGTTGATCTACAACTTTTTCATTGCATCACCGCCAACGATATTTTTTATCTCTGAAAATAACGGGATTTCTGTAAGAATAGTGGCCTTCATGATACTCCTTCCCAGCTCTGTGTGTAACAGGTAGCCTGGTGCCATTGAACAATCTCGGTGCATCAAGATTACTTATCAGCAAACAGGCACGCCTGTTAATTCCAAGGTGTAGAAAAGTTCTACAGGGTAAGTTGTACTGTCGTCACTGCTCATCATCATGTCTATTGATGTGTATATTTTTGATTCACCTATAATCCTTCAAATATTTTTTTTGGCGAAGTTGCGGACAAAAATACTTAAAACATTTCCTATTTTTGGCGAAGTCGCGGTCAAAATTCTTGAATTTGCAATAAAAATTTTCTGGTCAATTTTTCAATATGAACCTTCCTCGAACTTCAAGGAATATTAAAAAAATATATTATAAGTTGGTCCAGTCATTCTCGAGTTTTGTGCTTATCAAAAAATTTTGCGATTCATTTTTATGGTATGGATTTCAACCTTCCACAGTCCACGTACCAATGACATATTACGGCTAGACTCCGTTATAAACATTTCGAGCTGCGGTCACATTCTGAGCACAATTTTTATTGCCGCTTGTTTCATCATAGTTGCCAGTGAACTCAAAAGTCGGCAAAAATGAGTTAATCCAGTACGATTGGGTTTTGAGACAAGAATCAATTGTAGCACCACCAAACTTGGTATGCTAGTAGTTGGAACCATGATAAACACGAAAAAAAATATTTACCAAAATACATTTTTGCTGTAATCTTGGAAAATATATGATTCATTGAAAAAACAGCCCCTTCTATAGAGGTATCGCTTGACCCCCCTTCCCATTGGAAAAAAATGTTGGGGCGACAGGCATACTTAAGGGGTTGAAGGTTTTACTATGCTTGTATGCCAGTATATTTATTTCATATTAACTAAAATATCCATGACTTTCGGATCATCCGTAAATATCGTAGAAGGGTTATGTGGAGTGGGACAAAACATATTTCAGGTACTCAGATATTCACATGTTATATTTGCAGAGGAAGTAGAGGTCTTCAGAAACGATATGCATTTTTTTTTTTTCCTTCTAATATAATTTTTAGCAAAGTTATGACAAATCTAATTTTCGGCTCTGCCTGAACTTGCAGTGGCGGGTTAGGGCGAGCATGAAATGTGACGTCGGCGTTAAACCACGTTTTCTGAGAAAACGAGCGTATTTCATAAGGTATTACTGAATATCATTCTTGTGGAGAATTGAATTATCTCTCAACCTATCGAAGTCGTTTTTTGATGAATCTTTCTAATATTTTCTAAAATAAAATAAAAAAAATTATATTTTTTTTAAATTAAACTTTTTTTAGGTTCTCCTGCTTTTTTGGTAAACAATTTTTTTCTAATAATACATGATGTCGAAATGTTACTGGATATACAGTATCGAAAAGTTTTCATCTGGGGTATGGTGGTTTTATGAGAGCGTGAAGAATAGCTTGCTATATGTTGAGAGAGCATTACAATTTCTCTTCTACTCGCTCGAGGAAGGGATATCAACTGAACTGTTAATTCGTCGGGCGAGGCAACAGGAGAGGCGCGCAGGAATGGTATTATCATATTGCGTTCCTTGTTGCTCATGTAGGTTTCTGTCTAGACCCCAGATGAAGAGTTTCCGATACTATATAAAATAAATATAAGCAGATAATTGTGACTTTTTATTGACCGCAGCTCGCAATGTTTATAACGGAATCTAGCCGTAATATGTCATTGGTCCACATACGAGTATTTATATGATTGCACCAACCAGTTCTGCTGCATTTTGTCAAGATCATCAGCTGCTTTATGAGCGAGCTCAGTTTTCAAATGATGATAACCCATTTTAATTCAATATGACCATCATACCGTTCAACAGCAGTTATGGGGAAACCTTGTTATTAGAAAAAAAAGCTTGCTCTTCTTGAATATGTAGTTCAATGTCCAGCGTGGCTTGTGCCGGGGAAGTAGTTGTTTTCTGTTAGATATTACAAATGAATCACATTTTTCATTTTTCAATTTTCATGGAGAATGTTCCCCTTTTCAACGTCGTGCATTTCATTCTGAAACGTTTAACCAGTTCAACTTTTTCACACAATTTTAATTTTTAACAGTTCCTGAATGATAATCGATTGTTGTTTGCATAATTCTTTACTAATTTTGGATATTCCGTGTAATCTGTTATATTTTCAGCCATTCAATTGCCTAATTTTTGATGTGTTGTTACATATAACGCTTTTTCATTATATCTCACGTATCGAAAATATTAAATTCATTCAATTTTACCCATTGTTATTCGCAAATCAGGAAAACTAAAGACGCGTTTCCACCGGAGAAACATTAAGCAACTTTTTTGTTGCTTTGTGTTTTACTATGTTGCGTGTTTCGGAAACTTGCAGGATCATACATAAACATTTTGATTCCACTAAAGCGACGTGAAAAACAACAAAAGTCGCGTGTATCGTGGTACAACTCAGTATTTCCACCGACGCGACAAGTTCGACAACATGGAGGAGAAAGACGCGTTATTATTCTAGTTTTTCGAATATCAATTGCAGAACATAAGAACTCGTTCCGATCCTATAGCGGCAAATTTATTTTACCTGCTATATGCGAGGATAACTGATGTATTTCTGATTATGGTATCCTGAGAATGAGGTATAATGAGGCATGGCAGGTCAAAAAAATTTGCCACTATTGGTTCGGAACTAGTTGTTATGTTCTGCAATTGATATTAGAAAAACTATAGCATCTGCGGCATATGCTGCAGTAACAACAAATTGCAAAAAAATAAAAGAAAACATAAATGCTGGGTGAGGAAGAGTTTGACAGAAAGAGAACGACATGGTAATCTTTTATACACAAACCATTCGGAAGTGAAATATTATGCTCCAGCCCTCCAGCAGTCACTTTTGCCCACGCGTCGTGTTTTACATTTCTGCATTTATAATTTACATTTCTTGAATCCGATAAACACTGGGACTGTTTATAGTTTTCAATAAGTTCTATGACTCTTCATTTTTGTCCACTTCAAAGGCATGGTTATTTTGTATACCTACTAGTTTGTCACTGTTTTCACGTTTTCGATTATGATTATGCGAATCTACTAGTCAGCAAATGTCGCTTTTTAGTAACTTTCAGAAACATTTTCGGAAACAAGCAACAGAAATACAAAAATCGCTCAATGTTTCTCCGGTGGAAACGTGTCTTTACGCACTTGTACGTTGACAGTTCAAATTTTAATGGTTGAGGACGTAACAAATAACCCGGTCAATCTGAAATCAGTGCATAACGATGCATTGAATATTCAATATTACCTTTTACATTGAGAACTAGTTGGCCAACTTTCATTGTTAGTTTAGTTGAATCCAATACATGAAATGCATTGTGTCAAAGCATTGGTTCACTCTGTCGGAATGCAAATGATACTTGAAATTGAAAACGTGCATTAGTACATTTCGTGGTGTTTGAAACTCTTTCCTTAGGAAAGATCGTGTTATCGTGATCTCAAGGAGTACGAATTATGTTGTTAGTGTAAAGAAGAAAATTATTTGTAGTGAACGGAATTGTTATTAGAAAATTGCCCCTTTTTGGACGTTTGTTATTTCTTAAACGAGGTCAATTGCCACAAAACGATATTTTGGTTTATGTTCCAAAGTATCAAACTCTGTTCCTCCAACTTTTGTGAATCTAAAATGGAGCACACTAAATGCATAGGTATACACAGGATACATCCTTGACAAAATCACGTGTCCTGAGTGGTCATTGGCTGAACGTTTTGCGGCAAATACATACAGTGCGTTCATAAGGTAAGGAAACCACTCGCTATCTTCTGTTTTAACAGATTGGTTTCAAATTTCAATAATGGTAATTCTGTAAGCTTTATGTTAATTTTTACCCATTTGACATATTTGGTTACATGTTCAAGTATATAATGTTTACAGAATAAACAAATATGTTAATATGTGTGAACATAAGCATACATGCCATACAGCTTGCGGGTATACCACTACATTTATATATTTTTTACAAAATAGCCAGATATTAAATATGTATGAAAATTAGCACCCGTTAAAAATTAACATAAAGCTTACAGAATAACCCCTAATGTGGCGTTATTTTAACGAGAAACATGTTTTTTTCTACGTTCATGCAAAAAGCAAAACTTTACTGAACAATAGTTAGTGGAAAAAGAAGTTCTTTATTGAACTAGTGCAATACAGTTTTAATTGCACTCATCTGTCATTCAACATATTGTCATCATGACAAACATAAACGTTCAAACCCACTACATATTTAACAAATATTCTGTGAGATTGGCAATACATTTTAAACAGTTACATATTTTATATTATTTTGTATTAACGTTAACAGCCAGAGTTAAATAACCAATGCCTGCCTGAGATTCTTCTCCACAATCAAAACTGATCCGCTTTGTTCTAAACCGTCTACCTGTATAGTAGGCCAGTAGAGATAGACATGAAAAATCGAAAATTTAACAGTAATTCCCAAAGTTTTCAAACTTTGGTCAAGTGAAAAGGGAATGGTACATAGAGAAAGCAATAAATTTCAGTTTGAAGTACGCATCAAAATGACAATTAACTTGAATTTTGCTGTATACTCATTGAGAAAATTCCAAAAGTTCTGCAAACTTGGAGTAGTATCGAATATATTATTTCCTATCACAAATGAAGTTTGCAACCTATTCAAGTGTACGGAACATTTTTTTATCGACCTATAATGTTTTTCTTTGCCATAGGAAAAAATTTCAAAAGTTCTGCAAACTTGACTGATACATCGGAAATATATTCCAAACAGTCGTGTAGATTTGCAACCTTTTGCGTTGACCGAAACATATATTTTTTTTAATTTGTGGTCATTTTTTGATCAACGTGGTCTGAAAATATTTACAAAAGTTTGGCAACTTTGTTGCAAATTTTGAAAACATCTTTTCTGAGGCATTTACAAATTTGCAACCTTGTACATGATCCGGAACTTCATGCAATTTTGAAAAATCCAATTAATTTACACATTAGATTTTTGCAAATTGCATGAAGTTCCGGATCGTGTACAAGGTTGCAAATTGATGAATGAATCAGAATAGATGTTTTCAAAATTTGCAACAATTTTGCAAAACTTTTTAACTTATTTCGAGATCACCTTGATCAAAAAAATGACCACGAAATAAATATATATATTCCGGTCAACGTAAAAGGTTGCAAATCTGCATAACTGTTCGGAATAAATTTTCAATGAATCTGCCAAGTTTGCAGAACTTTTGGAATTTTCCCTTATGATATATCAAAGAAAAACATTATAGGTCGATAAAAAAATGTTCCGTACACTTGAATTGGTTGCAAACTTCATTTGTGATTGGAAATAATATATTCAATACTTACTACTCCAAGTTTGCATAACTTTTGGAATTTTCTAAACGAGTATACAGCAAAATTCAAGTTAATTGCCATTTTGACAATGTTGCGTACTTCGGAAGAGGTTGCAAACTGAGATTTATTGCTTTCCCGATCTACCATTCACTTGACCAAAGTTTGAAAACTTTTGGAATTAATGTGAATTGATTGACTATTTCTACTGGCCTATAGAGCAAACTTTGACCACACACCTCGTGATAACATAAGCGCTCACGGCTACTATGATTTTGATTTTTCATGCAACTGTGGTTATAGAAATGTCAGTCAAAAATCAATTCTGACAATTACAGAATTGAAAGTTTTGAAATGAGTATTATTAATGGAAAAATAGACGATAGTGATGTGTTTCAATGCAAATCGTTAGTAATTATTTATTTGAGTTGCGCTTTTCATTTTTCAACACCTTGTGCCGCATCTTGATAAATCATTTTTTCCTTTTTGCATGAACGTGGAAAAAATCGTGTATATGCAACTCGTTCAACATTTTTTTATTGCACTCGACGTGAAATTATCAACACTTACTTTTTGCACTTGTTGCATAAATAACTATTAAGACTATTAAGACAGGTACCAGGACAGAGAATAAGTAGATAGTATATTGAAGTGTAGTGGTTAAAAATGTCTTTCAAACACGCGCGATTTTTCGGCGCTGTCGTGCTCGAAATAGAGCAAGTGTTTGAAATATCAGTTATCCACGAATACCTTACGTTATTTTGTTTAATTGGTGCATTTTGAAATCATAAATACTGGTTTCATTATTACAAATAATGGAAATAAGAACTTATAATGTAAAATGGTTGAATTCGTGATGTGGTATCAGTATACTTTTCGTTAATGTTTTGCATTTGTTTGTAATATTTCATTTGACCTTACAATGTCAAGATATCAGATCAATTGTCATTAGGCTAGTTCATTGAAGACTGCTCTAGTTGATCGAGATAACTTTCCCATATATTTTTCTCTCTCTAACACTTGTACTTTTATTTCTCTTTTAAAATATTAATTTCGAGCAATCAGAGTATGTCTTAACGAACGACACTAGACTTCACGATTCTCGAGTTGTTGATGTAGCCATGGTAACTTTAAAAAACGCGCGTTTTTGAAAGTTCGATTTGCACAAGCTGAGACATGCTTTAAATAGGTAAAAAAGGGCACCAATTGAAAAATCTATTTCGTGTTACCTCAATAATTACAAAACCTTTAGTTTCAGAAACATAATAGACTGGGAGATGATGACAGATTTTAGATGACGATTTTCTCGTTTATGCCTTTGAGAGGACTGAATGATATAAAAGTGCTGATGAAAATGATGGAAAATTGGAGCGGTCCCCGCGTGGCTTTCATATGGAAAATTCAATTTTCATTTTTCAAAATTCCTAACCTCACTTCGGGATTCACTTACCTTATCCCAAAAAATTTTTTATTAATATTTCATGATGAAAACTTTCATATTTTCAATTGGCAGCATCGAGAAAATTAACGAAAATTTCTTTTTTTTTGTCGCAAGTTCACCCCATCGTTTTAACCCTTTGGCCACTTACAACCCTTGTGACAATTCTATCATGAAATGCTCATTAAAAAAATGGCATAAAGTAAGTGAATCCCGAAGTGAAGTTAGGATTTTTTGAAAAATTAAAATTAAATTTTCCATATGAAAGCCACGCGGGGACCTTTCAAATTTTCCATCATTTTTATCAGCACTTTTATATCATTTAGTCCTTTCAAAGGCATAAACGAGAAAATCGTCACCTAAAATCTGTCATCATCTCCCGGTCTATAAAACCAGTGTCACTATTCAGCTTATACAGGGTGAACTTTCACTACTTACGGTAAATTAAATGAGGTACAGTTCGACAAACCTAGCTGAACATTTGAAATTGCGCGTTCATGTTGAGTGTCTTATCGGTGGATATATTACGTACTATAGTCTGTTGTGCAATGAGTGCGCATCATGTTTTCACGGTTTCCGCTGTAAAACTGTACTGGTCTATCATATAAGAAACCTGTAAACTTTGAGAACTATCAGTTATGATTCACCTAATTTTTTTCTCACGAAAACCTTGGTGGCGCTACTGCATTACTGGAGTTTTGGGAAAAACATAAGTTGAAACAAAATCGTGTTTTCGTGTAAAATGTCCTGAGAACTCAAGCATTGCAATGTTGCGATATGTTACGATCTCGCTGATGGCCGTTATCCACTGGAACTCGATTTGTCAGAAATATCCGTCAGTGTTTATTGAATTAAGTTTGATTTCATAGAAGAGTGAACAATTATTGTATTTTCACTTCTATCGTAAATTCCCTTACTCTTCAAAATTGTGCCAATGATATTATGATATTGTGATATGGTTGTAGTTCATTTGACACCAAATGTCGAACATTTACTTCAACTTTCATGGTGCAGGGTTGTGTTCTAAAAATTCATTTATTTTTGCAAATTCCCATTGAGAGTTATGCTGAAGCTCAATGTGAAAAAGGTTTCCTACACTTATAAAAGGTAAATTCTCTGATCCGCATTTTCAAATTCCACTTAGTTTTCCACTTATTTTGTTTGTGTATAATTTTGATAAGTTAAGTATGGCCTTAGTTCACCCGGTATAGTCCGATGTTATCACATTTGCTTATATGAAAGTTATTGACATGTGTACAAGAAAATCGAAAAGTTTACCCGAGAACTGTTTGAACTGACTCAATTCATTTTTAAAAATTGAAAGACTCGTGTTACTTATTAGGTATCTTGATTTCCCTCATTATGAAGTAGACCAAACATTACCATTTTTTGAGTATTTCGTGATTAGATCAGTTATTAAATCCCAAAACCTCTTTAACCACGATTGTTTTGCTCAACATTGGTTTTCGATTTGTCGTTTATATTTTATTATTATTCTCTATTGTTGGATTGAATCTAATATTACAGTAACCAGAGATTTCTTCTGCTCAAAAAATTGGATGGTAATGAAATTTGGTATGAGCTTAGTTTGACAATAGAGGAAAGGGTTTCCAATAAGTTTCGGGCCCTACTTTATGAAAATCGAAAGAATATCCGGTCAAAGAATTTTCCGACGCCGGATTTTCTTTCGATTTTCACAAAGTAGGGACCAAAACTCATTGGATAACTGTTCGTCTATCATTAAACTCTGACCCCACATTGAATTTCACGGGCTTCCAATTCAATTTGCAGTTTCAGTGATTTTTTTACTCTGGGAGCTGTACTATAAGTTATTCAGGAAATAATCTAGCCGTATCTATGAATAATTAATTCAAAATAAAAACCCTCAACCGCATTGAGGTCGCGGGTTTTTATTGTATTATTGTACATTCAAATCTGGCTCAAAATATTTTGATATAATTCTTTAATTGATAAAATTTATAGGTCTTTTGATATAACATATGATTATTTCCCTGCTATGTCAAAATATATTAGCTAACTCCATGGTCATTCTTGACATTTTTCTAAATTATTGCAACACATTTTACGTCTTGTGACATTTAAGTCCTACGCATTATTAGCCGGCACAAAATTATTGTTATATTATACCGTACGGTGAAACGATTTTATTACATAGGGAAATGCTATGTTTTCATATACATGGTCAAAACAGGTCAGACTCCCGCATAAGCATAGACAAGACACCGTACTGTATAGTTTTTGGGTATTCTATGTTTTTAGAAAAAGTAATACTATAATCGTACCACAAAATCATGATGAATATGCTGCCTAAAAAAGCATCCAAAGTTTCAAGTACATTATAACCATTGCTCTTTTCTATGATCACTTTTCGAAATGAATGTCTGCAGAAGGGTTTGATCCTTCGGTAGAAACCTAGGGCATCTGAAAAGGATTGTAGGAAAAACTTTGGGAACCAACCCACATATTATGCGCTGGCTTAATACAAGGCAGTTTTAAGACCGAAGGTCCAATACCGGTCAGCTACATGGTGGCCAAAAGCACACAGTAGCACGATTAACCGGAAGATAAGCAAATTCCAGAGGCTGGCTTGCTTGGTATTCACGGGTGCAATGAAGACGACTCCAACCGCAGTGTTGGAGGCACTGTTCAGGCTTTCGCCACTTTCAGTCTGGATAAAGGGAGGCAGTGGCGGTCGATTTGAGGATGCGGGTCTCGGGAGTCTGGGTTATCAAAGGAACGAAGACAGGTCAAGATGAAATAGCGAAGTGGGTAGAGCAAGTGATTCCCATTTCTACACCCAGAGTGAAAAACGCCCAAGATAGACTACGAAGGAATATTAAGTTCGCTCCCAATATTGCAAGTAGACAACAATAGGACAGAAATACGGTAGAATTCCACCCTGAAAGCCTGATAAGTTATATAAACGGATCGCGTCTGAGCGACAAACAAGCCTCGGGTTCCGGCATCTACCTGGAAGGAAGAGGTGTACGAGAAAGCTACGCTTTGGCAAGATACACAACCATTTTCCAAGCTGAGGTATTTGCCATTGTGACCGTGGCTATGATACAGTTGGCGAAAGAAGATTCTGAGCGGATAATATAAATCTTATTGGTTAGTCAGGCATTGCTCAAAGCCTGCCACCCTAAACCAAGCTCAGCACTTGGACACGGTTTGGGAAGATACACAACCGTTTTCCAAGCTGAGGTATTTGCCATCGTGACCGTAGCTATGATACAGTTGGCGAAAGAAGATTCTGAGCAGATAATCTAAATCTGATTGGTTAGTCAGGCATTGCTCAAAGCCTGCCACCCTAAACCAAGCTCAGCACTTGATAAGGAATGTGGGGATGCTCTTGAGAAATTAGTCGAAACAAAGAATGGCTCCTATGCAGAGACAGCCAAGCACTACACCTCCTCACAGGAATACAAACAGGGTATAACAAATCTATACCTACCACTGATAGGCATAGAAGAGAGACCTACTTGCCGCAGATGTGAAGAAGACGAAGGCACTTCTTTTCACTTTATTGTCGTTTTTGAGTCGTATGGCAGGCGAGGATCTGAAATCTTTGGAGCGAGAGAAACTCATGAATTTAAAGAGGCCGACATAACGACCCTCATCAGAAGGTCACGAATAGAAACGATGTAAAAATGTGGAGAGCAGAGGAAAAAGAGACAATGAGAGTCTCTACTCGCTTGCCTGCAGAGGACTCCCCACGGTTACTGCCACTACTACCACTAATGAGATTGAGATTATGAAATTCGCCCACTAACAGTCTCTATGTCTTGGATTTCAGTCGATAAATTATCACTGGATATAGTGTGGAGAATCCCGGTTCTATATCCCTAGTATATTACTCTCCGACATTCTTTGAAAATGAAGGTTGGATTTCGAGTTGCTCGGTTTGCACAAGTTGGAATGACAGTGAAGATACTAGTCGATGAACTTGTAGCGAAAAGAAAATATGTATCAAGTGAAAGAAATAGTCAAGAGATGTTTGGAGAGAATCACCAATTTCCTCCAATACTTTTTGCATTAGCCCAAATAAATATGGTTTTTGGCAATTTCCAATCTTGTTAATTTTTTGCAATACCAGCCTCTCGTTTTATAAATTTGAATATGAAAAACCATTTCATAATAATATCTGAATGCAAATGTCATATTGAAATTCACAAAATAACTATAAACCCTATAATACACAAAGGTTGGAATTCAAAGTTACGTCAAGTTCCTATGCTTGAAACTCATTTTTCCCAGGTGACGAATATAATTTTTTTTATGAATGGAGTGTTTTCAGAAAACCATGAAAAAATGGTTTGTATGTAGGCAGCTGGCACAGTATGAAATTAGCTCAGAGGCATTTCGCGACTTTCTGTAAATAAATGAATTTGATTCGGAGATCCTCTGACGTATTTTCATTTAGTATCCAGAATGTCGTGGACCTTGTATTAATGTTTACGAAACTCATTCACAAACCCACTTACGAAATTGAGGAAAACAAATGTGCTATTTTCATTGCATGGTCAAATGATGCTGTGCTTCCGTCACATTTTCATGCATTTTCCGTTCAGGAAATTTGAAATATTTCAATGGCTTCCTCGTCATGATGAAATAACGAAACAAGGTTTGTTCTAGAATGATGAGTCATGATTAATTCTACGTTTCTTATTATCGTGATGATTATTCTACACTGTTCCACAATTTTCTCAACACTCATTTTTCCGATGATTGAATAGACAAAAAGATAGTCTAAAACCTGATAGGCATCAAATATTGAATACTTCTAATTGCACATCGTTCATTCACCTCCAAAAAGCACCCCTATTTTTTCTCTATTTTGATATACCATTATTTTGTTCCGTAGAGAGAACAGACAAAAGCTCCAGTAGGAATGTCAGGTCAATTTGGTAAAAACTATGCAAATTGACGGAAATGGTACGGAGTAGCATTTTTTAAGTGCACATAAAAATGCATGGCATAAGTGCTTTCACGGTCCTTTAATAAATGTTTTCCCGTGGTGCATGAGAGAGGCTTCATTCCAACTATCCTTCTGTTTTCGCTTGAGACAGTCCCGAATGAATCCTCGAATGTAGGATTTGTTAATCGCGAGTGCTGGTTCTGGGCCAATGTATGGAGTTGATGAGCCCACTCTGGCTAGCTCATCAGCTTTTTCATTGCCCTCGATTCCACAATGTTCTGGAACCCACATCAAAGTTAATTTGTTGTGTTCTGTGCATGAGTACACCGAGTTCTTTTCGGAATTCCCATACCAGTCTTGATGTCACTTTCGGATTCATGAGGGCCTGCAGTGACGCCTGGCTGTCATATTTTGATCCGTGCATTGTGCATTTCCCTCATATTGATTTCTCTCACGCATTGCAAGATGGCGTACATCTCTGCTTGGAAATAAAAAAATAAAAAGAACAAAACTGAAGAACTACTCAAGTTGAGCAGGAATCAAGTTAGAACAATAACAGGCCTTCTCACTGGTCACAGCCCAATGAGAAAATACCTGTACAAAATGGGGCTGTACGACGGAGAACTCTCATGCAGAAAATGTGGTAAAGGGACAGAAACAGCCAGACATGTACTGTTAGAATGGGAGGCATTAGACCGCAAGAGACAGGCAATATTTGGGAAACCGAAAAATACAGCAATCAACAAAGTGTGTATGAAAATAAGATTTGATAAAAAAGAAATAATTTAGTAAGTCTCTGTAACAGTTTTGTTTTTCTAGAACAGAAATCAAACTGAACAAAAACGATAAATACAATTTCCACAATAGTATATTAAGTATCAAGAACGGTAAGCACATTTTTCCGTTAGAAGATAATTGTTTGGAGGAGGAGCGTTGCGACGACTCCAATTATTGTCTAAGATCGGTAGTGCTTAACGTTCGTGATACTTATAGTGTTTTTTGCACTCTCTTAACATTTTTTCGTTTGACATTTATATAAAAGTGACATAAGGTGTCGGTAAGTGAATTACTTACCGACGTCTTTGGCCTAGCAGTCAGTATTTTATGAAGACGTGAGTATTAATTAACGACGCATTCGGTCTAGCAACCACTTACCGCAAAACTTACCGTTTGGATAACAGATACCGTAAGTAATCAAGTAAACTGGATAGTCAAAAACCTATTATTGAAATGATAGGTTTTTTATAAGGGGCGTTTTACCCATAATGCTTGATTTGGTTAAAGCCACAGGCGCCGCAAATATTAGGGGTGCCAGCAAATCTTAGGAGAAAGCCAAAAGTTGGCAGAGTTTGGATTGATTGGATTTGGACGAAATCGAAGGATTTATCCTCCACCAATTGTTTGCCTAAGGGACCGCTGACATTTAAAATGCCCCTGTTTTGACACCACATTAGGTTCAGAATGGAATGGAGATCCGATGGTTTTCAGTAGATCTAAAAGTAAAAACAACAACAAGAAAAAAATTCAAATTTTTTCCTCTGACACACATTGAATGAAAATAAAATATAGAATCAAAATAGTGAAAGTGAAAGAATTAGGGGAAGACTGAGATAGTCCCATCCATACCCAGCCACAAATCCTATCAAACAGTTCCCGATGTATAATATTTTTTATTGAAATATTTATTTTCAGTCAATTTTGACAAGAATATGTTATATGCTTGGCAAAATATTTGAATTGAATGAAGCAAAATTTGTATTTAAAATTAGGACATTTTAGAACAATTACAGATTAAAAGAGCTGAGTCGGGACTAACCTGGATAAAACAATTCTACTAGAACATGTCTGTTTGAATAATTCTTCTGAAATGTCCCAATTTTGAATCACTTCCATCGCCCTTTGGACACATTATGTTTTTATGGCTTTTGGCTCTTGTACATCTGACGAGTAAGCACTGATGATGACTTTTTTTTTATAAATATATTTCTGCACGAAATACAAATTTTGCTTCATTCAATTATATTGATACGTGCACACAGCTTGTCAATTTCAAATATTCGAATATTTGGTCAGCATTTACATCCCTGACTTGCAGTTTCTGACAAACAGGTATACACTGAAATATTTTCATGATAAAACAAATACACGATATAATGGGAACCCCAAATACTAAGTCTCTACAAATAACAACAATTTCAGTTGAAATCGTTTATCTGGAAGTAAATATCGATCATATATTTCATATCCTGTTAATAGGTTTATCTGTAGATACAGGGTGATTCGTGACGCACCGAATATGTTATAAAAGTTATTTGTGTTTGCCATTACCGAAACATTTGAGTGGGTTCATCATTTTGAGCACCAAGTAGTTGTTGTATTCAATAACTTGATTAACGACTCATTTATCTTGTGGGAATTCATGTTCATTGAGAATAAAACATTTTCATCTATTTTCCACCGGAAATTTTTTTCAATTGGTGACTGGTTTCGATCATTATATCATCTTCATAACTGAGATCTAAATGGCAATGAAAAATCATATTGCTGAATGAAGAACAATATAAATGAAGAAAAATTCCAGTGTCGTTACGACATACAAATTGGAAGTAATACGTTTGTCAATGTTAATCAGTAAACGTTTGAATAATCTAGTTATAGACCGGGAGATGACAAATTTTGGGATACAATTTTACTCAGTATGCCTTTTGGAGGACAGTATTGTCCGTTTATCCTTATGTTAATAAATCATGAAGCAAAGAGTCGTCGTAGGTTCATCATATTAAATAATAATATTTTCAAAAAAGATGTGTTTCGGTAAGATTCCAATCAGGCTGCCATGTGTTTTGTAATGGAACGATAGAACTAAAATACTTGAAAAACCATTGGCATACCGTTAGGATGGGCGGAGAATTCCCTTTTTACCATACCAGCCATTCGGACCCACCCTAACAGCCTGATAATGGTTTTTTGAGTATTTCATCAAGAAACAGATAGCAGCCTGATTAAAATCGTACCCGAATGATAAAAATAATAGAATAAAATAGTATTTTTTCATGAATAACCTACGACGACTCTTTGATTCATGTATTATTATCTTGAGGATATACGGACAAGACTGTCCTCCAAAAGGCATACTGAGTACAATCGTATCCGAAAATTTGTCATCATCTCCCGGTCCCGGTCCCAAAATCTATTAGCAGCTTTGCTGAATTTGCAACCTATCCCAATAAAAATGTACCGTGAAAACGAATGAGAAATATACTTGTAATATAATAATATAACGACAAACTTACATAGCTGCAACTTGCAACAAACCAGCAATGTGAAAAGGGGATTTTAACAATCAACGTCTTTGAGAAAAATATGGGTTTCTTTTGCCGTCAGACATACTCACCTCTTGAGGAGTCTACTTTTATTTCGTAACTTCCTGTACCACATGATCGATAAGTTTCAGATACTAAATTTCGTGAGCCTCTTTGAAAATGCGTCTCCTCGGTAATAATTTGTTCACGAACTTGCTCATTCGTCCAAAACATCACAGATAAGTTGATAGTAAGTTTGTGTTTGAATAAGTCTCCTAAAGCAGTTAAGGCAATTGATTTAAAGTGCTATTTTATTATTTTTTAGTTCATTAACTTCAGGAAAAAATTATTAGGCCAGAGTTTCAAAGTTTCACCGGTCATTAAAATAACGAGACCTTTTAAGGAGTTTTTTAATGTTCAGGCTGCCTTTGAATGGATGTAATGTCTTGGTGGCGCACAGGTTGTGTTCGCGTTTGCTATGATAAGGTACGTGGTTTCTAATCGCCACGCCCACCGACCTCGTCCATAGCATCACACGTCAAAAGGTGATGGCTGCATCTTCCCTAGCTGGCACAAGTCTTTCGAAGACTTCTGACGGTTGCTCGTAAGGGGGCAGCCTGTTGATGGAAATAACAATTTTTTTTATTAATCCTTATCGTCACCTTATCGTCACCTTGATCTATTTTTCTATTACACTTAATTTTTTTTTGTTATTTGATTATGAAATTTCCCACTGAGAGAAATTTGTACCAATAACTCTTTTTCATTTCAGCATCCCTTTTCTTAAATTTCGCTCGTTTGCTGAATTTCAATCGTTACATCCATCAACTGAACATTTTGGTCGATATTTTGTTAATGTTGTCAATGAAACTGTTTATGAGTGCCGTAAATGCAAAACTTGGTATTTGCCAAAATGTCGAAAATGGAGATATTGGTACCAAATGAAAGGTATTTTCAATATTCACCATACAAACATCAGAACTAGCTGCAAAACAATGTAGTTTCCATGCAAATCTCATTCAAAAATCCGTGTGAAATGCAAAACTCTCTATTCAAAAGCGAGTTTCACTTGCAAAAGTCGGTATATGTAACCTAGGAATACGGATCACGTGGTTGAACACATGTTATTGAATCGAGTGTGTCTGTTTTCTTGTTTCACTAACTCATCATTCGCAATGAAAACTTCTTCAAACACTGATGTGATTTTTGTAAGAACTGACATGAAATTTCTTTTTAAATTCTACTCTTGATTTTTATGAACTAATTCCATGTCTGTAGAACTACATCGAGATGCAAAACTAGGTAAGTTTCATTTGTTCAGATGCAAAACTGGTTCTTTGCATTATTTAATTGCAAAACTTTGTATTTACAATTTTCAAACGATGTTTTTGGATTCATAGCATTCTCAATATGTGTGGAACAGAAAACATAGGATCTTAGATTCTATCTCCATCTATCGTGACCAATTTCAGTAGCACAAGACGATATGTAAGTGAACTATGAGTTTTTTGCAGAATCAGTACTCGAAATGACTTGAGATGCAAATACAGAGTTTTGCATTTAGGCCACTCATATTTTTCGTTTTCTTTGAGATTTCTTGTTATATCTACCACTAATTCTACTTTACTGTGTATATTATTATTTTATCTGTTCAAGATATCTCTCAAAAATAAAGTTAATCCATCCTATTTTTGTAGGCTGATATTAGTTTCGGAATTTGAATCGGAAGTAAACAAATAATCCATTCATTTATCATCATTATGTGACATTGCTTCGATAAGCAATGAAATATACCGTATAATAAGAACATACGACTGATACTATCGACGAGAATAACTTTATCCAATGATGGAGATAAAATTGAAAATAACTAACGCGCCCCATAAGGAACGTAATGAATAATGGAATCATCTTTGCAGATCGTTTGTGTATCCAAATAAAATTTTCATGACAGTTATTATTTCTTCCAATCTCTGAAACTACTGAAAAACAGTATCCTAACAATAATATTATTAAGGCGAATGTAAGTTTGTTTGTTTGGTGCGTTTTCGCGCTTTGACTACTCAACCGATCATCATGAAATTTTGTTCACACGTTGTTAGGATTAGAGAAAGGAACATAGGATGCCTTTTATCCAGGAAAAAGTATTGCTCCCGAGGGATCAAAAAATTTGTTTTAGATGGCCGTCTGGCAAGTCAACTCAGCCTTCCGATTCGAACAGAAAAGTTTGGTAAATCCAAATGAGCATGCCAACGTGAGCGAACCAGCAGGTAAAAGATATCATTTTTTATTAGAAAAAGAGATTTCAGCATAGCAGACGGAAAGATGAAAATCATAACTAAATTAAAATAATGTGGATCAACCGGGATTCGAACCCGGGCCTTATGGCTTCCGGCCATATGCGCTAACCACTACGCCAACGATCCTGTTTCGAAAACCGGCGATTCACATTTTAAGTTCAGTTATGTGTTAGTATATGAAACGATGATGAGGGTTAAATGAAAAGATGTACACAGTCTCGAATACACACCAAGTGAAATTATTTTTATGTATCAGCTGGTGTCAATCAGAATCATCGAACGACTTCACATCCGAAATTTCAAGTTTGTATGACTCAGCCAAGTAAATATAATAATGAAGTAGTTTTACGTCTGCAGTATCTACTTCCCAGACCCTTTTTCTTTGAGGAAGTAGCACTTTCCAGCCTATTAGTCCGGAAGTACTCGGAAGTACGTACTTCCTGGACTAGGCCGGGAAGTGTTCGAATTTTAGGATAAATATTAATATAAATAAAAATTATGTTTCCGTTACTATCTTCTGTTCGAATTTCAATATTTAATAGAAATAAGAACTAAGACTTTCGAAATTTTTTTCTACAAAGGTATAAAATAAATAAATTAGTCTAAGAGACGGAATAGAGATCGACCTTCACCCATCTGTTAACCGGATGAAACATACTTTTTATGGAGTTTCATAGACACCTATAATGGCTTGCCTATCAAAATTTGGTCCAGACTATACACAGTAAATTAAATTTTTTGTTTTTGATGTCGATTTGAAAATTTCAATCTTCATAAAAATTGGTGCATTGCAGAATAATAGTTGTCAAAATTTCAAATTTCCATGAACAGTGTACAAGGGAGAACAAAAAATATGAATTTTGATCAGGTGTAAACTACTCCTTATTTTCGACATTATCAAAAGTTCAAAGAGGTTGTTGAGAATTGAAAAGAATATTCAAATTTGGAATCACAGCCAGGGTAGTTCACTCTTGATCAAAATTAATTTTTTTGTTCCTCCCTGTACACCGTTTGGAAATGTAGAATTTCGATAACTTGAATACAAGTATTCCGCAATTTACTATATTTTATGAAGAATAACATTTTCTGACAGATCGATAAAAAAAAAGTTTTCCATATGGTGCAAATTTTTCAAACTCACTGTATGTAGTCTGGAGCACATTTTGATAGGCATATAGACATTATATTCGTCTATTTCATCCGGTTACCAATTGGGTGACCTGTCTTCGTTTCTTAGACTAAATGTGACTAAATGTTCAAAAATCGTTTTTTTTAACTTCCTGGACTCGCTACGCTCGTCCTAGAATTTTGTTCACTCGTCCAAAAAAACAGTATTTTCCGGACTTGTTACGTAAATTTCTATTTTGCATACTTATAAACGTCGAAAGCTGTCAATACTTTCATTACATTACAGAAACAGAAACCAAGGAAGTTGGACCACTATCAATGACCATATTACTGCCATCATATTTGCTGCAAAGCTACCAAAGCTAATGAATATGATGGAATTCCGCCAATCGTTCTTGAGAAAAGTGTTCCCGACCGAACACCAGTTCTTTGCAGGTTACTCAGCCTTTCTTCAATTTGGAGGTGTTTTCGTCTAACTGGAAAATTGGTTAGCTCAAAGGTCATGGAAAAAGCCTTCAATACGAGTTTAGGAAATATATAAATGATCGACAATTGTGTTATCAGAGATCAACTGGTATCCTGCTTGCTTATGCTTCACATATGTGGCAGCAAACTATCGAGAAATATGTTGAAACTCTGGCGCTTACAATAGATATCTCCAAGGCATTTGTTTGCGTTTGGCACCAGGAATTCCTTGCCAAGCTTCCATCTCATGGCTTGCTCCATGCAATCTTCTATTTCATTGCTCGGTATTACCTTCAGCTGTACCCTTCCAACCCTGAGTTTGTTCGCGAGGGTGCAGCTGAATAACAAAAAAGATATATTCAAAAATTAAAATTGATATCATTATTTTTCTGGTGCAGATGGGCGGGTTATGAAGACCCTTCGCGTATGCCTCCCAATTTGGACCCGTTGTGCACCCACATTTTTTGGAGGAACCTGTGGGGGTTCCTCCAGCAGTAGTTACGAGGATCTCTTGGGAGGTTCCCCTTGTCAAATTTAGTCGGTTTCCCTGGTTCTCTTTTACAGAGTGCCCATCTTCACACCTAGGTTTGCCTGGGAGGTTTCTTCTGGTCGGTACCCTCGGGGCGGTTGGCTTGGCTTCCCTCGAGTTCCATGGGGTACCTGCTTCGGTTCCCCGTAGAAATGTGGTCTTGTAGTCGCCGCTTAAGGCAGGCAGACCGAACCTGGGGAAGTCCCTAAGGAAGTGATTACGGAGTCCCTTGGGAAGTTGCCCTGCAAACTTGTGTTGACGGGTACTTTCGTTTCCTCTGGTTTCCTTTTCGATGGTGCCCACCTAGGTGGCACCCTTCGGGGTTCCTCTGGGCCGTACCCTCGATACGGTTAGCTTGGTTTCCTCGAATGGGTCCTAGAGGTCCCTGCTTCGGTTTCACTTGTGGTCTTTTAGTCGCCTCTTACGACAGGCAGACCTTATCTAGGATCAATTCTTTGTAGTCCCGAGTTTCCAGGGAATTTATCGTGTACTGTCACAGTACTTCAGTCATCGTGATGTTATTTTACTCTCATAGTAATTGAATTTCACGATAATCTTGTGGAATCAAGCTGTTTATTCATAGTTCGCCTGTATTTTGAGCCGGTTACACACTATACCATATCATATGAAAAAAGGTATTGTCACAAGTAACCTTGCCAACCTCTTGGTGTATTATTCATCCATCACATTCACTTTTACAGTTTTATTCAAATATGCTCTTGCAATTCTGAAAAGTTAATTTCACCATTTCAAAATGGACAGTGTGTCCATAAAGTAACCCTGTTAACTTTTGAGAGGGGTTGGAATTTTCGGATGAAATTTTTTGATGAAATGACAGTTCATAAGCTACTTTTTAACGACAAAAAAAATTGTCTCTTTCAAAATGGCGGCCTGACGCCATTTTAGAAAGAATTTTTTAAATGTCGTGGAGGGTCGAGTGATACCTCATTCGAAACGTTTCATAATTCTCTATACATTTCAAACAAAAATATCCACCAAAAATAAAATGGCGGTACATAATGTAAGTACTCTCTTAGAGTAACCCCACCCTGTTAACTTTTGGGCGGATTGGAATTCTGTTATGAATTTTTTTTGGTTCACTCGACCGCCCATGCCTTTTAAAAATTCTTCCAAAATGGCGTGGGACCGCCATTTTGAAGGATGGACATTTTTTTGTTGTCAAAAAGTAGCTTATGAACTTCCATTCCACAAAAAAAACATTTATTTGAAAATTCCAATCCGTTCAAAAGTTAACGGTGTGTCCTGTTATATATATGCATGGCTTTGTAAAATATGGAAAGATAACTACACTTCTCTGTGCAAAACTCGCGAACTCACTGATGTCCAATTTAGCAATCTCAGAGCTTTCACAAAATTCATGAATAATACCACTCCCTATCTCCTTCCAACCACTATCTGTTTTTTAAAATGCTGTTTTTTAAACATATTTTAGTTTTCCATTCATGTAGACCTGAAAATGAATAAACATCGATGAGTTAATGAAATAATCTTTGTTCAAATCCACAATGGGCCCGCAGGGTCAATAGTTCCAAAAGCTACGATGTACAAAGAGTTCCACTCATTGGGTCTATTCATAAAGGATTAATAACTCAAGATGAACGCTGATTGGATTGAACAGAGTTCAACCAATAGGCTCCATAAATTTTCAAATCTTGAATGGTAAAGGTGAATTCATGCAAGCATAAATCTAAACTTGAATGAATTTAAAACTAAAATTAAGAATATAAAACAATGTAATGAAATGGAGGTGTTCACGCAAAAAATTAAGCAATAAAAATTAACATTAAAACTAAGAAAGATGGCCAACTTTTAACTAATAACTTAATTTCTTCCATAAATTAGTAACGGCGCATGCGTAGTCGATTGCTTTCAAAGAGAAAAGAGGATGTTATGTTCGCAATTTCAGCATAGGTTTGACACCATATTTTCTATATCTCTTATTCCTCACAACACCAGAGGCTCCCGCAGAAGCAATAATGTACTCAGTACTAAACCATACTCACTTCTCTTGGTGATAGTTTTCATGCTGTACTGTAAACAACAGACCAGAAAAGATAAAACAAAAAACAACAAACCAGGATAATCTCAGGTTAGAGTTCACCTTCTGTTTTCTGATCAAAGAATACCCTAAGACGTTTCAAAAATTGACAGTTGGAACGATATGCGCATGTCTAGTACTTTCTTAATTTCGTTAAATTGATGCTGCCTGAACACCGTCATATTCTTAATTTAAAATTCATCTAAATCTTAAATTCATTTTAGTTTTAGTGATGTTGCATGAATACACCTTAAATCGAAGCTTAAATATTCTTATAAATTGACCCATATCTGTAGAAATTTGGGATTTGGGTTATAGTGGGTATACAATATACATTCTTCCAATGGAATTTCTCAAAGTCATCACTGAAATTACACCATCATACGTTGATGAAGGGATAAAAAGATCTGCAAGTGAAAGGCAATAACATCAAACGTACTCTACCATAATATACCTACAAATCCTTATTATTCAAGTTTCCACGATGGATTCCTGGAAAATCATGCTTGTTTTACGTGCCTGCTGCATTGTATTTCTATATCTGCCAATGTTAACTAAAGCATCCACAAACAAATATTCGGAGTACGTGAATCAATGTTATGAAATCGAGTATACTATTTGCTTGTTTACCTAATGAAAACATAAAATAAACCATTTAGTCCCATGAATCAGTTATTCACGTACTGAAATAATGATAGAGGATGAGTAGGTGGGATGTAGCGAATGGAGGGAATGAAGATAATAATTCATTAGTGAGACATCAATTTTTATACGAATGGAGTTACTCATGGCACAGTAACCACAGACAAATGTAAGCCACAAGTGAAGAATGAATCGTAGTACTTTGAAACTCGGCTTATGACTTCTTGACATCATATATTGTGAGAAAAAAAATTGTTTACCAAAATATCAGGGGTGGAATCCAAAAAAAAATTTATTAAAAATTTTTTTTTTGCTGTTGTTTCGGAAAGTATAAGATTTATCGAGAAACAATTTCAACAAGGTGAAAGATAATTCAATTCACCACAAGAAATATACTCAGTAATTTCTCACAAAATGCACTCGTTTTCTCAGAAAACCTGATTGAATTCCGATATAAAATCTCAGGATCGCTTTAACCCGCCAATGCACTTTCCGGTAGGTCCAAAAGAAAGAGTGCATATCGTTCCTGAACACTTCTACTTCCTCATGCAATCATGCAAATATAACATGTGAGTATCTGAGTACCTAAAATGTGTTTTGTCCCACTTCACATAACGGAGGATCCGAAAGTCATGGATATTTTAGTTGATATGAAATAATTATACTGATGCAGGAATCAGGACCCTCTTTGGACCATATGCAACGATTTAAGACTAGTGAGACAAGTCAGTCTCACTTATACATGCCATTCATGCCAAAGAAAAAACTGAGTTTTCTCCATGCCAATTGTTTTAGTATTTTTAAAGTCTATTTTGTGGCCTATTTCTTCATGATGTTTGTAAAGTGCCGAGGAAGAAGATGCTTGTCTGACTGCTTGTTCGTTTTCATATATTCTGGAAGTTACTCTTCTGTTAGTTTGGCCAATGTATGTTCCTGGACACTCGGAACACGGAATTTCGTATATCCCTTGAGACTCATTTGGTATTGTGTCCTTAGGAGATCTGAGACATTTCGAAATTTGATTGTTGGCAGTGAAAATTGTTTTAATCTCGTGTTTTTGTAGGATCCTGCTGATTTTGTCGGTAACACCTTTGATGAATGGTAGGAACGCTTTGTGAGGCTGAATGACGTCTACCGGATTTTCAGTTTTTTGGGGGTTGGGGTTGGCGATGGTACGATGACAATAAATGAATCTTCATATGAAATCTGTATTCTATTATGTGTGTGTTTTGTACAATATCAATGGGGTCGATTTTATAAACGACCAGAAATAAGTATCAAATAAGTGTCGAACATTGCAGTGTGGAGATTGTAATGAAAATAGACAGTGATAACGATTCGACTCCACCAGAAATTACTGAAGCCGCTCAAAGTACGATGAAATATTGATGGAAATATGTTTTATTTTTCTTCTTATTATTATATTTGATATTTATTTTTTGAGATTAAAAATAACTAAAAACATGATGATAATTACCTATACTACTCAGAATTCATATTGGAACACTCATAATTCACACAATTTAAATATTCATGCCAGCAGGAAAAATAGTATACATAACTCGTTGGAAAGTGTATTTTCTGCACTCGTTACGTTTCCACAATTGCCGTCGCCGATCGAAATAAGTAACTTTCCACACCATTTTCACATTCGATCAAAATTGTATTTCTAAAAAACCTGAAAAGTTAATACCAAGTAGAAGTAAGATATCAAAGGAAGTATTGTACCTTTCTTGTTTTCTATTGTTTCATAAATGGACTGGATATTTATATGATTAAGTTGATGAAATGAATATATATTTCAAATCGGAAGCACAATTATCTAATAAAACGTAAGTTGCAATTATTGCAATAGTACAATAAAATATGAGTGAATTCAAATGAAATTTATTACAGAAAAATCGTAATTATCTCTAAGTATGGTAATTGAACAACCAATAACACCATAATTGTGATTCTATGAGAACTTATTTAATATAATTAACTATTATTTCTCAGTTGTTCTGATTTGAATATGCGATATGTTATTCGGATTTAATTTTCAATTACAATGAGTCTAATGATGTAGATTTAAAAACTATGTGAAGAATAAATAATTGAAATGTGTACAACGATCTTTTGCCATTCACATACAGTAGTGCGGCTTTCAACAGTCCCCCCACTGTTAACTTTTGAACGGTTCGACGTATAAACATGGGAAAAGAGCCATTTGGAGGTTTTCACTTATACTTTTTTTTAAATCAAAGACTTGGTGATTGCTCGTAAGCGGGCGCGGAGGGCAATTCCCCTTAAAATGTCTACATGGCATGGGATGTGTCACATCGTTGAAAAGAGAATTCAATTCTCTTTGGAAAGATAATTCAATTCTCTTTTCAACCATCTAATTTCGTTGATATCTTTTTTGCAATTCGTATTCGAGATATCAAGACAAGTATAAGTGCAGATCTGAATGGTACTCATATACCTAGGTACATAAAATTGAAAATATTTTGAAGGGTATTACCGATACTATTTTTTGAGAGAAGATTACATTGCAATGACTCGACAGATGGCGCTGGGGGCAGATCAACTTGAAAATTTCAAAAGACATAAATTTCGAAATTTTGATAAAATCTTTCCAACGAAATTCAAAATAATTTAGTAAATTGATTGTGAAAAGAACTGAGTTATATTTTCAACGATGTGACACTTGAACCCCATCGTATTTAGAATTTCTAATGTGCCCCCCGTACCTCCTTTCGAGCAATCACCATGTTCTTAATTTAAAAAAAAAGTATCGGTGAAACCCTACAAACGATTGTTTCCCGTGTTCCTATGTCGAACCGTCCAAAAGTTAACAGGGAGGGACTATTAAAAGCCGCACTTGTATGTACAGTTGTGTGCATAGAAAAGTCGTAGAGCAGTTGAAGGCTATTGTGAGCCAGACTTGTCAATTTTAATTTTATTATCGACTTTGACAAGCAGAGTCAAAATTCTAACTAACTAATTTTGTCAGTAACGCGCTTTCAACATTTTTTAGGTCATTTAGTGCAATACAATGCAATTAGTGCAATGCCTTGTACGACTTTTTTATGCGCACAACTATACATCGTTTTCGTGAACACTTGGGATCTCCAGTGTTCTATTGTAGCATCCAAGCTCCTAATTCACTCAAAAGGTCCGTAATCATTTCTTCACGGGCTTCGTACAATAACTCACCATACGAAATAACTTTTTCATGAAGGTCCAGAAAAATTGTTAGAAAACTGACAGTAATAGTGAATATTCAATTATAGACTGAATAGTTTCCTTCAAAGAATATTTTTTGTAAGAAAGAAAATCAGAATTTTCCTAAACAAATTAGCATTAATTTGTCAATCTACAAATACAGTGTGTCCATAAAGTAACCCCCCTCTGTTAACTTTTGAACGGAGTGGAATTTTCTTTTGAAATTTTTTTTGGGGAAATGGTATGTTATGGTATGCTATTTTTTGACAGTAATAAAAAATGTCTGCCAGGTGACATTTTGAAAGATTTTTTAAATGGCATGGGGGGTCAAGTGATACCTCATTCGAATTGTCTTTTGATTTTATATACTGCTGCGAAATTTCATTCAAAACAAAATGGTGGCTCATTATGTTAAAACTTTTATACGCGATTTCTTTGAATAAATGGCTTTAAACGAGCTCAATTGAAATGAAACATTTTTTTTGGTATCTACAAGTGTTTTCTGTCCCTCAGAATTGCGTATGGGACATGCTTTCTGAGATTTGATGAGATTCAATAAAACGAAGTATTACACTACTTATCTACTTATTTGAATTTTTTGTAATATGGCACCCATCTGCCATTTTGAGTGACAAGAAGCGCTTGCAGAAACGAAAACATATTTTGTCATTGCACTAAAGCTCTTTGATAGCAATTTATTCGAAAAGATCCTCTTGTGAGAGTTCTAAAATAATGTACCGCCATTTTGTTTTGGACCAATATTTTTGTTTGAAATTTTGCTGTCGAATAGAGAATTGAAAGACGAATCGAATGAGGTATCGCTCGACCCCCCATGCCATTCAAAAAAATATTTCAGCATGGCGCCTGGCCGCCATTTTGAAAGATAGAATTTTTATATTATTGTCAAAAAGTAGCTTATGAACTACCATTGAGCAAAAACAATTTCAACGAAAAATTCCACTCCGTTCAAAAGTTAACAATGGGGAGGTTACTTTATGGACACACTGTATATCAATGGTAATCAAACATAGATAGACGGAACCCTTGAAGCTCAAAAATGCATTCAGAAACCTTTAGCTGTGGAAAAATAAAACAAAAGAAAGTAGGGTGGGGGTTTAATAGATCCGATAAAGAACTAATGCAGTGTACTGAACTAAGTTCTACGCGAATTAACTCTTTAGCGCCTAGTGCAACGTAAATGGGGGATTTCAAATAATGCTATACAAAAAAAGATTATTTCTGGAATGATTTTTGGTGTTGCATTTACAACCCTAGGCACTCAAGGGTCAAAAATTGTAATAAGAACAAACTGTTCAAGGTTTTCGTTACTAAAAAAGAGGAAAAAAATATAAAGTTTTATATTTTGGGAGAATCTACATAACAATAGGGAGTTATTAGAAACGCTATGGTCGTTCCGAAAATAGGAGGTACCTACGCATGCGCACTAGAAATTTTTTAATAAGGTACCATATTTAAGGAACGGTGTTCAATAATTTCCTAATAAACACAAACACCTAAACTAAATTTTTAACGCATGGTTCCAACTATGGAACGACAACCTCCATTGAATGTAGATCAAGAAATGACCCGAATATACAAATTTTACATATACCAAAAGTGCACGTCCATATTTCCCTAATTTTCAAAACATCAGCTCAGGAAACCACTATTTTGAAGAACACACACAGTCCAGGTTATCGTTAAAAATCAATGAATTTTTTTGTTTATCACATTCCTCTTTTAGATATTGTGGCACCATCTTTTAGCAAAAGTGAAATATTTTTTTTCGGCAACCGTCCGGAAAGTGATTTTTTTTTTAGAAAGTGGCACTTTTCCAGCCTAGCCCGGGAAGTAGGTACTTCCCGGACTAGGCCGGTAAGAATCACATCGTTGTTGTCATTGTAATATGAAAATCTTGGTAGCATAGTTTTGATAAACGACTGATAGCTATCTGACATGAAATTAGTTAACATTTCAATTCTTGAAAGTTTTGGTTTTTGGTCGAAATTATCGCAATAAACAATACTATGGAAAACGGCAGCGATAGTGAGTTTGAAAATGTGCCTTACGAAATTTCCAATGCTGCAGCTGCTGCTACAGCTCAATTATTGCCTGAAAAATCAAAGTCCAGGTACGAAAACTATTACAGAGGATGTAATTTTGGCTTATTTGGCGTAAACATATGGAACTGTCAAATCCTCCACCCTATAGAGCATGATCTCTATGTTGAAAAGTACCATTTTAGAGAAGAAAAATTTAAACATAACCACTTTCCCAAAGGTTATCGCAGTTCTTAAAAGGAAGAATGTTGGTTATAAAGCAAAGAAATGAGAAGTATTTGCTTGATTTTCACGTAGCAACAATTATTGGGATAGCCGGTGCGTGTAGACGGAAAGAACTAGCAGAAATGTCGATTGATCTAATAAACGACAAGGAAGATATGTCGTTTGTGAAAATACCAGATTCTAAAACACATATTGAGATAACTTTTGTTTGTTGTTATTGGGCAAGAAAACCTGCTGTTGTATAGGCAATATGTATCTTTACGGCCATCCCATACTCCACATAAAAGATTATTCGTGTATTACAAAAAAGTAAAATGTACGGTTCAGCATGTTGGTATCCACAGTTTTGGAAATCTCGGATTGAAAATCGCAGCATTTTTACATTTACCCAATCCTAAAAACTACACAGGCCATAGCATTCGTCGAACTTCAGCGACGTTATTTGCTGATAATGGTGGAAACATCACAAATTTGAAGAGACACGGTGGCTGGAAGTCTACCAATGTCGCTGAAGGATATATAGACGATTCACTTACAAACAAAATTGAAATTGCCAAGACCATTCAAAAATTATTAGATGAAAACAATCAATGTGAAACGGAAACTTTACCTTCTTGTCCTGACTTCAACAAAAAGTATTTAAATATACCAAGCATTTCAAACAAATTGAATCCATTCAATATTAACAATTGTTCTGATTTTAATATAAATAAGAATTGAAATCCTGTTCTTATAAAAAAATGTGTTTCTTTGATTTGTTATTCTACACGGTTACTGAAAAAAAAGTGTACGCAACACGTCCGAAAACAGTTTTTTTGGACTCGCAGATTTCCAGGACTCGCTACGCTCGTCCTAGAATTTTGTTCACTCATCCAAAAAAACAGTATTTTCCGGACTTGTTACGTAAATTACTATTCTAAAAAGGTCACAACAAAAATGTTTTGTAAAATATGCAATTTCGGACAGTAAAGGGCGGCGGCACGCGAAGATTCGTAGCAGGTTTCCATAAATTTATCATAGTAGGGTTCACCCAGAGGGAAAAAACAGGGAAACTAGCTTGTCCCACGACATTATCAAGGAAAATGGAAGGTTACCTTAGGAAGCCGCAAAATTGTAATACAATGAAGATCCGATCAATATGTGAAAGTCTGTTCGACAACAGAATGTGATTACTTCATTTCATGCATTTCTTGTGTGACAGAAAAAATAATGAATGGACCTAATTGCTTTCATATGGATGATGGAATGAAAATGTTAGTAATTCCAGAAAGTTCTCTGAATTTCAATAGCGATATAAATCAATCTTTGAACTGAAAATCCGGATTATCATATGAATCACTGCCAACGCAATGAACCGTTTCAAAATTACCGTTTAGTAACGTAAATCATTGAAAAGTTATTTATTCAGGCATTGTTGTGTGTTTTTGGTACCACTGAATTTGGATGAAAATTTATCATGTTAATTTTGGATTCATATCATTGTTGGTCTCACGATGCCATTGTACGGAGTGTCATTAAACGGCATTACATGACTAACATCTACAAAGAACTGAAATTGAAGGTGTGGGGTTTTGATATTCATACAAAAGTTCCAGCCTCGTTTCAAGAGGATTTTTTTTCACACGATAACTTCTTCTTAAAACACTTGTCTGTTACTTTCATACTAATAAAATCCCTGCTTGTGGTGAAAGGCGACTAGATATTTACGATATACGATATATTTACGATATAAGTATCGCAATATGAATTTACGAATAAGGATCGCAATATCAATTTACGATACGAATATAGTACAATATTTTACCTACTACCAATATTTTTGATTATTCAGTCAAAATTAGGTAATATTTCTGAAATTAATGATATAAGTAAGTATCATGTAACAAGCAAGCCTTGCTAAGGTTTGAAGTATTACGTCATCATTGATGATTTATTGTATCTCGGTTGTCACTGACTTTGTGAACTGTCAACTTTGACGCGTTGATTTCAACTTGCGGCATAGCAATTTCGAAAAAGAATCAAACATTTTTTCAAATTCATATGTTGGGAGATACGCATTTTTTGTGTCTACTAATTTCAATTATATACGTATTATATAAACGTCTATATTTACAATAAAAATAGTGCGGTGAAGTATCTCAGTAGGAAACTCATATTAGTATCCTAATGATTGACATAACATATTGGTAGTAGGTAGGATATAGGTAGTAGTAGTATATTGTACAATGAGCATGAAATGGCATATATTTCCCACGAGTAGTATTGTAGTACCCGCTGCGCTCGTAGTACAATAGTTCATATACCTACGAGTGGGAATTGGGTTATTTCATACAAATTGTACACTATACTTTTTCTACGACCATCTGAATCATAAACAAATCTGTAATATTTTCAATTACACTTTTTATCATAAACTTTCCTGCCGTCATGATTCCCATAATACATAAAATCTAAAATGGAATTGAAGATACAAATATTGAAAATTATAATAAAAATCTAACACTAATCGATTTCATAAAAGAAAAGAATGTGGTTTTTATGGGATTCGAACCCTCACCCCCCCCTATCCAAATCCTGACTGTTCCTTCACTTATCAAACGCTGCTACGAGCCCTTATAATAATATGATGCAATTTACTGCTACAGAAACTTTCTGCCAACTATTCGAAAATATAGAATTCGATTGTCATCAATCTTTATATTGAAATTAGCGATGTCAATGTCAAATCATCCTCACTATTACCACTCATTTTTCATTACTTATTTTTTAAACGAATTTTGTAAATACTGATGTGAAATGTCAAATTATTAGAACGTTAACAAACTTGATTCGATCTTATATTATTTATGATCATAAAAATGACAGTCTAGTAGTTCATGAAAGTCGTGGGAAATGAAATATCCTGTACTGAAATGATCATTACAGATTACAGTACAGTTTGCGATGTAGTTGTTCCGACGAAATAGCGTCTGATACAGAAGAATCGGCAAATAAAGCATAAAATGAATTATTGATACCACAAAAATCTAAAGTTAGATATGACGCAGCAAATCCTGTTTTGAATATTTTTAAAGATAAAATTATTAGTTTCTTATTTTATTTCATTACACAACTAGTTGGTTAATGGTTATTTAACGAACAAGTGCATTAATAAAGGCGATTAACAATTGAGATATTTTTATGTTTGAGATTGTTAATCGCCATTTTAATTCACGAATTTGTTACAAAACTTTTCCGTCGACGATAGTTTTCAAAAATAGATATATCTTACTTTCAATGTTTATTTATTTAACGATACGATAAAAAAACAATCCCTATTTCCTATTTATATTAACTCAAAGACAGTTTAATTTTCCTTCGTTTTAGTTTTATTTTATTTTTTCAAATTGAAAAAAAACAAAAAAAACTGCCTGATGTGGGTTTGAACTATCGACCTCTGTATCACGTCTCAGCTCTCTGCCCAAATTTACTATTACGCAACGAGACTCATGTAATTTTACGTGACAACTACTGGTGTATTGAAGATTCTCTGAAATTTTATTTGGAAATTGGCAAATAAATAATGGCAGATAGTACTAACCAATCTAAAATATATTAGAACAATGTATATTGGGTTGCATATAAGCGAATCGTTGATTAATAGAAAATCGTTCATTAACAGGGGTCATTAATCGACGATTTTGAGTGCGTTGAAAAACATCATAAATGAACGGTCGACGGAAATGAATATTACACAACTCATTTTCACTTGTCTCAAGTGACAGTTTTGAAAAAACTGACGTTTCATAATTCACAAACGTCATGTAAAACCTGACTTTTCGAAACTGAATTAGATGAAAGTGTTTTACACAGTCGGCCTACTTCCTTGATCGGTGAAGCGCATAAAATGGGCATATTTCCATGTGGTCGTATAAAAATTGATATCCTGTTTGATCTCCTGTTTCTTCTTTTTCATTTTTGGATCAATTTGCCAAATCAAAAAATTTAGAAAGATGAGGTTGAAAGACACTTATCATTCTCCAATACTGGAGAATCTCCACTGATCTTTCTTGGTTACTCCTTCCTTAATCTCATATTACCAATGTATTTTCCGATGTTCGCACCAGAACGAACAGTCAACGTGTGGCAGTCGAGTAATATTCATGCAAAAATTTTAAATTCATAACGCGTTGCCCTAATAGTTACTTATGAAACAATTCGCTGCCTAAATTGGCAGTAACATAAGGATGTACAGGAACGTGAGGAGAATCTCATGAAAAATAAGTATAAACGTAATGTAATATGGATATCGATATCCATAACTTGCATTGTCTTTCACATTAAATCTAGGAGGTGATTGATAGTGTATATAATACCTTTCACCGCTAAACCACTAATAAATGTAATATAAATGTAATGTAAATGCAATATCCATAACATATATATTCTTTTATACATGATCTACCATGCTGATGTTTGAATCAATCAAAAGTTAGAAATCAAACAGATTGCTGACAAAAAAATACTAATTTCCTGTCCACTACCATGCTAGATATTGAAATACTTCTGACAGATATTTATGCAACGTGCCCCAAAGAGAGCACTATTGCAAGCACTTCTTCGAACAGCAGAGCTTGTGCTTTGCTTGGCTGTGGACACCCATAGAAATTATAATATATATATAATTACTCTAGAATGCCAATCCCCTCTTCATGTTTTCATCAATGCGCATGCTCATAACCAGTCTTCTAGCTCTGCAGCGTTGACAAATTTCAGAAAATTTAATCTTTGTAGTCGAGATTCTGTCGAAAATAATCTAACATTACTGTGAAGCCTACCCAAATTCCCGTTGAATTTTTGAGATCGTGCAACAGTGTTAACAGTTTTCAATTGCCGCAGAGGAAGGCCGGTAGTTTGCCAGAGCCGGTTTGGGTTAGTTTGATGGTTTAGGCGATTTGTGTTCATTGTGAAATTAACCATTAACGTTATTGTGTTTATTTAGATGTGCTTTTCTTTTTACTGTTGTTTACTTCAATTATTTATCGGTACTGTATATGTTATTGGTTTTCGGGTTTTTCTGTAGTGAAATTTTAATTTTGACAATGTTGACGTGCTTGGTTCTATGGTGTGGAAATGAAGGAAATATTCCTGGAATCCATTATTTTTAATAAGTACCTACTTGAATATGAATTGTTGATGGCAAATCTAATAAATAACATAAATAGAGCAGAAATAACTCCCATCTTTGATAAAACTGAGAATATTAATCTTTCTTCACGTTTGGCTTATATAAATCATTTTAAGTTTGACGAGAGTAAGGCATGACATTTGGATGAGAGCATTGGGAAGAGATCCTACCGTGGACTGAAAAAAATGTCATTTGCAGCGAACTTCTCTTCAAACTATGTATATGAAGGGTAGTCGAATGCTATTGAAACGAAATGCAGTTCCAAGTCTTTTTTTACGAAATAATTATGAAGTTCCCATGCACCCAGTTTCATATTTCTTATATTGAGTCACTCAACTGTATAAATAATCCATTTATTATTACTCTTCATTTTGTTTTATTTCTAATTTTATTTCACTCACCGAAAACGAATGTATTGGGTTTAACCCTTAAAATGTAGACCAACAGTCGACACGTGCCTCAGACTGTTGGTCATCATCAGTATGGTGTAGCCAAGTGCAAAGATGTGCATATTGCTTAACTAAACCTTTATTAATTTAATTAATATAATTATGTTGAATGTTGTATCCTATATTTTCCCTCCCCAGTTGTGTTCCGCAGGATCAGTTCTAGCACCAACACTTCCTTCTTCACATCAGTGATTTGTTGGGAGCTACCTCATGTCCAGTAATCAGCTTTGCAGATGATAGTACTCTTCATACCTCTTACTCTTCCAAAGCTCCGATATCAGCCAGTGAATGCAGAACGGGGAAAAATCGTGAAAGAAATAAATACGCATTTGGCAATAATTCTACAATGGTGATCCAACAACTTCACTCACAAGCTAGCTCACTCCTCTGGAACATCGCAGAAAGGTTGGCGATCTGTCTGTTTTATAGATATTTTCATGGACGATGCTCTTCCGAAATATTATCAATCGTTCAACCGTTAGCGGTCCCTTCGAGACTGACCCGTCGCGCTCCAGTCCCCAGCACATCCATATGCCGTCACTTTGGAGACATGCCGAACATCTGTTTCCCAGAATATCAATTCCTACCTACCTTCCTTTGGTTCTCACGATGTTCTCTGAACAATACAGGATGTTTCTTTCTGTGGGAATAAGAACTCATAAAATTGGTATAATTCAGAAACGTCACCAATAGTTACCTACTCAAGATATATTTTTCCATTGTTATTTTATTCGATGAATTTCTCGGATATAATCAGTTTCACAACATAGGTATGCCCACCAAAACTTTTCGTGTCTCATAGACTGCCCTGGCACCAACGTATTATCAAATCGATTTTACTCAATATCATGAATCATTTAAAAATCTCACTGAAACCCACCCTGGTACAAATGAAACTGGTCCTGATCATGCGCACTAAATAATACATCGAACTTTTTCCAACACTTTCGTCCCATTGAATTGGCATTCTAGAGTAAGTATATATATTATAATTTCTATGGGGACACCTCCTGCAGACTTTCGGAATTGTTTTCTTCAGCAGGGCTGGAATAGCTTAGAGGAGTCGTCCACGTCTAAGCCAAATAAGTCATTAACCTCGGTATTTAATACATTTCAATACAATACTTTATTTCCTGAGACTTTTGCAAGCATGGAAATCATCTAATATAAATAATAGAACAAGTTTAGTGTGTACAAAGTCATACAATTGAATATGAAAATTCAATGGGAATCATGTAATGAATACAGCAATAAATGAAATGGGGTATAGAAAATGACAAAAAAAACAAAATGAAAGAATACACGATTGTCGAAAAAAAAAAAAAAATTTTTGGAAGATATTGAATTTTAAAATTTTCAAAAGTATGTTTGGTTGTCACTGATCGAGGTCTACAGCCTGCGCAAACCGCGATGAAAAACTGACATCGGGCAGACACGCTGTGGCTTGGAGAATCAAACCAGTGACCTATTTGTGGGGATTAACTATTCACTCCACTTCAAGAAATGGACTTTTTCAACAATTTATTTTTAAAGGAAGTGAGGCAATCTTGTTTAATGAATATTTGAGGTTTATTAAATAGATTTATTGACACGATATGAGTTCTGTTCCATAACAAAATAAATGGAAACTTTTCCATTCCTCAGCATATACATCGTACTATTACGATGGATCATCTGAATATTGATGATCCCAGAATCATCTTAATATGAAAGAGAAATATATGAAATATTCAAAAGGTTTCTGCTTGTAGGTACCACTTTCAACAAACTGTCGGAATTCGGAAACTGTCACTACAATGAGTCACTCTTCATGAAATCGACCACTTTGACGCGTCAGACGGGAAAAAATGTCAGACAATATGAAAAGTTTGCTTTATAGCTCTCAATGAATGGATCCTGAGAAAATCAGCTGGTTATTAATAAATTTCCCCATGGGCGTTTTTTCGACATGTTCAATGGGGCGGACACCTCCAGAGACTTTGACTTTCACTTTCGGGTTTCAGTTTTCAAGCTATTCCATTTGAAAATAATACAGTATCTATAAATTTTTTGTAGTCGTCAAAACGACGTATTCTGTAATATTTTTTTTTTGAAAAAACACCACCGAAACAAAAAAGTCACATCACAGACGAAAACGGTGGCAAACTAGGTCCAATGAAGCCATACAGAAAGTTTGGAGAGAGTATCTATCAGTAAAATTTTTGCTGATCGGCACTCTTACTAATATCTCAATCGATGCAGATTTCCAGGCATTATTATCTCAAAGCAATGAAAAATGAACCCGTAACAGCATGCAGTTCTAACGACAAACGACGAACTATTGATAGAGAAGAAATTAATAATGCCGACGATATTTCACCACTGCCAACTCTAGCGACGTTATATTACAAAAAAATGCACTTTCCAATCTGAAAATCAACGCTTTCGAGAATTTTTGCGCGAGTAACAGAGGACGTGTATCATTTTTAGTTTTCCAAACGCTCTATTTTGACCTCACTGCTTAACCAATAACCTCGCTAGTTTTATGAATCCTTAGGACTTATGAATGTATCACTATTTGTTTACGTCTATTCGAAACTTCATTGGAAATTTGCCTTGCCCATAAATGGAAAGTAATGCTCCGTAATGTATTTGAATTTATGACATTCCTGCATTCAGATAATGAGCATTATAATATTAATAAAGTTCTGCCATGCATTTCCTGCAAATATTACTAATTGTAACATATATGTCATCGTTCAGCAAACATAAATTCATTGTTTGACGTAGTTCCGTAGGAAGTACTTTAATTTTTGAACCTTCAGAGCACAAAAAGCTCACAAATAGTACTGATCAGGATAGGTACAAGGAAATGAAATAGGAAGTCAAAAATCGAATAATAATAATGATCTCTCTTATTGAGTGTACCCAAAGTCATAGCCTGTGCGGAAATAGTATGGCAAATATTATCATTATTATTTTTTATTGCGGAGCTCCGGTGCGACTTATTGATTTTTAGTATCCATTTTAAAGCTGTAAAAACTCATAAAGACCTACAGCATCTCCTGCCATCTACAGGCATCTTGGTATCTACACAATAATTCATATCACAAGTTTGTTTTTGATCCATAAATGTGGGCGCTCATCAAAAGCGATTCACTCGAAAGAAAATATCGCTTCTATCGGAGAATCGAACTAGTGTTAAATGAAGTATGAAAGTCAGTGGCTGATTTATCAAAGTCATTCATTTATAAATTACATAAAAAATTCTGTCTTAGGGGCAGAGGCAGTGTATATCACCAACTCACTTCTTCTAATCCCGTATGATAAAGATCATAATAGGACGGTTGGTTGGTGAATACGATTTCAGGATCATTACCGATTCTTAAACGTGCGCTGAGCTTTGGTGGTTTCTCTAAACGAGACTGGTGAACATCATCCACTGATGACGACGGGGCGTGGATTTGCATGTCGTTCTCTTTAGACATTGGGCGTTTTCCCACTTACCGATTCGATAAAGACACGACACCGATGCCGGTGGGCGCGAATTTGCACATAACCGGTAAATCGGTAGCGTGTCCTCGTATGCGAATTCACGCTCAACGGCATCGGTGTCGGTGTCGTGTCGTTGCCGGATAGGGAAGTGTGAAAACGCCCATTGAATAATATCAGTTATTAGAAGCTGGGAGAAGCTCTGTTGTTTTCAGTAGGAGAACCATGCCCCTGACCTCCTCTGCTATTTTGTTATCGTTTGAGACTACTTGCGCTCGCGCTTCCTGGCTTATTAAAGAAGAGCCTCCCGCCAGGCCTCTACTCCTATCCTGTGTCTTCCATCCCAGGGGTTGGTAGTTGGTGCCATCTCCGGTATATATTGTTTTTTATGCTAATTTCCTCTTCATTTTATTCTCTTCCATCGTATTTAGTTCCTCAGTGTACATAGGACACTAGTTGTTCACCAGATACCATCTACCATAATGTACACAAGTTCCTGTTGATCTTGCAGTTTTAAGGGTCATCACCTTGGGTTCAGTTTATCACCTTGGGCCCACTTTAGACATCTGGGCTTTCGGAAGCACTTTGTTGTAGCGTGTCCCTACCTTCGGCAATTATGGCACTGTATCACGCCTCTATCGTTCCGCTTCCTTTCCCAGACTACCTCGGCATGAATAAGAAGGTGTAGTGCTTTCCTTACTACATGGGTAGGAGTGAAAGCGTCTCCGGTGACAACCATGAACTTTGGAAACCCAATCATTCCCATTCTATTCACGTTTTTGACTTCAATTTAAATGTTGTATTCCCTCGAAGATCTCATTGGTAGATTCATTTATTTTATTCATTTTGTCTTCTAACTGAGGGTAGCTCAGGAAATCTTCATCATTGCTTGTGAGTTACTTTTCATCTCTGTTATTATTTTTCATCTTATTTTTATTATTATCATAATTTTTTTAAATCTTACTATTGGTCTTTTTCTCTTTTGGGACTCCATTTTCCTAGTGTCTTCTGCGTCCTTGCAGATTTTCCCATTATAGCTCTTTAATTTTTAAAATTGTTTTTTTTTTCAGTAGGATACTATCTTAGTTTTTTTTCACTTCTGCTTAGCGATTAGCTTTTTAGCTCTATTTCCTTTGTTTTTTTTTTTATTTTCCCCTTATTTTCATCATCTTGGTTTTTCATTTCCTTGTATTCTTTCTCTCGTATGTCGTTTCCGTTCATCTCCTGTCGACACTGGTACTGGTGCAAAGTCCAGAGCTTTGAATTTGCTATTTCTTCTTCTTTATCACCCAGACTGACCAATCCTTCTTTTTTTCCTTTTCCAGAGCTAGTTTGACTCGGTTGAAATTGCATTGAATGTTTTTAAACCTTTTTTGTCTTCGTTATTTGAATTGGAATTTCTTCTACTTTTCCTTCTTTGAGTGTAACATCAGTACACAGTAACTTTTCCTATTTTCAATTGGATATTTTCCAAAATCTTTTCAATTTGAATTTTTTCTTTCTAACATTTTTCTCTCTCCCAAGATCTGTTCAATTCAGGCTCTTCAGTATTTATTATGATGAGTTGCTTTTCAGTCTCATGGTTCTCAATGATATTCGTCTCTAACGAGTTCAATGGGTTCTGGGTTCTTTCATTTGTAATTTTGATTCTGTCACTGATCTCATCAAATATAAAGCGGTCGTCCAAATCTGTGTTTTGTTTTCATTCACCACACCTTCAGTTGATTTCCTATAATTTTCCATAGAGAGAGAGTACGTTTCCATGCATTCTCTGAGAAGTATTTTGGGAAGTGTGGTAAAGGGGATTCACGGCCACTATTAAGTATTTCATGATTCTCTTCAAAGTATTTTGATGTTCTCGTCCACATTTTCCTGTGGATCTTATTTATCACACCTTCGATATTTTCTCCACATTTAGCGTAGTGGTCGAAGTGTTAAGAGCGTGTGCTCTCACCCAGGCGGCTCGGGTTCTATCCCCACCACCATCACGGAGCTAAAATGGTTCGGAATCCACTTTTTAAGCTGTAGGTCCTGGATAACATTTTTTTTATTATATTCAGGACCAGTTAGCCCAGTGGTAAAAGCACCAATCTTTCAATCACTCTGGCTGCCTGTCGTGGGTTCAAAGCCTAGCGACTGCAGAACTTTTCTCAAATAGTCCGAGAAAGTGTAAAAAGTAAAACCTCGTTAATCCTTGGCTCACACAAGTTTTTACTTCTGAGGGCTGGCGTTCGTAAACAATTTGAAAACAGATTTACAAAAAAAAAAAAAACAAAAAATTATCTTCTTAGACGTTGAAGTGGAGCTTTTTTCCTCTCAATCCAGGTTTTTCTCGAGATAATCTGGTTGGGTTCTTGTCCCGATCCACTTTCATGTTACCCGACGATCCCTTGCTAGACTTCCCTGTACTTATAGAAAAGGGTGTTATCCAATGAGTTTATATTGCAAATCGCTATCTTACACTTCGAACAAGTAATCTACTCTGAATTAATATTCAGTTAGGATATCGCCACTATAACATCTGCAACTTCCCGTTTGAAATGTCATAAATTTCTTTAGAAGAAACACGTTGGATGTTTTTCTTCGAAAGAAGTCAATTTATTTTGAGTGTCACTTCTTCATACCAGTTTATAGTTGAATTTATTGCTCACATCTTTATTTGGAAGTCTTCCATTAGTAGTATAGGTATACAAAACGAAATCGCTGAAAAGGGTCCATTGTGTTGATAATTTTGGCCGAATTGTAATTGACTCACCAACATCCTGCATGACATACTCACGTGCAGCATATCTCTATTCACATCTAATCTAAGCGTGTTCTCAAATAACCAGACAAAGGATGGGAACATTTCCGACCAACCTATTATGTAGGCGAAAGGAAATAATCAACTGCATAGTTATTTTCAAGATATTTCCTTTGTGTGTTGTTCAAAATCGGCTCTTATAAACTACAGATTTCCTCTATTTTGTCTTATATACATTTTTGTTCATTTATTGCGAAAACACAAAATAACATCAAAACAATTTTCGTGGCTAAAACCTATTTGAAACCAACGTGTAATTAGGAAAACACAAATTTTTCCAGACAAATTCAGACAGATAACTTTAGATTTACCATCAAGCATCAGGCGGCATATTGAAAAATAATAGTGCAAAGCTCCAAACTGATTTGTATGGCCCCTTTTATCACCTTTCCGTGAAACATTTTACTTGAACAATAGTAGCAGTAGTGGAACCATTATCGTTTTTTAGCACAAACGTCATTTATATAGATAGCACCTAACTGAACTGTTATTGCTTATTTATAGTTTTCTACTTCTTAAATGACCTATTAAATGGTACTGAGTCTGCCGCGTAACAATAATCAAGTTCTAATTCATTTTCAGATGGCGAGAAAATTAGGTTCAAGCGGTTTCCACAAGAAAAGTCGCATCAAATATTGAAATATCGCAACAAGCGGTGTGGAAAATACTTAATAAACATAAATACCGTCTATTCAAAAGTCACATCACCAAGTTCTCCATACAGGGGATGGTGATCGACGGGTAGAGTTCTGTAGATTTGAAACGAACCAGTTGGAGTAAAATTCGAATATTTTTGTTCAATGGAATATTCACGGATCGATACAAACTCACAAACATGACCATGCTCATGTAAAGGAATCTGCAATTGTTAACTACGAGCTTATAATGAAAGAAATAAGTTGTCCTGCCCTACCAGTTCTGCTCATTGCTATAATCGTATACAATAAGAATAATTGGGTCAAAAATCCATCAGAGAACACCTACTTTCCTAACGATGCATTACATCTAATGGATTCCCGCGTAGAGTTTCTACAACGCTTTCTATGAAATTGCTAGTTGCATGGAGTGTTCATTGAAACATTCGAACCACCTATGGATCCATTTCTGGGTTTGGCCCTCATCAGTATAGGGTAGGTCTATGCAGGAAATATCTAATGTCTCTAACAAATATTTCGATCACATCTTCATTTCAAAGCCTCAGCTGAAAACATGCCAGCAGATCAGTTTTCACCAAACTACGAGCGCCATCTCAACCTCAGCCTTCCAACCAAACAATACTCACTTGCGAAGACTACAATAACAGATAAAGAGCGGGGATTAGCGCAGTGGTTAGCGCTCGGGCCTTGTGACCGAGAGGTCTTGGGTTCGGTTATTGGCAGGGGCAAGGTTTTTTTCATTTTCAGATGTGAAAGTCTGAATGATTAGATCTTGTTGCCGGCTGGGAACAATCCTCAGTGCTGCTCCTAAGGTGGCATATGGAGTTAGTAACAAGGCCTTTCCAGAACACGTGGCTGATTACCATAGCAGTCGATGTCAACACACAAAAATAACAGATAAGTGAATCTGTAATAGGTCAAGTAAGAAACAGATGTCCTGCCCTACCAGGCCTGCCCATTACAACAATCCTATGTAATAGGAGTAATTTGGTCAGAAATCCATCAGAAAACGATTACTTTCCTGGCTAATACCAAGTCGAACGTTGAATTACATCTAAATAATTTCCGTACAGAGTTCCTACAATGCATGGAATGCATGGAATGCATGGAAATGTTCATCGATACATTTGGACAACTTGCATATCGATTTCTGGGTTTTGCCTTCATCAGTATAGGGTAGGTGTATGCAGACTATAACTAATGTCTGCAACAAATATTTCGTTCATATCTCCATTTCAAAGCCTAGGCTGAAACCGCGCCCGCAGATCAGTGTTCACTAAACGACGAGCACCATATCAACCTCAGCCTTGTAGGAACTCTGCACGGAAATTCATTACATGTAAATCAACGTTCTCCATGGTATTAGCCAGGAAAGTAGTTGTTTTCTGATGGATATTTTTTTTAACCAATTACTCCTATTGCATAGGATTATTGCAATGGGTAGACCTGGTAGAGCAGGACATCTGTTCCTTACTTGATAAGCACATTACGAACTATTATTGGTTGGAAGGGAGAATACCCGTGGACATCAAGAAGGGCGATCACAAGTACGCTTTGGCGTAAATGTAGGTGTTGGTTTATTGGATGTCACAATAATTGGCCCATACATTTCTGAAGAAAATTTGAACGCCGATCATTATACATTTCCTGAGGACCTTCTTCATTTTGTAAGGTTGACATCAAGGACGCCTTGAAAAATACAATGACAGATTTGAATTACTTATAAAAATGTGCCTCAAGAAAGTCCTAGTTGAAAACATCTACTTGTTTTTTTTTTCAATAATTCAAAAACTTAAAAAAATCAGATATTCTTTCAGATAATTGCCCAGATTCAACCAACCTCGTATCTTTTATAATAACTGAGATGCCTAGAGTGAGTAGAGTGAGGCTTAAAAAACGTTCAACCTGTATATATTTTCATAAGAATCAGAAGTTATCAGTACCAGCTCCCCAAATAGAAATTTGAAAGCGAAAATTCGCATAGATGTGGGAAGTATTTTTGACTACGAGGCTCCTTCACTGATCTCAAAACAAAGCAGGCTGATCTCAGTTTACCACAGAGATTACTAAGATATTGGAGAATTTATGAATCGATAGACATTTCCTCCTTTCTTTGCACTTCCTCATCATCATCCGTAGTGAATTCCCTAGTGAATGAATCTAAACATTGCGAGAGTCTAAGTTGGCCTGTTCTTTATGATATCGGAATAGAAATGTCCCAGAATGTATCAAATGTAACTGTACAGCTGTCCAACAATGTGATCTACTATCGTGGAGTGGTCCATTCATAAGTATTTCTGGCCTTCTCACTGTTGCTTTTAATCTCTCGAAAACCTCGGTCAAAATAAGTTAGTGCTTATCCTTTACTACATTCACGTCTTCATATTGTAGTCCCTCCACCGGGTATCGTAAAAACCGGTAAAAACTTCTGGGTATCCTGCTAGACATGATTGATGAAACGAGGTGCAAAACTTTAGATTTGACTTTTCAAAGAAACGGTTTCAACCACTCGATCAAACGAATCTTCTGACCACACAGAACTATGTACCACAGGCCTGTTGGTGTTGAAGATTCTCGCCACTTTCACCATTGGCATCTTCTTCTGAGTAGTCTGTAATTAAGTTTTTGTCTCTGTTACTACTGTTGCGCGTTAACGATATGTTTAGGTTGCTGGATATAACTTTTAAGTTTTGGAGTACTAAAACCAACTTGTGGAGAAAAGATCCAGTCCTGAAGTATCCTGGACCATAATCCAAGATTTGTACTTAGGAACACGAGGGAAACAAAGGTTCTGAAAAATCGAATTCTCGGTATATTATCCTCAGGATCCACTATTAAATTTATCCTCATTTTACTCCAAATCGATATACTTTTCAACCCTATTCGAAGCTTGTATGAAAAAATAGGGCACCTACATCTGTCATTTTCTGACGGTATATAAGAGAATCAGTTATTATTAAAGAAGGTGAATATGAATATTGGGAATGAATTAGTTTGATTGTGCCCATGATGGAATATAATAAATACTTTTTTTTCTCGTTTGAATTGATGGAATTTTTTGCTGACCATAATGAACACCAAGTAACACAGGTATCACCTCACATTGGCTGAATCTTGATTTCATATGGAGCCAATCGCCAATATGGATATATTGTAAATGTAAAATAATATTATAAATGTAAAAATAATATCGATATTGAAAAAACAATATCGATATTGAAAAAACAATATTTCTTTAATAATATTGGTGGAATATTGGCTCAACCTGTTGTGAATCTACATACATTGTTCCATAAAATATTGGGTCAATATTGCTTCAATAATTTTCATCAATATCGATAAACCAATATTACCTACATATTATTTTCGGCATCTAGCATCAATATAGCGACTCCAATATTCCTCTCATATCGATTCTAGAGATAAAAAACAATATTGTATATCCAAGTGTAATAGCACATTAGTTGAATATTATTTCATACATAATCAATAAATCATACTAACTCTATATTGATAAAGATTGTTACGAAAATCTCACACCAATATATAAAAGACAAATTAAATGTATTACCATTATTGAAATTTGAATATTGACCGAATATGTGTTAGTGTTGATTGATTGAAAGTTTGATTTTGTGGAGGAAATCCGATTCTTGACATGATTTTTTGGGTTTATGAAATCCACAATCTGAAAATGAAAAAAATTTTAATCATCCAAAGAAATCTGTACAAGTGTAGAAGGGTAAATTAATTAATTTGCCCGATAAGTTACTGCGTTTACAAGACTGCTGTCTTGAAAGAAATTAATTTTTTATCGAACAACTGCTTTTCAACCAATTCCATCGAAATGGACCGCACCTGGTTACCTCTCCTCAGAGATGAAATAAGAACTAATAGAATGGTGATTGATTGATATCGAACACCCTATGTATCAAGATACCAACTGTCAATCAAAAGAATGTATGACAGATTTCATTTCACTCTGTCAAAGAAATATCTTATTTCCAAAACCGCAATTCAAATTCAGTTTCTTCAGCGTCTTTCCAAGAAGTTTTGATAACGGAGGCAGATACAGTCTCCGAAACGTCAACAATTTTCAAAAAAAGAGAAGTATTCGTTGGTAATTCGATCTCATTTTTTCAGATAGGCAAATTCAGTGTAGGGTACGTTACTGACAAAAATTAATTTCTTTCAAGACAGCAGTCTTGTGAACGCAGTAACTACCAATTTGCCCTTCTACACTTGTTCAGATTTCTTTGGATTAAAAATTTTTTCATTTTCAGATTGTGGAAGGTCATAAACCCAAAAAATCATGCCAAGAATGTGTAAGTGGTTTTGCAGGTATTCCAAGTTTTGTGATAGGACTATTATTGGAAATGTAGCTCTTATGGGTCTTCGTGGCGGTACCCTAACCTAACATAACCCTATATTGATAATGATTGTTACGAAAATCTCACACCAATTTATAAAAGACAAATTAAATGTATTACCATTATTGAAATTTGAATATTGGCCGAATATGTCTTAGTAGTTTTGCAGGTATTCCAAGTTTTGTGATAGGACTATTATGGGAAATGTAGCTCTTATGGGTCTTGGTGGTGCGCAGGTAGTGTTCTCGTGCATGGCATCACACGTTGAAAGGTAAGGGCTGCATCTTCCCTAGCTCGCACAAGTCTCTAGAAGACTTCAGAGGGTTGCTCATAAGGGGACAGCCGGTTGATGGAAGTACCATTTTTAACAATTTTTTAACATCGATTTCAATAAAAACTAAATAACTACATCGCAGTTTATGTATATTTCTCGTCTAAATATTATGTAGAAATATTCAATACATCAGAAGCAACAACGTTGTCGTTTGCGTGCATGAAATTCGATTCCGACCCAAAACGTCGCATAAAAATATTTTCAGATGGAAATCGAGAAGTTGTAACGATGCGAAATAGTGCGATCGATTCTGAAGTTAATTACGCGGAAAAAGTTCGAAATAGCCACTGTTACCAAGATCATTTTCTGCTATTTGTATGTTTCAGTAATCGACCATGCCAAGTGGTTGAGTAGCGTATTCTAAATTTGTGATTTTTGGAACTTGAATATCATTTCAGATGCTTTCAATTACTTCTTTTTCAAATCATCATACAGGTCATAGATTGGCTCAGAAAATACAGCACAGACTAGGACAGAAGGATTATCAAATCAGGAACATTTTATGCAGTATGGAATTGTGGATTTCTTCAAGAGAAATATTGAACTTAAATGTTCAAAATATATAAAAACAACATTCAGAGATTAAAAATCAAGATTTTGGGTAAACGTATCGACAGATGACATTTTTAAGGAAATAAAATAAGAAATAACTGACTTCTTCATTAAACTTAAAAATTGGATATACTATTAGATATCTCAAGGTTTCTCAGAACTCATTATACCATTTTAGTTCGAAAATATGAATAGGACATTCATAAAATCTGTTGTGGAATTATCTGCGACTGAAAAACAAACTTTAGTCGCTATTTTCCATCGTTCATTTTTCAATTTTCATGGAGAATGTTTCCCTTTTTATCATTATACCATATTATCATTTTGACATTTAACTAAAAATTAATATGAGAAAAAAATATTCTAATTGTACTTATCAATAGAACCTGAAGATGACACCTCTTAAATTAAATGTACCAATAGATAACTTGATAGCTTAAGACCAATAGATGAGTTGACTTAAATTTTGTACTACTTGAACTGACAACGATCCATATAGAGGAATCATCTTTTCCTGTGTGCTTTCAAGACATGAAATTCTTACTGCATCTTCCATGGGTTATATCAGGTCAGTACAATGAGCTCGATACCATTCTATTTGCAAAATTCTGACACATGTAGAAAAATGTGAGAGGAATATTCGCCAGTCTTCCCTTTTTGGAGCCATGGATGAAAAATGTTTGCTTAATATGCATACAAATTTTCTGGTCCGTTTTTCGAATCTTGCTAGACATTATTAGCCTAAAAAGTAAGGTAAGGTTTAATACACCCTGTCTCTGATTCAATCATTGCAGGCGCGAAACAATTTATACATGTTTCTGCTGGTTTTTTCCAACCCCCAACTCTCTTGTTCAGTATTAGAAATTCCCTGTGGGCTCATTTTTTTCATATTGACACCTTTCCAATAATTTACATGCTGTGTATTTCGAATTTTTAACCGTTGCTTCAATAACAAATGTCTTCTTCTTCTTTTTCTTCTTCTTCGCACTTCGTTTATTGTATCTGGCATATTCGTATGTAATTTTCTGTCGTGTTTTGGCCTTTTAATACAGAACCGTAGGCTTTTTACGCCAAACTAAAAATATACGAACAATGCAACAATATAAAACCTAGATAACCAATAGTTCACCATTGTCATCTTTTAGTTCCTAATAAGTATCTCCTTATATCAAAATTTATTTTCGTGAAAGAGAAAAAAACGAACGCCAATTTCGTCTAATCTCCGGCGAAATCCTCTGAGTGACACTGGATGTCAACTATTATTATTAGCCTAAAGAGGTTTAGTTATTAGACCAAAAACTGACACTACATTAATTTATCTGTTATTTATTTAATATAAATCTGATGATGAGAAAACATAAGCATAGATGCAACACACGTTTCAAAACAGGTTTTGTTTGAAATGCTACGTTAATAATATTCATCTCTAACTTTAATAGCTATTTGTATTACTAGGGAGGAAAGTGCCACTTTTCCTCCCGCAGGACAAAAAGGCACTCTACTCCCATGTAATAATATGATTTTTTCTCCTACCCACTTAATGAACTTTTTTCGAAAATTTCAAACGCACCTCAACTGCTTTTATCTAAAACGGGCCTATACTTGCATGATGAAAAGTATAGATAATACAGTCATGTCCAACTGAGAATCTGCGGTGGTGCAATGGCTAGCGTCTTGGGCTTGTAATCAGAAAGTCCCGGGTTCAGCTCCTGGCAATTGCAACTTTTTTTTTAAGAACGTCATTTTACTTTTTTCTTGTTAGTGATTTGGATTATTGGACATTTAGATAGCTTATACATTTCAGATTGCTATTGAGTGATTTTCTCATAAGTAATGTTATGTGCCTATTTGAATGAAGTTTCGATACATTTTTTTTCTAAGAGCTGCGCTTGCAGAAAAAATTATGTATATATTTCGAGCACAAAGTGTCATTGTCGTTCTCCAAAGATTAATCTTTTTGTCGAGCGACAATCCATCACTTTGCGCTCTAAATACACAAATAGCTATTAAACAACTAAAGTAGAAGTAGCATTCATGTTTGATTTTTACCAGAATACACGATATATATATATATATATATATATATATAAGATGTTCTAGAAATTACGGAAACAATTTGATTATAGTAGATTCACAAGTTTCATCGTTTATAACTAACTTGGGGGAGGAAAGTGTGTACTTTCAATAGGGGTAGGAGGAAAATTTCTTTTCCTTATCACATTCTCAGCAATTTTTTGTCAGGACTTCCTTGAATGCAATTTTATGACGCATGATTGGTATTCTTTCACGAAATACGAGAGTGGCCAGACCACTTTTTCGCTATTTTTCTATGTTATTTTCGATTTCGAGACCTTTCTCTCGCCATTGACCACAATGAATGAAAATATTTCAGAGCTGAATCGCTATACGCTATGTACAATTTTGTTCTGAATTTTTGAACCTCTTTAAGTGCAAGTTTTCTATGGAGAAAATATTTGTCCAGATATCCGAATCTTGGAAGATGTGAGAAGACAATCCATTCACTCCAAAATAACCAAGGAAGAAAAACCGAGGTTTATAGTCCACCTATATCGTTCATCAAAGGAATCTCCGAAAGGGTTAGAAGGATTGGAAACAAATATAAAACTAAAACTACTGCAAATCCAGAAATACATTTAGCAGTTTTCTCACGAAACCCAAACCGGAAAATCTCACAACTTCCTCCAAGAATTGCATCTATGAGGTCCCCTGCGAATGTGGAATTTCGTACAGCAAGGCGACATGTCAAAATCCGGTATCGCAGACCATGTGTGGAAAAAACATCACCAAATTCAATGGAAGAATGTGGGAGTATTGCATAGGAAGGAACACTGACCAAGAAGAAATTAGAAAGAGGCTGTATATATCCAAGCTAACGGAGCCTTCACTCAACCCAGCGTTGAGATAAAAAATTATTGAAAACCGCTTATTGGTGATGAATCTGGCAAAAATTAACTATTAATTGCGATGTAATAAAAAATACAAATCATGAAAAAACTGCCTGTACATGAAATTTCATAATATTGACAAAAATTGTATTTGACAATTAACTATTTGAATATTATCGATGAGCAGAAAACTGGTTTTAGAATTATAGTGATATACCATGAATATCTGAAGTCACTTAAGAATTTTATTTTATTTTCCTCATTCAGATTTGATTTCACTAACAATTGGCTGCCATATTAACCCAGTATCGACAGACAAACTCGAGCAAAAAGTGAAGAATGACATTTTGACATCATGTATTATTAGAAAAAAAATTGTTTCCCAAAAAACCAGGGGTGGATCCTAAAAAAAATATTTTTTTGTTGTTATTTCAGAAAATATAAGATTTATCAAAAAACGATTTTGATATTAAACGTGGTTTAACGCCGACGTTACATTTCATGTTCGCGCTAACTCGCCACTGCAAGTTCAGGCAGGGCCGAAAATTAGATTTGTCATAACTTTGCAAGAAACTATAGTAGAAGGAAAAGAAAAAGTGTATATCGTTTCTGAAGAGTTCTACTTCCTCATGCAAATATAACAGGTGAATATCTGAGTATATAAAATGTGTTTTGTCCCACTTCACATAACCCTTCTACGATATTTAGGGAGAATCCGAAAGTCATGGATATTTTAGTTGATATGAAATAATTATACTGAAGTAGGAATCAGTACCCTCTTTGGACCATATGCAACGAGTTAAGACTAGTAAGACGAGTCTTACTGATACATGCCAAAGAATAAACTGGGTTTTACTCGTGCCTCAGTTTTCAACTAACCCAGAATTCCGGCAATTTCTTCAGTAAATGTTGAAAATAATCGCTCATACACATCCTATATAAAAAATTAAGTATGTGATTTCAAGCTTGAGGTTTGCACTTCACAATAGTGTTATTAAATATATCTATATGCAGGAAAGGAATAAGCGATTATTTTCAACATTTAGTGAAGAGCATGCCGATTTTATGGGTAAGTTGAAAATGAGGCAGGAGTAAATCAATTTTTTTTTGGCATGTATAAGTGGGACCTGTCACACTATACTTCAAAATTGCTGCATATAGTCCAAAGAGGGTTGCTACTTCAGTATAATAATTCCGTATCACCTAAATTATTCATGATTTTCGGATCATCCGCAAACATCTCCGAGAAGTGCAGCAAAACACATTTTAGGTACTCAAATACACGCATATTATATATGCATGAGAAGGTAGGAGTCTTCAGAAACGATATGAACTTTTCCTTTTCCTCCTCCGATCATTTTTAGCAGAGTTATGGCCAATAAAATATTCGGCTCCGCCAGAACTTTCAGCGGCGGGTAAGGTTGAACTGAAGTTTGATATTGGCGTTCAATCACGTTTTCTGAGAAAATGAGCGCATTTCATAAGAAATTACTAGGAATAATTTTTGTGGAAAATTGAATTGTTTTTCACCCTGTTGGGTTGTTTTTCAAATCATTTACTTTCCAAGATTACAGCAAAAGTCTATTTATATATTTTCAAACGAAAAAAAAAAATAGATATTCCACCCGTGGAATTATGATTTTCGTGTTTATCATGGTTCCAACTACTAGCATACCAAGTTTGGTGGTGGTACAATCGATCCTTGTCTCAAAACCCAATCGTACTGGATTATATGCATAGTTCCTCAATTTGCCTATACTTCGGCAATCCACAGAATCACGGAAATCTCTACAAGATAATGAGAGGCACTGTAGAATTTGGGTATTATCATCAAATATGTAATTGGGTTTTATTTTACCGTATCTACAATAAAATTTATGTTAATGTGTTCATAGTGTCACTGGGTTCAGGAGAAAAAAAAAATACGTTCAGAGAACTATCATAATATGTCATAAGATAGAAGTTCCATGTTCTTCCCATTAAATAACTTAAGAGAACTAGGTGGAGGGTCAAATAAAATTCCATCAATTACTACACAAAGATAACTTTCAATGATATTACACAGAATCTGCTACATACCGGGTGATCACGAGGAGAGGTTATCTCCAGTTTTCTCCGTTTTCTCTAGCTGTATTTCTGAAATTTGGAAAATTAAATATGCTCACTAGACATATTTGAAAAAAAAAATCAACTTTCGGTTTTTCCAGAAATGACATCAACTTTCGATTTTGTCGATGTATATTATTACCTTAGGGATGCTCATGAGGAATGCAACGATACCAGGTTTGATGGTGTTATCTCCAAAGAATACGGAGATATCGCCTATTATTTCATTAATAAGCTCAATTAGTGTGAGAGGGAATTTATTGATCCGTCAGAAAACGTTTTTTTCTCCCACTCATTGGGCTTATGGATAAAATGATAGACGATATCTCCGTAGTCTTTGGAGATAATATCATCAAACCTGGTATAGTTGGATTTCTTATGAGCATCCCTAACCGATCATGTAATAATCACAGGGTGTCCCATTTGAAAATCGAAAGATGACGTCATTTCCGAAAAATCGGAAGTGTTAAATTATCAGTAGTGCCGTCAAAATATGCATATTCAAAAACTATAGCAACATATCAAATTTAAAATCTGTATCTTCAAAATTATAGTAAAATTGGGGGGCGTATAATAATCTCGTGGTAACCCGGTACACATGCCTGAACTTTATTCTTATGGGTATTCAGGCCTTTCCATTTTAATATTAGAAACGAACCACCATCAAAAATTCACGTCACATTAAAAGTTTTATGTTCAACGTATCTCCTTCATAACAATTATTAACACTTTTCCACTTAACAATAAGATGGGGAAACGATTTAATAATAAAAAGGTCAAAATAATGTGGCAATGCCGAACAATAGGTAAACAAAACAAAGGAAGTCATAATTCATGAAAGTAAAATTAATTAACTGATATGCACACCACTGAGCGAAAACGTCAACCTAAAAATTAATAGTTATTGAGGAAGCTGTATTCAACGCCACGGCATTCTTTCGCTCTGATCTGTAAATAGAATTGATATATGTCTAGGATTAAAAGTATCGAGGAAATAGTGATATCAAAGAGCTGCCAATGATTATAAAAACATAATTAGATATCATTAATTTACGAGTTTATGTCCAGGGTCGGACTAGACAGAGAACAAGTAATTTTTCCTCGCAAATGAAATTGGGTGGGGAGGGAAAAGTCTGTTATATTTTCTAATGTTTTTCTTGGCATGGAGTTAAAAACCTAGTTTTTGAGTGGCTGTTCTGACAATGAACACAAATTTTTGCTGGTGGGTATACCCGAATATCAGAATTGATTGGTAACGAAGATTAGCCCTTCACTTCGCCATGTATTTTTCAAAATTTCATCAATTTAATTAATAATTTTTTTCAACGTTTCCATGCTATTTTTTTACTGACTTCAGTTTAACCTCCAGTTTATCTCAACTGAAGATGAGCATTACTATGCATGGTTGATGCAACTTTTTGACAAGTGATTGCTAAAGTTGCGTTGATAACATTCCATTCCTACTTTTGGGTTGTAGTAGGACTTCTCACAGGGCACTGTAGGCTCAACAAACATATGAGTACAATAGGCTTGGCAGAAGAAATGCTATGCAGGTTCTGTCAGGAAGAAGAGGAAACATCAGTACACATACTATGCCACTGCTAGGGCTTGTCAAGGCAAAGGTTTCTAACGCTGGGAGAAGAAAAACCAAGAGCTCCCAGATTCATGGGAGTTCTAAAAACTAGCCTGTGGAGTCTCGTAAAGAAGACAGGGCTAGACAAAGAACTCTAAATGATCTCGAGGACAAACACAATAGATCTGAAACGGTCGCGGTGTAGAGGCTTGTAGCACGAAAGTCCCTAATTTATAATCTATAATCTACTTTTGGGTTAAATACATATTGTGGAAACGACTTTGAGTTTTACTTTTCTGTATTATAATGACGAAGGGTAGTTTATGAAGCACTTTTCTATAAGACCTACTCTATTTTTTTTTTATTTCACTTCTTTCTGTCTTTTCTTTGACTACTAACCTTCGTGTCCTGGTAACCAAAATAAATTAAACGTAAACAAGTTGTGAAGAAATGCTTTCATTCAACTGCGCTAAGAAGAAAAACTACTAAATCCAACCCATCATTTCTCATATTTGATTTTCGTGATTTTTGCAACTTTTTGCCAAAAGGATGGTGCCGATATATTTTTGTCGTAATTTTCCTCATCCGAAACTGTCTGAAATTTCTATACGCTCTTCTCTTACCTCGACTTCGTGTGGACAGGATGGTACATTTTTCTGAAATTGAATTATACGACTATCTGCAGATGTTTTTTATTATACGGATTTTTCCGAATTCATTTTTGCGAGTTTTCGCATCTTCATCCGATGAAGAGGGGGTCCGAGGCCCCTGACCACCCTGACCAACATATTTTTTTTCGTCGTAATTTTCAATATTCGAAACCGTTGAAAATTTTTCGTAATTTCTACGTATTCTCCATCTAGGTTGCAGAGGAAGGCAGGGGAAAAACTTTTGGAAAATTTACTGACTCTTAGACATTTTTCTTTATTTTTACGGATTTTTCCAATTGTACTTTCGCCAGTTTTTCTTTCGCAAGTTTTATTTTTTCGAGAAGGGGGCGAGCCCTTCGATCGACATGACATTTTTTTCATTGCCGTAATTTTTGCCGTCTAAAACCGTCGAAAATGTTTTCTGATTACTATGCGTTTTTTGGCGTGCAGGAGGGGCTACATTTTCTGGAAATAATGTATTGTCATCTGAATTGAATCAACTTAAAATTTCATCCCCGTAGGAAAAGAGAAAGTGATTCTAATTCGACTTGTAATATTTGACCCAAACTAATACATAGGTATACACAAACTATGATTAGTAGTAATTCTATTAGCTGTGTTACTTTTTAACGCATGTTAATTTTCACACATATTTAATATCTGGTTATTCTGTGAAAAATATATAAATGTAGTGGTGTCTCTGCAAGCTGTATGGGCTATATGTGCAAGTTCACACATATTAACATATCTATTTATTCTGTAGATATTATATAAACGTGTTATAATCCAGTATATTTAGCTTTTGAGAAGAATCGATTGTAGCACCACCAAATTTGACACCATATGCTTAACTAGAAAAAAAAATGTTTCCCAAAATTTCAGGGGTCGAACACATTTTTTTTTAAATAAATAAATAGTTTTTTGCTGTAATCTTAAAAAGTATATGGTTCATCAAAAAACGGTTTGAATAGGGTGAAAGATGATTCAATTCTCTCCACAAGAATGATTCTCGGTCATTCCTTCAAAAATGCTCCCGTTTTCTCAGAAAACGTGATTGAACGCCGACATCAAATTTCAGGTTAACGCTGACCCGCCGCTGGAAGTTTTGGCGGAGCCGAATATTTGATTGGTCATAACTCTGCTAAAAATGATCGGAGAAGGAAAAGTAAAAGTTCATATCGTTACTGAAGACTCCTACCTTCTCATGCAAATATAATATGCAAGTAATTGGGTACCTAAAATGTGTTTTGTCGCACTTCACGAAGATGTTTGCGGATGATCCAAAAATTATGAATGATTTAGTAAATATGGAATTATTATACTAAAGCAGCAATCCATACCCTTTTTGGACTATATGCAATAATTTTAGAGTGGTGTGACAGGTCCCACTTATACATGCCAAAAAAAATCTTTGTTTTACTGCTGCCTCATTTTCAACTCACCTATAAAACCGGCATTCTCTTCAGTAAATGTTGAAAATAATCACTTATTCATATCCTGCAAATATGTTCAATAACACTATTGAAGTGCAAACCTCAAGCTTGAAATAACATACTTCATTTTTCATGTAGGATGTGTATGAGCGATTATTTTCAACATTTACTGAAGAAATTGCCGGGATTATGGGTGAGTTGAAAACTGAGGCAGGAGTAAAACCCAGTTTTTTCTTTGGCATGTATAAGTGAGACTTGTCTCAGTAGCCTTACATCGCTACATATGGTCTAAAGAAGGTACTGATTCCTGCTCCAGTATAATTATTTCATATTAACTAAAATATCCATGACTTTCGGATCCTCTGTAAATATAGTAGAAGGGTTTAACAAAGTTATGACAAATCTAATTTTCGGCCCTGCCTGAACTTACAGTGGCGGGTTAGCGTGAGCGTGAAATGTGACGTCGGAGTTAAACCACGTTTTCTAAGAAAACGAGCGTATTTCATAAGGTATTACTGAAAATTATTCTTGTGGAGAATTAAATTATCTCTCAACGTATCAAAATCGTTTTTTGATGAATCTTATATTTTCTGGAATAACAACAAAAAAAATATACTTTTTTTAAATGAATTTTTTTTTAGGTTTCACCCCTGAATTTTTGGTAAACAATTTTTTTTCTAATAATACATGATGTCGAGATGTCATGTGCCGAGTCTCAGAGTGCTACAATTCATTCTTCACTATTTGCTCGAGTTCGTCTGTCGTTACTGGATTATTACAAAATATGTTAAATAGGTAAAAATTAACATAAAGCTTACAGAATTACCACTATTGCGGGTTAAATTAAAGCTAACAAGGCCAGCCTTGTTGTCTTCCATATCTGAGGGTGGAACTTGACATTGGATATGCTTTGAAGTGTGCAGGATGCGTTATTAAATGATATTAAGAACTCTTGCTTCTCACTGCGAAACCAAGTTTTATTGTTTCATATCAGACAAATTTTGTTTTGACAATCATTATAATCAACACATTTTACGTTTTAGATATTCAATTTTCTGGATTCGTCAATTATTACATGCATATGGTTATATCTTACTAGAGAGTCGTTATAGAGCGATGAGGTAGTTTTAAGGTATTTCTTTTCCGATATTTATCAAAATAAAACTTTGAAATTGTCAGGTAACTATAAATGTTAGTTTGTTATTGAGTTATGCGGATAATTCGTAAAGATATATTTCACATAATTTATATGGTTTATTCAAATAAAAATATGTTTATGGCAAGTTGCTAGTTCGACCCTGTTTGGATGCCAGACAATAAAATGCTGAGTCATAATCACTTTGATACGATAATTCACTGTGGTATACGGTAATTTCTAAACCAAATAAGGATTTAATCTTCAAATAAGATAAACAACGGAGTTGTAACGAGCCGGTTAAAATATGCCTGCTATGTTTCGCCAAATATAGATATCTATTCGTTCATACGCATATTCTAATGATTTTTATGCTTCATGATAAGTATCAAAGTTTTTAAGAGGCCGTTATGGAATATATGGGAGAGAGATGAAAAAATAAGCTTGAGTATTCTTCAGGTTACTTACTTATTTAAAAAAAAAAAACATCTGCATTTGTGATTATAATTTTTCTCCTGGGTCTAAATATGACTTTTTTGCTATTTCGAGTTTTGAGCTCTCCTGCTATCATCTCGCTATTTTGGACATTTCTTGGTCTGGTCGGTAACTGGTCATTTCCATCTTTTTTTATCTGTACCTGTTCCTCTTTTTTTTGTTTTTCATCCAGCCTTCTCTTGCTCGGCAAACTGCAGATGGCAAAAGGCAAAACGAATTGGAAATAAATTTTCAAATTGAATCCTCCATTCTAATTAGTGCCACTGAAAATAATAATAAGTTCCTAAAATTAATTATATTAATTCACTGCAAGGTGAGCTTCGTTGCACTTTGAAAACACGTGCAACTCCTCAAGGCCAGTCAAAATTTTGTTAACATCGTTTTCCACAAATTTACATTCATCAAAACAATATTTGATATGGCATCTGGAAATGCACAATATTTCCCAGCGTTTTGTCAACCGGCGTAAACACCACAGTCAGAACGTTGTCCAAAACGTCAATCATGAGCCAATTTACTGCCAAAATACTTTTACTCACAGATTATTCTGGTATTACATTACGTGGACATGACACCTTGAAGGACAAGACCAACAATAAGTGGTCATTCATAAGGATCCAACTCATTCGATATACAGTGGCTCGTCACAGAAATTTTCGATGAGTGAAAATGATTCCTTGAAAAAGCTATTTTTGACAATTTCGTAGGCATTTTTTCTATGAGCATGAAGTTTATTGAACTCGGCTACCTGTAAATACACCTAAGCTTTATTTATAAAATTATTTTTATTTAAAGACCACCGGTACCGACATATGTTGTCCTGTATATCGATGTTTATGGATCCACAGCATTTTTTACCCTTTTCATGTTTCCCGTTTCATGTTTCCCGTTTCATGTTTCCTGTTTCATGTTTCCCGTTTCATGTTTCCCGTATCATGTTTCCCGTTTCATGTTTCCCGTTTCATGTTTCATGTTTCCCGTTTCATGTTTCATGTTTCCCATTTCATGTTTTCCGTTTCATGTTTCAATGCTGAAATGCGTAAGTACTCATTTCCTTCATTTGCAAACATCGAAAGATACTGAGACATTTCATTAATGTTTGATATACCAGTATCGGAAAGTATTTATCTTGGGTATGGTGGTTTCATGAGAGCGTAAAGAATAGCTTGCTATATGTTGAGAGAGCACGAAACTTATAACAACTTATAAAAAACATTTTGTAGTGGACCTAACTGTGACTTCAAACCATTCTCGAATTGACTTAACACACAAAAAAAAGTTCATCAAAATTGGTCCAGCCGTTTAGGAGGATTTCAGGTCCGTATGGATGCACAAAAGATTTTTATACAGTGTCCTTCATAAAGTTCGCATCATATGGGAAAAACTTTTATTAATAATTTATTTTGAAATTCGACTTGGGCGTTAAGTTGTGCTTGAAAAAATATGAAAAATGACCTACTTGGATGTGGACACGTGACTTTCGCTACCTGTCAAAAGTCATTTTTTTTCAAAATTATCGCTGAAAATAGGCTTATTTATTCGAATTTCAAAAAATTTTGAAGGAAAAAGTTGTTTCTTTTTCGATTTTACACCTCCATCTCGAATTTGAACGTTCTATTGCAACTTTCACCTTTTGGCATTTTTTTGATAATTACGAAATTTCTGTAACATTAAAAAAATCGTAACTTCCACCAAACTGTTTTATACCACTAGCTCTAATGTGCAACTAACTTTCAATCACGAATCATCAACAAAAATATGTTTTTCTCAAGAAAATGAGAATTACTGCTTAACATTTCTGTTATGTTTGATGCAAAGTTGACGTATTTTCAAGCATGTAGGATAAGAATTCATATAAGTGGATTTTTTCGGTATTAAAATGATACAAAAGTCATAATTCAAAACATCATAAAACTTCTTCACGTATCCAACCAAAGTTTATGACTTTTCACGATACAAATCTTAAATTAAATTCTTACTACTCCGGCTACGAAACTTTCATCAATTTTGTGAAGTAGGCTTTGGAAACAAATGAAAAAGGTAGTCAATGGAGACAATTTCATATTAAGCATTGTTTGACAGTTAAATACGCAGTTCAATACGTTTGATTCAGAAAAACGTAATAATGTTATCTGTACAAGAAAAAATTGAGATTGTTTTAATGTGTGGAGAAAGTACACCGCATCGACAAGTCGCTGAAGATTTTAATATACGACACCCAGGAAAAAATATACAGCAGTCTACTGTTAGTAGAATTTTGACAAAATTCAAAAGTACTGGTTCAGTTTTAACTGATTTCAAAAAACCACATCAGCCTTCGAAAAACATTGAGGAAGTGCAATTAAATGTTTGTTTGGATGTTGTACAACACGGAAAGTCCAGTATTTCTCAAATTAGCAGAAGAACGAATGTAAGCGAGAGCAGTGTATTGAGAATTTTAAGAAAAAATAGATTCAAGCCCTTCAAGCCGAAATTTATTAATACCCTGAAGGAAAGGGACTTTGATGTCCGTTATGGGTTTTCAGCTTGGTATCAGGGAGAATGTGACGAACATTACAGATTTCCATATAAAATATTGTGGACCGATGAAGCAACGTTCACTTCAAATGGAACTGTTAGCTCACAAAATTGTAGGTGGTGGTCTCAGGAAAACCCTAATTTTATTATTGAATGTCGCGACCAGTACTCGTTTAAAACGAACGTTTTTTGTGGTATATTGAATAATCAAGTTATCGGGCCATATTTTTTCAGAGAGAACTTAAACGCTGCGCGATTCTTGAATTTTTTAAGAAATGAACTAAGTGAAGTTGTAGACAATATGCCCCTTCAAATTATTCAAGATTTGTGGTTTCAGTTGGATGGTGCACCTGCTCACAATTCCACAGAAGTAAGAAATTTTCTTGGTGAAATGTTTAGAGGTAAAATAATTGGCAACAATTGGGAACATCATTGGCCACCTCGTTCTCCTGACTTAACCCCACTGGATTTTTTCATGTGGGGTTATCTGAAGCAGCAGGTATACAAGCACCGGCCATTCAACGATATTGACCATTTGGAGCAGACCATTCGAGAGTGTGTAGCGAATATACACCCACAGTTCATCAGAAATGCAGTAAAAGATGTACACAGAAGAACCATGTTATGTATTGAAAGAGAAGGGCGGCATACAGAAATGTAAAGTTGAGTGAGGCTCAGAAAATTCTAACTCATAATTTGTGTTTTTTATTAAATAAGTTTGAATTTTTCATGTTTGACTTTATTTGCATTCTAGAATTCTTAATTGAGTGAGGTTGACAATATTTTTTTTGTAAGTTTGTTTAAATATATTTAATTTTTATCATAGATTACCAATTTCATTTATCTCCATAGCCTACTTCACAAAATTGATGAAAGTTTCATAGCCGGAGGGGTAAGAATTTAATTTGAGATTTGTACCGTGAAAAGTCGTAAACTTTGGTTAGACACGTAAAGAAGTTTTGTGATGTTTTGAATTATGACTTTGGTATCATTTTAATACTGAAAAAATCCACTTAAATAAATTTTTATCCTACATGCTTGAAAATATGTCAACTTTGCATCAAACATAACAGAAATGTTAAGCAGTAATTCTCATTTTCTTGAGAAAAACATATTTTTGTTGATGATTCATGATTGAAAGTTAGTTGCACATTAGAGCTAGTGGTATAAAACAGTTTGGTGGAAGTTACGATTTTTTTAATGTTACAGAAATTTCGTAATTATCAAAAAAATGCCAAAAGGTGAAAGTTGCAATAGAACGTTCAAATTCGAGATGGAGGTGTAAAATCGAAAAAGAAACAACTTTTTCCTTCAAAATTTTTTGAAATTCGAATAAATAAGCCTATTTTCAGCGATAATTTTGAAAAAAAATGACTTTTGACAGGTAGCGAAAGTCACGTGTCCACATCCAAGTAGGTCATTTTTCATATTTTTTCAAGCACAACTTAACGCCCAAGTCGAATTTCAAAATAAATTATTAATAAAAGTTTTTCCCATATGATGCGAACTTTATGAAGGACACTGTATATGAAGATGATATTTATTTAACACACCGCTGAGAATATTGTGTACACTAATTCCCAAAAACCGTAAGTAATGCCCTAATACCCAAGTAATTCCCGAGTAATACCCAGTAATTTCCGAGTAATACCCCCCAAGTAATGCCATTAGTGCCCGTCAAAAAAGTAAGAAAAATATAAAATCGTGTCTTAATGTTCGGTTTGTTATCAAGTCGGATGACCTTTTTTTTTTCATTGCACAATTCGGATTTCTGCTGCTGCTCTCTCAGTTTTCAGACATTTCCTATTCCCATGTTTTGATGACCTTTTTTTTTGCCCTTCACTGATTATTATTATGTAGTTATTGTTCTCTCACTTCCGAATAATTCCTGTAATACCCATGTAATACTCGAGTAATACCTCCCTTTCCCGTGTAATGCCCAATAATTCCTTACTAATTCCTCTAATGTCCGAGTAATACACCAGTAATACCTGTAATGCTTAAGTAATGCCCCTAATTCCCAACTAATACCCGAGTAATGCCACTAATTTCCGATTAATACCAGACCAATGCCACTAATACCCTCGACATGTACACCAAAATTTCCCAGCGGTTTCCCTCTCGAGAGAGCATTACAATTTCTCCTCGACTAGCTCAAGGAAGGGATATCGACGTACGCTGTGTACGTTGTGTCGCATTGCCACGTGGTCCGTTAATGCGTCGGGTGGGGTAACAGGAGGGGCGCACAGCAGTGCGTCTCTCTTGTTTATGTGGTATCATCATATATTATCATTGCGTTCCTTGTTGCTCGTGTAGATTTCTGTCTATACCTTAGATAATTTGTTTCCGATACTGTATGTACAAAATTGAACACCTATAAAACACCATTAATTGAATACCAAATCTTTCCAATAAAACTTCCTACGCAACAATCTCACAACCAACACAAAAACATCAATTTCAAAATTTCATTTTATGGCGAAGTAGGTGACGAATGCGCTGGCAGCAGATTTCAACTTATAAAAAACATTTTGTAGTGGACCTAACTGTGACTTCAAACCATTCTCGAATTGACTTAACACACAAAAAAAAGTTCATCAAAATTGGTCCAGCCGTTTAGGAGGATTTCAGGTCCGTATGGATGCACAAAAGATTTTTATATATGAAGATGATATTTATTTAACACACCAAGGTGAATTGAAATAATTGAAAAAATAATTTGTAGGTTGGCTCGGGCCCTGGACCCAGGGGACCACCCAGCACCACCCTTGTGGGGGCCATGCATCTCTGACACAGGGTTGGAAGTCATACATTTGCATGTAACACAAAAATTGTAATATTTTCTAAATGGGTACCTAATGTTAACGAAACAGTCTTTATTTGTTTCCAACCTAGAATAAACACACTTTCAATGTATTAATGACGTTGCTAAACAAATAACATTGGCGCTAATAATGTAAAAGAAAAATAATACTTCCACCCCGGACTCCCCTACATGGCACAATTTACCAGGTGAGGAACTTGACCGAAAATTATTTTTTTCTCCGACAGTGCGTAAACTGTGAGTACAGTGATACTTTTTCGCACAAGTGTGAAAAAAACCTGTGCGTAAAATCATCAACATTGCGTGAAGTAATTTTAACACGCTGTTCATACAATCATGCATTTTTGAAAAATACAGTATTTTGCGTCAAATAACTCGAAAGTCATCATGATAATACGACAACTCTTCATAACATAAAACATTCAAATTATTGATGCAATTGCAACAGTTGCAACTGTCGAAGGAAAAACTTTGTATGATACACTTCGTAAAGGACTTTTTTCTATTTGGAGTCTAACATGAAGTCATTATGAAACCCAAATTCGTATCGAAATGGCATCTATTTCTATACACATTTAGAATTTTTTCGAGATTGGTAGCATCAACTGTCAGATGAACGTCAGACAAAAGGGATGGGATTTTCAGATATTAAACAAAGAAGAAGAATAACCTTTTCTTTGAAATTGTGAAATTTCTTTCCTTAAATGAACGAGATTTTTTGATTAACAAATCATTCAGAGCCGTTTGAGCAATTACTCCCAATTCAGGACGGGTGCAACTTTAGTTTTCTTCATCAGTCATTTGAAAATACCAATTTATTGATATTTGCATTCAAAATTTAAATAATTTATGTGTACAAATGAATAACCTCACAGCCTCCTTCAAATTATAAATATTTCATCAACGTTACCAACCCGATATTTTTGACATTATTTATTAATATTAAATCCAATTTTTTCCAATAAAAAACTACAAGAAAATGCCATATAGAAAAAATAGTATATGAAACACGTTTTATGAGACACATTGTAGCACTTGTTCTTTTGGAGCACTCCTCGCTTCGCTCGTCATACTCCAACCAACGCGTGCGACAAAATGGTGTCTTATAAAACTTGTATCATAATATTCTATTTTCTACGACCACATGGAAATATGCCCATTTTATGGGCTTTATTCATGAAGGAAGCGGGCCGATTGTAAACACTTTTTCATTTCTACATCGCGAACTGTACTGTAATGATCATTTCAGTACAGGATATTTCATTTCCCACGACTTTCGTGAACTACTAGAATGTCATTTTTATGATCATAGATAATATAAGATCGAATCAAGTTTATTAACGTTCGAATAATTTGACATTTCACATCAATGATTAATCGAAAATGTGTAGTAATAGTCAGGATTATTTGACATTGACACCGCTAATTTCAATATAAAGACTGATGAAAATCGAGTTCTATATTTTTGAATAGTTGGCAGGAAGTATCAATAGCAGTTAATTCCATCATATATTATGTAAGCTCGTAGCAGCGATGATGATTTGGATAGTGGGGGTGAGGGTTCTTTTTCTTTTATGAAATCGATTTTTATTATAATTTTCTATATTTGTATCTTCAATTCCTTTTTTATAGTCTAGTTCCAAAATTGTAGATAGTGACTCATCATACATTTTCAGGTTTTTACGGGAGTTGAAAGCGCGGGGGGATGTGAGAAAGTGGCAAAGTAAAACTTGATTTGAAACCTAAATACCTAGCTAATTTCTGTTCCATTTCTTGTTCTTCTTCATATGAATTATGAACCGTACAACCTATGAGTCACTATCTACAATTTAGGAACTAGACTATAAGTTATGCTATTTCATGTTCATTGTACAATATACTATTTTCTACGATACTTTTTCGCACAAGTGCGTAAAAAAATCTCCTGTGCGTAAAATCATCAACATTGCGCAAAGATTTCAACACGCTGTTCATACAATTATGCATTTTTTAATACAGTATTTTGCGTCAAATAACTCGAAAGTCATCATTTGATAATACGACAACACTTCATAATACTAAAAATTTTGTATGATACACTTTAGTAAAGGATTTTTTTCTATATGGAGTCTAAAGTCATTATGAAACCCAATTGCGTATCGAAATGAGTATTTCGATGCGCATTTTCTCGAGATTGGTAACATCAACTGTCAGATGAACGCCAGACAAAAGGGATGGGAATGGAATGGGAATTTGAAAATTATGTTTCTTATTTACTTCCAATAATGTAAGTATCTTATAGTCCTTAATATTCTCAATATCCTCAGTTTTAATTCGCTTATATTCGTAATCGCTTATGTATGGGTTCTTTTGAAAAGAATGAGAAATCTTATACACCTATGGAGTATAGTTATGGTAAGACTGAACAAATAAATCTAATCTAATAAAACAAAAAGACTGGTTCAGTTTGGAGTCCACAATTGTAATATTGTTTAGTAAATTGTTAGTAAATTTGTGAAACTTGTGAAATTGTAAATTATAAAATGTCAAATTTGTTAAAATATAAGTTTCATACTGTTATATAATATAATAAAATTGTTAGATTTTAAACTGCTAAATTTGAAAATTTCTAAAATTCATAAAATTGTAAAAATGTAGAATGTGATAAAAATGTAAATGTTCAATTATATAATAGTAGAATTGTTATTAGATCTGAGTCTAGTTTTTCCAACTTGAGTCAAAGGCTCTAGGATTTGTTTATTCATCTTCCTGGTCGCTCTTGTTCTTGGAGTAGTTTGATTCCCTTCAAGTGTTGTGAAGGTTTCTCGTTCACTTGTTGTTCCAATCGTTTTTTCTTTGGGGTTTCCAGGTAATTTTGGAATGTGTTCAGTTGAATCAGTGATTATGCAAAGTTGTTGTTGGAGGAGGACTTTTATTTCTTTGGGATAGATTATTTTATTGTTTATCCAACATATGACAGTTATGACTGTTATTATTAATGTCATTATAGACAAGTTTAGTATCAAATAACACACTAGTGTGCCATACTTCATCCATCACTAGTCAGTTATGGATTATAACTCACTAGTGTGTTATTTGATAGTTTACCTGTCTAAAATGACATTATTTATGACAGGCATAACTGTCATGTGCTGGATAAAACATTGTGTGCCACTCGTATGTTATGTTTCCTAAGTCACTTGAGAATTTATACCACTCGGACTGATGGCCTCGTGGTATAAATCTTTCTCGCGTGACTTATTTTCAGGGGTAATATAATAAGTGGTATGATTATTACCGATAATTTTTTGGAATATTAATGAATTGCAATCCCAAAGCTGAAAATACAACGAGTCCGCAGGACGAGTTCTTGCATTAAGATTGCCAATGAATTGATATTCCAAAAAATTATAGGTTTTTAATCATACCACGAATTATATTTAGGACGACAATATATCGATTTGAAATAAAGAAAAATCGTGTCACATGGTAATTGATGCTTTACTTCTAGCCGTATTCAACGGATTACTCTATTCCACGGCCTCATCTATGATACCAATGGACATTTGTCCTCAACGATCGCTCATATTGATAAATAAAGATAACTAGTCAATACACATAAATTTGACGTTTATAATTTAAATCATTATTTTCACTTGACATATAGTAAAACAAAAAATAAGTAGGTTGATCACCGTGAAAATACAGCGACAAGCTATATTTTCACTGTAGTTCCGATTCTATTGGCTGAATTTCAAAATTTGAAATCCACTGATTGGTTGTTAAGCAAGGAAATATATTGTCAACATAACACACTAGTACCATAATTTTATATTTCTGAAAGTGGTTTTTACATAAACCATTTGAATTTACATATATCCAATAAGACGTTTTCATTGAATCGATATAGTTTGCATGTAGTTTTTGTTTACTCCCTTTAGAGTAATGTAATATTTCAAGTGAGTCTCTATACCAACAAGGAATACCAAAATCATTTCAAATCATTATGACTGCATAACATACAGATCCTAACTTACTTTACTTTAAAATGTTATCACAGATATTTTTCTTCAGATCTGTTTCCAATAATTTTTCTTACTTGAAGCCGATTATCGATTTCATTAATGACAAAGATGGAACTTGTTTTTGAGTTGCATTAGTCGAAGTAACCCCCTGATTCTGTAGGTAGTGTTGAAGTTTTTACAGCAGTATCCACCTCAGACAAATACTTTGATAAATCGAAAGACTCTGCTGTAACCATTTTAAATGTGATATTTTCAATGCATTTCATTTATATATCTTTGCATATCTTTAGTGAAATCATGTTTGAGATATCAATTATTGGCAAATATTTTATATCATTTCATTTCAAACGAGCGTTGGATTTTTCAATTATATTATTCGAACATCAGGGTTTTTTTCGTTACTTAAACTTGTTTAGTTTTCTTCACAACAAATTATTCACTGGAATGCAAGAATACGAAATCCAAAATAAACTGCTCCAGATTTCATTGAAACTCTTGAAAACCTGCAACAACTTCTATAAATATAAGGTGTCTAGTCACCTATATGTCGTCAGACTCATAACGGCCACGCTAAAAGATGAAGGAAATAAATACTGGTAAGATTTTGCATTTTCAAGAGAAGGCTATACCATACTCTTCATATTCATTCATATTAAGAATTTTCCATGAATAAATTGAAAAGTTTTCATAATATATAGGTAGGTACAAAGACACAATGATTGATCATGTAATATTTTTTATTTAATTCAACTGTCCTTTCACTTCAGCATACCATAACTCTATTTTAAATACGATACTAGAACGCAAAATTGAAAACAACCTTTAAAAACTTATTTTGGATATATATGGGTTTGATTTCATATTTGATACCTCCACTGATTTTCAGTTGCTTTTTCAAATAATATTTTAAGGTATTCTGATAAAACTGTTACCCATTTTTATTTTTCGAGATAATCAAATATTCAATAGTGAATTTTGAGTTGAAAAAATGAGAGGCGTTTACGTATAATAACATTTTCAATTTTTTTTACTTTGTTTCTATATAAAAATAACTAAAACGTCATCTACACATACAATAATTCTCTTGCATATTTCGGTGATTCCCAAGTTTTGGAAAATAGGTTATAGAGCCAATCACGCAATATTTCAAGATTTAAAAAAAAATCATCATTATACAAAATTGTCTTTTTCATTGATTCAATTTGGTCAAGTCAAAAAGCCTTGTAACGCAAAATTCAGGTCAAGAATATATCTCTGCTTTTGGACAATTTTCATTGAGATTCAAAAAGCGGTTGATCTTTATTAAAACAATCATTGCAACCTTTGCTTCAATTAGACAAATTTATTTTGAAGGTCAAACAATTGAGAACGTGGGCCTAGGTTGAATGTACCTCCTACCTGCAAAGTCTGACCCAGGTTTATCTGATTTTGGTGTCATTATGTTCCATGTTATCATCTAGTGATTAAATGTAACAATTTATTGCAAGTAATGGCTTTTGAATAGTACTTTACTGGAATGGGATGAAATGAATAAAAATATATCAACAAATAAATATCATTATTAATGAATTATAATCCTTGTCATGAAAAGGATGGGCCTAAGTTGCATCAAATGGTGGTAGTGGAAAGACATTGACCAGTCTATTTTTGAAAGCACTCAGGATAACATAGGATACCACTCCGTATTTTTCATATGCAGATAACATTATCTTGCATAATAGAAGTTTAAAAAATACATCAACACTTCGTCCATGCTTCTCCATCAAAAAAGACTTATCAGTGTTGCCCATAACAGGTCAGATATTGTGTCGACATAAGCTATATTTTCACTGTAGTTCCGATTCTATTGGCTGAATTTCAAAATTTGAAATCCACTGATTGGTTGTTAAGCAAGGAAATATATTGTCATAGTATTTTTTTTCAATTTGCCGACAAACCAGCAACTACGTGGCATGTGTCAAAATTGATTTTCAGGTTATCGGACATGCACAAACTTTTCCCCAGATTTTTTTTTCAATACCCTAGTAATAAACTCTTTTCCATATGGTACACCTCATCCTACAACTGCAAGAGATGGAGTGAAGCACCTCGGTGGGGGCAGGTTCCTTTGAGATGGTTGTCGAGACAATGCCAGCTCAGTTCATAGTTTTTGAGGTTTATTATCATAGGATTCAGCACTGAATCGTACAGTTGAAAAGAGGAACTCATTCGCCTTCTGAAGTCCGTAGCTCGCAGTCAAATATTTTGATCGAACTACTTTGAACTGGCGTCATTTCTGTAGGTTTCTTTGAAAACTCTGGGTTCCTTTAGAATTGTTTCGAGCAAACAAATAGAAATTACGTCATTTCAAGGCAGTTTGATCAAACCTAGAGTTTAATTTGCCAGCGCCAAAGCAGCACCACTTGTATGTACATTGTGTTAATGTACAGTTGGCATTTCTTAGGGAATACCTCCTCCAAATTCCTCATGTCATCGAGGTTTACCAAGCACGTCTTCCAAGAAAGTCCCCATTATTCTCCATTATTCTTTCAAAAGTGGCTGGAGCGTTACAAAGTCCGAATAGCTTAACGGTTAATTGCCACAGCCCTGAGCCGACGGTGAAAGTTGTTTCCTCTCGATCTTCTGGAGCCATTTCTACCTGCCAATATCTGCTCTTCAAGTATAGGGTTGAGAAGATTTTAGAGCCAGCTAGTGTATCCAGGGTGTCATCTATTCTAGGTAACGGGTCTTCCTTTGTCACGTTATTCAGTTGTCTGTAGTCTACGCAGAATCGTGTTGATCCGTCTTCTTCTTTACCAGTACAACTGGAGATAACCAGGGGCTGTCGGATTGTTCGATTACTCCCTCTTTCTACATATCGCTGATTATTTTGTCAGCCTCTTACTTCTTGGCAAGAGGGAGTCTGGCTGATTGACAAATTGGTCGGGCATCCCCAGTATTAATTTTGTGCTGGACCACTTCGTTCTACCTACCCCCTTTTCCTTGTCTGTTGTCAAAGACGTCTTGGTATGTCCTCACTAAGTCTTTTAACCTGGGCTGTTGTACCGGTTTTATGCCTCTCGGTGATATGGCAACTAGCTTTTCTAATTCTGCGGGTAGATTGTTGGCTTGGCTAATGATACCGCGTACACCACAGAAGAAATTGGCGAGCAGTGGCCTAAAGTTGTTCCCTTTTTCAAGGTCACTGGATGGTAATTGACATTCATGACCCTTACTGGTATAAGTTCATCTGCGCGCAGTAAGGTCTTTCCAAGTTCAATTCCTCGTCCAATTTTGTCATCATGAAGCTCGAGCTGGAACATCACTACAGTCCGGCTTCTCGCTCCACCATCCATGCGAGCCTTCAGAATGGTTTCAGCCCTATCGGGTATGCTCGTGTCTTCAGCCTTCATCTCTTCCGTGGAGTACCCTTTAGAATTCATCATGTCCATTTCAATAATAAATTGAGATAGAGGAGAGAAGAAATCCACATCAATGATTATTTAAATATACACATGTATTCGACGTGTGGTGTGTACAGTTTCCAGACAGAACCGGTTGTTATCCCAAACATGTATACCTAATTGGAGGGAAACTCGTTGATTCGTTCAAGCGTCGTTTGAGATGGTGGAGGTGGGGTAGTTTAGGTAGATCTCAGCATTCACGCCAGGCACTCGGACATTGACAATATCACCAAAATGTATTGTGTGATGTTCAAAATCATCAATCGAATAAGTCAGTACTAAAATCAAGGAATGGGTGTATTAGCTATTGTTTCTGTGCATTGATATAATTATTTCACTGTACAGAACACTATTGAATGCTTTTGTTTCCTTTTTATATGGCAAATGTTAATTGAGTAAATTATTTTATCGTAACATTATTCATGACATCACATTATTGTGATTGACATGGTAACCTTATTATAATGATTTCGTTAATTATACAATCACAAAAATATACTGATTTCAATTACGTTCGGTTATTGCCTCAAGAAAAAATACGTTGTGTCGATGATGTTCAAGTAAGTCCAATATTTTTTTTCTGTGTAGGAGTCCGTGTACCGTAGAATTCTATAGTCGACATTTACAGGGTGTTAATTAAGTACGTTGACTTCTTCGGGAGGTGATTCTTCGAGAGTTTTCAGAACGAAAAGTTCATATAAATATATGTCCCAAACGGCTTGGTTTTCGATATACAGAGTGAAAAATATACATTTTTTTTTCAAGATTTTTTGGAGTTAACTTCTACATTTTCGACAATAATGGGTTCAAATTGGGCAAGTACAATCTATTCAATAGTACGCACGATACAAAATAATTCAATTCTCAAATAATTCACAGGGTCCTCCTTTTTTCAAGCCTTGATCAACCCTTCAGAATTTTTCAGCCGTCACCGACATATTATGATACAGGAATAGTCAATGTTGTTTCATTTAACATCTTTTTGTTCGCTTGAAGTTTTTCATTTACTGGTACGGTTTAAGAGCTACAATGAAAATATTTTCCAGTACGGCATAACATAAAAGAAATTTGAGTAGCAAATATTCTCACAAACTTCGAAGGGTGATTTCTTCAAAGTTTTCAGGACAAAAAGTTTATATAAACATATGTCCCAAACGGCTTGGTTTTCGAGATACAGGGTGATAAAAATAATTTTTTTCAAGATTTTTTGGCTTCGATATTTTCGACAATAATCAGTTCAAATTGGGCAAATACAATCCATTCAATAGAACACACGATACAAATTTATTCATTTCTTAAATAATTCATAGGGTCCTACTTTTTTCAAAGTCAAGCATTGTTTTTATTTACTTGTACGGTTCAAGACCAAAAATAAAAATATTAATACAAACATTTTCCAGTGTCCCATAACATTAAGAAAATTCGAAAATGAAACATTCTCAATTACTGTAAATTGAAAAAAATATTTTTTCAGAATTAGAAAAATCTACGATGAATATTAGATTCAATATCTTCCTGTACAAGATTACCTATTTTGTTTTCGCGGAAGCTTTTGAATTTGTTACTCACAGAATAACTTAGATCAAACAATTTTTATTCATCGTAGATTATTCTAATTCTGAAAAAAAAATTGTTTTCAATTCACAACAATTGAGAATGTTTTATTCTGAAATTTTATAATATTATGGGACAATAGAAAATGTTTGCATTAAAATTTTCATTATAGCTCCTGAACCGTACTCCAAGAAAACAAAAAGATGATGAAAAATCATTGATTATTCTTCTCTCACAATCTCTCACTCGTGACAGAAACAGAACTCTGTAGCGTTGAACAGGTTTTGAATTATTATGTATCGTACGTACTATTGAATGGATTGTACTTGCTTATTTGAACTGATTATTGTCGAAAATGTCGAAGTTTACTCCAAAAAATTTTGAAAATAATTTATTTTTGTCACCCTGTCTATTGAAAACCAAGCCGTTTGGGATATATGTTTATATGAACCTTTCGTACTGAAAACTTTATGGTAGCTCCTGAACCGTACAAATAAATGAAAAACTACCAGAGAACAACATTGATTATTTCTGTCTCATAATATGTCAGTGACGGCGGAAAAAAAATTCTGAAGGGTTGAACAAGGCTTGACTCTGAAAAAAGGGAGACCCTGTGAATTATTTGAAAAATTAATAATTTTTTATCGTGCATATTATTGAATGGATTGTACTTGCCAAATTTGAACTGATTATTGTAGAAAATGTCGGAGTAAACTCCAAAAAATCTTGAAAAAAATGTATATTTATCACCCTGTATCTCGAAAACCAAGCCGTTTGGGACATATGTTTATATGAACTTTTCGTCCTGAAAACTTTCAAAGAACCACCTTCTGAAATCTCATGAAATCAACCATAATGACTTTTTTTGTCGATATGAGAATTCTATGATACACGGAATCCCACCGCTGTGTGGTATCGGCCGAATGTCGCTAAATTATTACACCCTATTTTGAAAACTATTTTCTCGATTGAAGACTTTATTATTATTACAATATTCTGCTTCTACATTTTCATAAAATTCTTCATCTCGTGGACGTTATTGAAATTCGCATACGAATCTGAAACAACTTTTTTTGATATAAGTAGATAACCACTATGTAAATTGATGAGCAGATTATATATATATATGTACAAAAATAGCCTACAATTATTGAGGTAGGCAAGGCAGACAGCAAATCTTGAATAAATATTATGAACTCCAAAAATAGTTCTCGTTGAACAAGATCTGCGTAAATAAATTGATAAAATACTAAATAATCATTTATGGTATCAAAATTTCGTAAGAACATAAAACAACACAAATAAACATCTATTCCCGTCTAATGTTGGTGTTGATATTTATGAGATCAGATGCGATATTTACTTAAAATAAACAAATTACGAAATACGACTCATTTACATGCATTGCATCGAGGTTGAAAGACAATAAATTGTATTTTCGATTCACCTGAATACTTAATATTGTTGAACTATTACATTAACGTTATTTGTTCTAATGGAAAAAACAATTTGAATAATGTAAATTGGATGTAGTTTTTAGCAATCCAGCAAACAGAAAACGCCACTTTAATGCGAGAAATAATGAAGAGAAGACCAGAAATAATGAAATTGCATCCACCAATTTGGAACTGAATAAAGCTTTTTATCGTGTCTACAAAGAATGCAAACCAACCCAGTCGACAAGACTATTATTTTTCATGAGGCGATCGAAGTTACTCACGAACATCAAGTAACAGTAAGCTCATATTTCATTCATTAGAATCCAACAATTCCATCAAAGCTACTTCAAATTCAACATCCTGCAGTATACTTTCAAATTCCTCACCAATGTGTTTCAGTGGAAAAGAGTCAGTCATTGCATCAATGATTATTCTAGAGGACGGCACTCACTGCATGATTCTATAAAAACGCTTGATCTCGTTGGATTGATAAATTCTGGTTCTTGCTTCATGAACAACGTCCCAGTGTTTATCAAATACAAGATAGTTGCTGGAGTATTTGACAAAGGATGCCTACGTTGAGGACCCATATACAAGTACCACAAATATGGAGGGTCGAAATCGAAACTTTTGCGAAGGTAATCAATGATATATGGTCGGAAGATTCGCAGGATAGAGTGGTGAATACAGACACCTAGAAGAATCAAATTCTGAGATTTTCACCTCGCTTAATCGAATTCTCCTAGCAAGATTATCAGGAATATATACGATATCTGCATGATGATATCAACAGAATGACTCAGAAGCGCGAACCATTCCTGGAAGAGATTGATGATAACAGTAAAATGGCTCAAAAGTTATGGTCAATTTATATGAGCATGAACAACTCCAAGATTGTACATTACTTTGTTAGTCAGCTGAAATCTACATTGAAATACATACTGTGGTTACTTCACTTTTGATCCATTCTGTGTTGTTTCCTTGGCGATACTACAACAAACAGATTGGATTTTTTCACGAGAGAGGATGGATGGTGAAAAAGTGCACAGAATTTCTATCGTTCATTAAACTTCGTAATATTTTAGTAACCCATCTGGAAAGAATTTTTACAACAGGGAGACCCGAATGAAATTTGATGTGATTTTTGATTTTCCTTCAGGAAAGATGGAACTTGAGCAACCGACAATGTTAACCAGCTGTCGCACCCCTACGAACCGGCACCTTTCAGGAGTCGAAACTTGTGCGAGCCAAGGATTAACGAGGTCCTACCTTTCTACGTGCGAGTCCTAGCACTTCCTCGGGCCATCAGAAAAAAATTCTGCTGTCGCTACGCTTCGAATCCACGTCCGCAGCTATAGAGATCAAAAGATCGGTGCTTTACCCCTCGGCTACTTGGCCCTTTTTTTCAATTCATTATAATATTGGAACATTGAAAAACGAACGATACAGAATAATCCGATCAGTCCGACGTAAATACCGAACCCGGTTTTTGATAACACGTCCTATAGTCGAGGTAACCACATGTGATTTTCAGTAGGCTCTTCCAAAAACACTATCATCATGGTTCACGGTTTTGGAATAAAGGACTAACTGGTGGGGAGCTAGTGCATGTTGCAAATTGCGTTCTTCTCAGAATATAGCGTTCGCTCTCGGATTTTCATCACCATAAAAAATTCCTGTTGATAGAATTGATCTTTAAACTGGAAATATGTTTTTCACTACAGAGTTGTTGAAGTTCTATGATGGATGGGTGATTACATTTTATTTTCTATTCCTTTGGTATAATTATCTTCTTCGTCCTAAGCTAAACTCATTTTTTGATAAGGATCCTTACTTCTCCTCTACAAAGAGATAATAATTGGCCAAAACAAAAATTCTCAACCGGTATGATTCAAGATTTATAATGAATTTCGATGGATATCAATTTTTCGGATGTCTATAAAAGATACGATCAAGTTTGAAAATTATTGATGAGCTGATTTCATTACAAATATAGCATATTCTTCAACAAGAGATGAAAAAAACGTATTTCATCTCGAGTAGGAAATGCTATTATTTCTACGATAGATGTTGTTTATAAAATACCGGATTACAATTTTTGGGACTCAAATAGTATTTAACATTATCAAACGAAGTTACGTTCGTTTGCTGATTCCAGTGCCAAGTAGTGAAATTAACTGTCATCAGTGTCAAAAATCCATTTTTATCTTCAGAGTGAAAAACTATTACTTTCATGTACGGTAAAACTATCATTTCCGTAAACATGAGTAGAAAAATAATTATCCTCATTTTATTTTGAATCAAGATGGTCCGGATGTGTTGTATTCAAATCGGCTTGTTTAGTTATCAGTAATTGTTGTGATTTCCATAATTAAGCAGAGAATTCAATAATCTAATGTGATAATAATTCAAATCGAACTTATTATTAAATTTTGGATATTTATATGCCACCAGAAAAGGTATTGGAACAGGAAAAATCGTTTTCAATTATTATTTTCAATGTAACACTAATTCATAGTGATGGAGAAAATGTGTTTGAGAATCTTTTCAAAGTTTTTCCTAGGAATTGGTCTTTCAGTTATATTTGATGAATTTATATGATGTTGATTAATGAATAAGTAGTCTTGTGGACAATTTTATGATGTATTGTAATAATTAATTCTTTCTTTGCAGATCATAACGCTGGAAAAACGTTTGAAACTCTCATCAAACGCTGATTAAATGGTGAGTAAATGTTTAGCTCTTTAACTCTGTGTGGATTCTTTATTGGTGTAGTTCTAAATCAACTGTTGAATCGGTATATTTTTGAAAATGTCAGGTCCCATTGTATACTCATCGACATCTTTGTTGTTGAAAATTCCATGAAAATGTTTGAGAAAATTCTAAAATGTTTCGATTTCATTTCTTCAAAATGTAGAAGCTCCAAAAAATATCTATTTCTCTAAACGATTTCCATTGTTCACTTGAATTCATAATAGTCTTCGGTTGATTGGAAAGATAAAGTGCAGCAATAGTATATTGTACAATGAGCATGAAATGGGTAGGTACGCTCGTTCTACAAAATTTCATATACCTACGAGTGGGAAATGCGTCATTTCATGCAAATTGTACACTATACTTTTTCTACGACTATCTGAATCATAAGCAAATCAGCAATATTTTTAATAACACTTTTTATCATAAATTTTCCTGCCGTCATGATTCCCATAATACCAAAAAAGAAATTGAAGATACAAATATTGAAAATTATAATAAAAATCGAACACTAATCGATTTCATAAAAAAATGGTTTATTTGGGATTTGTATCCCCACTATCCAAATCCCGATTGTTCCCTCACTCATCACTCGGTGATAGGAGCTCACATAATAATATGATGAAATCAACTGCTATAGAAACTTGCAGCCAACTATTCGAAAATATTGAATTCGATTGTCATCAATCTTTATATTGAAATAGGCATATTTCCATGTCGTCATAGAAAAATCCCGTTTTCTGTGATTTCTGAGTGAATATCAGCTGCGAAATAGATTTATTCTTTATTCATACGTGTCCATATGCGATGAATCCGTCACAAAACAGATAAAAAGCACGAGAACTAACACCCAACACAATACCCTGTGGGACACCATTTTCATTTATAGTGTTGTTTCTCAGGTAATAATGAAAAATTGGATTATATAATAACTTCAGAAATTGTTTTGTTAGTGTTAAAGTTTCATTTGTGATGGGTTTTCTCTTTTGTTAGCAGCAAACAGAAGTGCAAGCTTCATTACTATAATTATAATTGAGTCAATAATCTGGTTGAATATTTTGTTGATATAATGATTCAAATATTTTCTCATGGAGGTTATGATCAAGCTGTTCACTGAGGATTGATTTTATCGTTATGCTTACAGCTAGACTGAATACAAAGAGTGTTGCTCTCTCAGAGTAGAATTTAAATATATTGGCTCCTGGCCATATTTGTATTTAAATAACTGTGACTCGAGAGAATTCGCCACCTGGAGAAGGTCAGCACCGAAAACCTCAAATCTGGTTTTAATGATACATCTGTAACAAGCTGTGATGTACTCGTGTTCAAAGTTTACACATCACTTTCAATATCACTATTTATAAAATAAACTAGTTTGTGCATCAGTACAAGTATTGGATATTAAACAAGCCATTACCAACTTTAATGCAGATAATCAAATTAGAGTGTTATTGTATTGGTGCAAAATATTGAAGACTCTTTCGTGAGAAATACCAGACTCAGAACATTACTAATCTTCCCAATGTATATTTTAATATCTATTTAAATGATCTTGATTATAATATAAAGCCACACTGAGAAAAATTACGACAGGTATCGTAAAATATTGCACACTTTTTTTTAAATCTCTATCTTGAGATGGTTCATATAATTCGTACGAATTCCCTCCAGAATTCAATATTGGATTTAATAGAGTATGATAACCAAAGAACTAAGGTCGGTCCAAGCAGGTCACGGTAGCCTATCAAAAAAAGTGGAGATTTTGGTAAATATATTGGCAATTATCATACTGGTTAATCAGAATACCGTATAACTTGCATATTCACCTTCCTGTAAATTTCCTGTTACTTCCGATCATTCTGAAAGCAATGGCATTCGACACATAATTTAGCTTGTTTATTTTTCATGTAGATGCTACTGAATAGTTCTGAAGAAAGAACACTCTCTGCAATGAGTTCGATCATGCCCAATAAAATTAAAAGACCAATTACCCACATAGTTTTTAATAAAATTTTTGAAGATAGAATTTATTCCGATCAGTCTAAAAAGGAGACATCAAACATCTGTATAAGGCAGGAAGCGAACTGAAGATTTCCAATTATACATATACCAGTAACTTTTATTACTAAAAAAATCATTGAATCGCGTGAAGCCTTTTTTTTAATAAAATAATTTATGCAGTATGTGTTTGAAGAAGTGATATCAACAGAGGACGCAATTCTGGAAATGAATAGACGCTCTCAATAAAGAATTACCAAACCTATGCGTTCTCATTCATCACTCTAAATCTTTCAATACGATGTGTTATGAAAAATTATTGAATAAACTAGAAAACACGGTGCCGGTGTTAGAGAAAACGTACAGAGCCTTTCAAAGAGCTATAGTTATCGAATAGAACACAGCAGTGCAAAACGTAAATGTAAACGAGTCGTTAACGAGTCGTTAACGTTAAGGGACTTTACTTCTCACTGTAGACTCAAACAAGTCATTTCAGTCAAATTTGAAAAGTGCAGTCATGTTTTGTTGACAGAGATACTCTTCAATAAAGAGAATAAAAATATATTGAGGAGAATGATTCTAAATGATTTTACTAGATGGTGTTATGCTACTGTACAATGTCTTCAATTTGTTAAATAAATACTTGGTTTTGAATTTGATTGAAAATGTGAATGTTGTTTATGTTGAATTTTAGGTTTCTCATTTCATTCCGTTGAATACTTGTTTGTTTGATTGGTGAAAACTCTGTTATAGGTGATAAACCATTATAATGTAATGTAAGGTACTCAAAATAATGTTCTGGGATAATTATGAGTACTACTCTGCACAGTATTATGAAAGATTTCAATAAAATCTAATTTTTTTGTATGAAGTGGTTACATATGATATGTTTTCATTTACTACTGCTGTTGCACTGGTTCATATCTTACAAATTTGTCTGATTTTTCCATACCTTTTAAAATTTGAAGAGTCCACATATACACACTTTTCTTGACCGCAATGAAGTTTTGTGGAAAAAGAAGGGAAACAATATGAATTCCACAGTAAAATGTGGAATATTTGAGATTTTCTACTTAAGCTAATTCATTTTCACCACTTCGAAAAATACATATTGTTTTGTTTTTATTTTTCCCTAAAACTTGTTGTGATCGAAAAAAATGGTCTATGTGAACTATTCAAATTTAAAAAGATATGAAAAAATCTTACAAATTTCGAAGATATGAACCATTGCAACAGCAAGAGTCATAGTGGAAACTAGTTTTTGAAATGTTGCACTACCATTTGGAAAAAAACCTAAAAAGTTCCATTTTATCAATTTAATAAGTTTATAATGATCTCTAAAAATTACGTGATACTAAAAATTAATTTAATCAATAGAGAAATATTTAGAAACTATTGCAATTTTCAATTTTTTCAAATAGATATTTTAAATTTCGCAAGTGGGCCTAAAATTAAATTATAAACAACTTTCTCAAATAATTAATTTTATTTTGCTATCTTTACAAATAATCCCACTTTTGCCAATTCGTAATGCATTTTTTCAAATTACCGCCGTATTGGTGGTCACGTGACGTATATCAAAATGTATTAGTGGGTTTTCCAATAGGCAGAAACGATCCCCTATAAGATATTTTTTGTAACTATGATGATAATTTTTTTCCCATATGCTGCAAACGTCATGGCCCACACTGTATATCTTAGTTCTCTGATATTGTGTAGTCTATCAGGTTCATTTTATTGAATAAAAACAATATCTGGAACTGACTTGAATCATATTTTTAGAAAAGCTTTCTAGCTTTCGAGTTTTCTCCATATAATCACCCATCAGTTTCATACAAAGCTGTGGATTTCTAAGGGATTCAAGGATGTCCTTAAAAAAGAAAACGAACCGTCTGCCGATAAATAAATTGATGGCAAGGACAGGGTGGATGGCTGCGACATCGAGAAAATTCCCGGGGGATCCCACGAGGCTGAAGGCTTGAGTTCTCATTCCCATTGAATCAATTTGATGATGCTGAAGTAACTCTTAGCTATAATTGAGAAAACGAAAACTCGGCATGAGAAAAATCTCATCAAGACACAATCGTGAAATTGGAGGAAATCACTGAATGATAACTACGAGGAATGGTTTCGAACTATCGATGATTTTCGTGTTTGTTGGTCGTGGTATCGTGGTAATTCTTCCTGACGTTTCGTCTACATCTGCGGTATACATTATCAAAGGCGATGCGGTAACTGACAAAGCATTCGAATCGTTTGTTTAAGCCTAACTGATTGGGTTTCTGTGCTTGTTACTTCTTTCATTGTGCTTACTCTAATAGTGGGCGTGACTTCATTGAGCATTGATTCATCTTGTTTGCTTAATTCCGATACCGGTTTTTGTTTTTGATTGCTAAAACCACCGATATTTTAGAGATTACCGGTCATGAAAGTTAACCTTCTCAGATGCAAAGCCTCTACGGGGAGAATTTATCAAGACTGATCCGGCATCTGGAGAAATTCCGCAAGAAGAGAAGTCAACTTTTGTGCCCTCTTCTCCACTGCCGTGATTCCAAACAGGTTCCTAGATTTTTTAAAGTGAAAAAGACGTTCAGCTCATCTCAAACCAGAAGAATATGCAACCACGCAGAACAGGCCTTTTTGCGAGAACGTATACATGAAACCAGACAAGAGATGGCCAAAAAGGACAGAAATTTGTTGACCGACAATCTGGAGTTAGCTTCACTGCACGAAAGCGACTGGGACAAAGTAGATCGAACTGCAGAGGCAATGGAAGCTATGAAACGAAAAGACTAATAAAGAAATTTGAAAGCTTCGAAACAAAAACTTCTTAGACATTGACGAATATGACATATACCACATGTACGGTCATGAAAATTACAGACCGACAGCTGTCAATGGATGAAACCAGTATTTTAGCCAAAGGAGCCAACTTTGCCATTACTCCGCCGTCAATACCAGTAGAATACATCATTGCCAACTTCGAATCAGGGATTGGCACGCTGACACAAGAAGTTGCAGAGGAAATACGAACCGAAACAGCAAGGATAAAAGGATGCAATCAGAAGCTCGAATGCGGATGGTAGCATAATAATTTTACCCGTAGATAGGGGAATGCCAAGGAAGTTAAAACACGACTCGACTACCAGGATTCTCAAAAAGACAAACAAACTTGTAAGACGCTCCTCGGCAAATCCTCAAACACAACAAAACCTGGGCAAATCGGAGGCACTACCACCAAGGTTGTACGGACTACCTAAAATCCATAAGAAAGGTTTCCCACTCAGACCAACCGTCAGTGCAATTGAATGGCCAACATAAACCATTTCCAAGTACGTTTTCTCTATACTGAACCCACACATTGGCCAGCAAACTGACACGTATATCAGAGATTCCAGCCACGTCTTTGAGAAGATTGTAAACATAAGTTGGGACCCAGGGATATGCTCGTCAGTTTTGATGTAACTTCACTGTTCACGAAAGTACTCATCAACAAATCTCTTCCTACACTGCCTTACAACTACATATTTTCATTGGAACAATAAGTTGTGGCTAACCCCTTCATGAAAAAGTTGTAACAAGAAGCACTGAGATCTGCAAGATGCAAACCGAGTTGTTGGTTCCGCTATGTGGAGGACACTTTCGTAATATGGAGTCATGGAGAACAAGAACTACTAAATTTTCACAGCCACCTCAACTTCATAAATCCAAATATCCAGTTCACGATGGAAAAGGAGAAGAACAACGAGATTATTTTTCTGGATGTGCTTGTTGAAAGGGAGCCGAATGAAAAACTAGGACGAAAAAGACCCGGTCGTGAAAGTTTACCGTCTCAGGTTGATTCAGTTTACCAGATACAGCTGACACCTCATAATCTTTAATGATTCATGCATTGAGATCTGGGAGTTTTGAGGTGTTCTGAAACAGAATCTGGTGTTAGATTTGTCATAAAAAAAAATCTACGGATTATTTTCCCTAATTTTTCCCTATTCATTCGATCATAGATGTACTATGTGTACAGAAAAAAATCTAGAAGATTGTATTCTCAAGGAAATATAAGGCTGTTCCTACTCAAATTCGGCCTTACTGTATATAAACACATATATGATATCAAATGCATCCTGATATTAACGAAGAAGAATTCTCAATGTTCATGAAAGGAATTGCTCCAGATTTTCATTCAAATATGAAACATGGAACAAAATAGTGCATTCTTCAAGGTCTCATTTTCCATACATGAAGTTGAAAATGGCTACAATCTTTCAATTTTACCAGGAGCATAATAGAGCGTTTCAATTTTCGTCGAAGAAATGTTTCGAGTCCCAGCAAAACTAAACTTAAGTGTGGTTCAATTTGTAACCAGCTTAGCAAATTCTTCAATATTTTCACTTTTACGTGAATATTTTTTTGGCTAATTCTCAGTGTCTCAAAAATAAGCTGGATGTTTTTAAATTTATCTCCACCTACACAACTGGAATAAAGTTTTTATAAAGAAACACTGACTGACTCTTCGTAAAAAACACCTGAGGAACTCCAAGAAAAATTTAGAATGGTTAACTCATTAACAAAAAATCATCGAACTACTTTATGTATCTTATCAAATTTCAGGACCGTTCACACAACAAATTTTAAGCGATTATTTTGAAGAAATGTGATGGTATTGTATAAAATTTGTTGTGTAAAAGGTCCTGGAATTTGGTTAAATACGTAAAGTACTTCGATGATTTTTTGGTTAATGAGTTTGGTATCATTTCAGTACTGACAAAACACATTGCCTCAAACAAAACAGTTTGTAATGATTTTTTCATTTTATTAAAGAAAAACATGGTTTCATTGATAATCAGTAATTAAAACTTGATAGCATGATGAAGTTAGAGGTAACAGCCATTTTTGTAGAAGTTACAATTTTTTTAATCAATCAGAAATTTCGTAAATAATAAAAAAATTACAAAAACTGAAAGTTGTAACATAACGTTCAAATTTGGCACACCTGTATTAAATCGAAATATAAACAACTTGTCCCTTCAAAATTTCTTAAATTCGATCAAATAATATTATTAGCGATTATTAAAAAAAAAGAACTCCGATTGTGCTTTAATTGTAGACCTATTACTACGAAATCCAAACTGGGATCGGTGAAAAAGTTCAAAGCTCTCGAAATAGTCCAATAGTCTCACTTTCAATCTCAAACTCAATTATCTTAGCAAAACTAACAAGACTTGATATTGGGCGATAGTTATCGACTTCTTTAACATTGTCTTTTTTGTGCAGAGGTATAACTCTTGCAATTTTGAAAGCAGTGGAAAATATAACCTGCATGAAACACTCATTTAACAAGAGTGCTAGTAGTTCTATTACTTGACAAACTTCTTGGATCCCATGGGATCCTCGATTTCCATTTACATTTTATTCATTACTGGCCATTGATATGTTGCCCCGTTTAAAAGCAAAATGAGCCAGGCGAAACGGGAATTACGTCCGCACTGTCAGAAAAGACCATTGACCGCGCTGTATAATAGTCCGGGCACTAGAGAGGGGTTTTGTATCCAGTTCTAGGTCCACGAAGTAACTTGGTGTTATAATACGTATTTTGGGTCACTGACTCGAAATTTGGAGGTTAGGTTACCCGGTCCAATACTGGTCCCATTTTAAACTATGGCCCATTTTAAGCCAAAAAACGCGAATTTCGGACTACTCTCCTGAAAATTTAATTTTTTTTCTCTGGAACTGACATAACTCTTGTATAAAAATCATTTAAAATAATTTTTGTTCTAAACTAATTTCTCAGTAAGTTGATATTTACACCGTTAAACGAACAAATGAGTTAAAATTAAAGTATGCGCTGAAACTGTACTACTATTTCTCAAATCAGAGATAAAAGATATATTCATTGGTTGTTAATACACATTATTCGTACATATATGAAAACTTTCTGCAAGTATTTGTTGATTTGCATGCACAATATGAAATGCACGTTACCCCAGACAATCTACAACTGCATTGTTTTGTAGAGCAATTTTTACAGTTACATTTAGGAGGTAATTCTTTGATTGACGGGTATAATACATTTATCCTGGCTGGATTTAATTCTCTTCTACGAAATATTCAAATTTCAAAGGAACTAATTGTAAGAAATTTGAATTCAACGAGTTGATTCGTCGATATGTGATATAAAGCGCTCTTAAATTGCGCAATCGTATTACTGGCATGTAGGTGAAAACTCGGCAACTGAAACCGAATTGGCGAAGTGGTACAAGCAATATCTTAGGCTATCGAAAGTTACAGATACATTGTTCTTTTTGATAACTCATGTAGAGTTTGATATTCTTTGTAATCCTCACTAGAGTCCACAATTTGGTAATAAGGGTAATATAAATAATACCAACAAAGTAATGCTGAACCCGCACTCAATTCTGTCCGACGTCTCTCTACCGTCCGCCTGAGTCAAATGCCAGGATTATTTATTTACTGAAATCACCAACAAATAATCGTTACAATTACGTGTACACTAAAACTTGCACTAAGTATGGTTTATCATTGTTTACAGCAGCATAAACCTCTGGTCAACTTTACTAAAATGTAGTCTGCACCTGTTAGATCGTCTAAAGCGGGGAGTACTTTTATTTCTACATGTACCGAAGGAAATCGAAAAATACTAGTTATATCATCACATACAGATGTAGTCGTTCTGCTGTTACATTAATGGATTAAAGAAAAATATTTGAAGAAAAAGGTTTAGAGGTACTATTTTTATTTTTATATTTAATTTTTGAACAATTTTTTCATATTCTTATCCTCACCAAACATATATGTATGTTTATTAATTTCAGAAACTTTGGTTTCGTGTGGGTGCAGCTGCAACAAAGAGATTTTTAGCCTTGCACACACTTTGTCCAAAATAAATTGGATATTCGCTGTGTTCAGTATTTCCCGCTTTACACCATCTAACAGGTGCAGATTACACTAGTCAAGTTGAACAGAGGTTATAATTCATTTATTATCAATTGCAACAACTCGTATAGATTCAAAGGAAACGCCGAGGAACATGTGGACTTAATTGACGTGCGGCAAAATGCAACAAATTTTGCTGGAGAGTTATAAATCATAATTTGAATGAGGTTCTACAGTTGATATTAGAAGAGCTATAATGCTGCTGTGGACAAGGCTGAACAATTCTTAGTGCGAGTTATCAAAAAGAATAATGCATTCGTAACTTTCGATAGACCAAGATGTTGCTTGAACCAATCCGCCAATTAAATTTCAGTTGCTGAAGTAAGTTCATGAACTTACCTAGATGCCAAGTCTATACGATTGCGCATTTCAAGACTTCCTGAATTTAAATTCTTCACAATTAGATCCTTCGAAATTTGCATTTCATAGGAGAGAATGTTTAAATTCAGCAAGGAAAAGTATATTATACCTGTCGATCGAGGAATTAGCTCCTAAATGTACATGTAAAAACTGTTCTACAAAACAATTCAGTTGCAGATTGTCTGGGGTGACGTACATTTCACATTGTACATGCAAATCAACAAATGCTTGCAGAAAGTTTCCATACATAGGTATACGAATAATGTGTATTAACAACCAATAATGAATATATCCTTTATGTCCGATTTGAGATATAGTAGTACAGTTCCAGCGCATACTTCATCGTTTTACGGTCTAAATATCAACTTAATGAAGAATTATTTTATAGTACAAAAATTGTTAAAAAATAGTTTTTCTACAAAAATTATGTCAGTTCCAGAGGAGAAAAATAAAAATTTCAGGTGAATAGTCAAAAATTCGCGTTTTTTGGTCTAAAATGGGCCATAGTTCAAAAGGGGACCGAAATTGGGTCTGGTAACCTCAAAATTTCGAATCGGCGACCCAAAATACGTCTCATAATATCAATTTACCTCGTGGACCTAAAAATGGATACTCGACCCCCCCCTAGCGCCCGGACTATAAATCAGAAAAGACCATTGAAATATTTCTGGTTTTATTTTCATACGAGCCGACTCTGAATAGCCTCTATTTATCGGCAATCGGCATGATACACTGAAGAAGACTTGCTGAGTGTCATTTTCACTAGATTACACATCCTGTGAAAGTCTAGCTTTAACATTTGGTGCTTAATTCAATTACCATTTCAATATATAATATGTGGAATCCGTTAATCAACCATCTGGATATTGTTACGCCCACCAAAGAAAATATCCCACTCGCTTTCAGTAGTATTAAATCAGTAATAAAAAGTATATTAGTCGCATGAGTTGAAGGATATGTGAAGTTTGACCTTTTTTTAACTGAGTTCTTGTGTAAAAATTGTGAAATGAGAACCTGAGATATTTCTATCCACTTTATGAAATAGTTTTGAAATTCTTACTATTCAAGAAAGATTTTTATCAATTCCAACGAAGGTCACTGATGCCTAGGTGATTGTTTAAATAATGGCTTTCTCAATAATCAAGATACCACTTGAAGCAATATCGTAAGAACGCAATTGAAATATAATAAAAATCGGACTCTTTGATCTCAATTAGATTTATCAAAGCAATTTCAAGTGGGTACTGAGGAATCCACTTTCAGTAATCAACAAAATATCTTACATAAAAAAAATGTATTGAACGAATTTTTTGAAGATTTTCATACTAGTCATTAGCTTTGGAAAACGTACATATAGTAAAGTTGCTGAATTACAATATATTTATACCTACCCAATAAGCTGGCATGAAAATTTTCCTTCGTGATTTCAATTCATAATTGTTTTTATGTTTGTATCATGATGTATCATGATACAGATATAAGCTGACCTTCATCGAGAAAACAATTTTATCATAAGTAATTTCACGTTTATATGCTTTCTCTCTACTATGTTTTTATTTTTGTTTTTTTTTTTTTGTTTTTTTTTTGTGCGGTACAAGAGTAAGAATGGTTTATACCAATCTTGTAACCTATTAACTGGCTTGCCATTTTTCTGCTTCCCCAAACGTATTTAGATATTATATTCTGTCTCCGGAGCTCCGACACATCCGGAGGGCGCGCTGAATCGTTTAACCAGATAACCACTCCCCACGTCCGTGGGGTAAGCGATTACTGGGTCCGAGAATCATGTGCCCTGAGCAGACGCATTTAACAAAGGATGACGGCTTTCTGCATTCGTCCGGCTAAGATTTCTGCCATATTACGGTAAGCTGGTATGATTTTTAAGTTCGAGAGCAGTGTGTCCATCGTACCACCAAGGACCCCTATAATCAGAACCACCATTTTAACCGAATGGTTGGGGTAGAGCCTGCGAAGATCAAGTCTCGATATTTAGTCCGTTTCTCCTCCTCTTTTCGGACGGTGTTCGTTTCACCAGGAGCCGAAAACTCCATGACGAAAATCGTCTTACTCTGATGGTCGAGGAGGACTACATCAGGCTTATTGGCTTGTATTTGCCTGAGGGTGGGGAATGAGTAGTTCAAATATATTTAGCACTTCTCATTCTCCACAACGAACTCAATATCCCCCGGAACATAAGGCAACTTCGGTGTCTCGTCTATATCGTACGAGTGTCGTAGATGGTAGTACAACACTCGTAGAGCCGCGTTATGCCTGTGGATATATTATTATTATTATTATAAACTGTTACTAGGTCCCATATATCATGAAACCACAATAATCTGTTTTGGAGGGACATGGCTTTACCCTTAAAAAACACCCCTTTGGTCAAAAATACTATTTTCTGCTGTAACTTGAAAATATCAAAATAACGATTTATATAACAAATTGCAAAATCAGCGTGTTTTTTGCACTAGACGTAGTATTGGAACATGAGCGTACCGAGTGTTCTGAAACGCCGTGTGCAAAAATCTCGCCATTTTGCAATGTGTTATATAGGTACAAGTCTTTTTGTAATTTCGTAGGAATCTGGATTAAACTTTTTTTGACTTAAATGTTAATAAACTGTCAAACCAGGTGACGTTCATTTGCTGATTCAAGAGCCAAGTAGTGAGATTAACTGTCACTAGTATCAAAAATCCATCAATTTGTTTTCATTATATCATTTTCATAGACATGAGTAGAAAAAAGTAATAATGCCATACAATTTACAGTTCGGCAAACATTCCTGAAAAGATAAACTCCCCACTTCTTGCGCGAACGTTCATGTTGGGTGCCTTATCACTGGATATATTGGGGACTATAGTTCGTCGTACGACTAATACGCATCATGGGCGTGCATGTTTTCACAGGTAGTTTCAACTGTAAAAAGAAAATAAATTTGTAAAATGCATACCGGGTGTCCACGGAAAGCGGCTCGCTCCACAACTTTTTTGGTTTTGCAGATATAGTGGAATGAAATTTTGAGAAATTATAAACGACCTGGAACTGCACTTTTTGACAAGTCACTCAGCTTCATTTAACGTCAGGTCTCACCGAAAGTGATATAAAGTTTAGATTTTCAAATAACATACTAGGTATATTTTCACTTATTTTGTCTCCATTTGACATTCTGAATACAACCATGTGTCACTTGCCATATTTATTGACCAAACTTTATTTCAATTTTTCAATCTAGAGAGCTGTATGCACGACGTCCGGGCTGGAAACTGCCGGGACACCGTGATGCACATCTATCGTCCTAACCCCCATAACCGCCCCTATTTTTCTCCCGAAAAAATTGGAGTCCTGAAACGGAGTTAATTTCTTTAATATGCCAATGAAATGCTATGCTATGCTAATTCAATATGACTACACACTTTTTTTATTTCGATTTGAATTTGATTGTTTTAGTTTAGAATCGCACCTTTTATTAATTAACCAGTCGTAGAAAAATAACTATAACCACGTTCCTATCTAATCATTCTGTTGGCAAATAACAGTATCATAAGGATTCATAGTTCATTGATATTTACAGTAGTTATTGTAAGATTGGCATTTTCAAAGAAAGCATTAATTAACTTAATTTTAGTACAAGTTAGAATTCAACAAAAAATTTCAGATATTTGCATCTAATCTAACTTTGTATATTCGATAACAAACTCTAAATACCGTCTTTGTTAAAATAAGTAATTCTTTTTAAATTTGTTTATTATTTTCAAATAAAATAATCAACTGAATGAACATATCGACTAAATGCCGAAACAACAAATCCCACGCTCTGGCTTTGAACTCTTACCTAATGGATTTACATTCAGAAACTAACATAATTATATCAATAACACACTTCTGGATACTGTTTCAAAAAAAATGCATGGGTTTTTTCTATTGGTCGTTTTTTCATTCATTAGTTTATAATATGAAATGGCAAAAGTAAATATGCCAAATTTTTCATGATTTACGTAGCAAAACGAGTACGTAAACTATGAGTTTTTTTGATAATATGTTACTTATTAACCGCTTTAAAATCATATGAATTTGAAAATAATCCGGAAAAAAAACAACCAAAATTGTGCCAAAAATCCTCACGCCTGAACAAAAAGATTCCAAGTGGAAAAGAGTTATAACGTGACCTAAAAATTAAGCGCCAGTCAATGCACTGGATGAGTCCAAATTCACCAAGACTGAAGGAAGCTCGAATGACCAAATCAAAATTCAAGAACCTGTTGACTGTTTTTTTCGACATCCATTTAATTCTATATGTAAATTGGGTTCCAAAAGTCAAAGAGTTAATAAAGAATAGTATTTTGAATTTTCATTATGGGATTTCTGTGTTGGAACATCCACCCTACTCACCAGACCTAGCCCCGTGTGGCTTTTCTATGTTACCGAAATTGGAAGAATCGTTGAATGGACCCAGGTTTGATACAATGGAAGGTGTGAAGGAGAAAGCAACGGAGACTATGGAAAACCGGAAACAGTGGAAAATCCGAATGGAAAGATGTAGGGGTAATGGAGGGGAGTATATTGAAGGGGTTGAGCTGGAAGTTGTAAAGGAAAAAAAATAAAAAAAGTTACACTAAATGCCTTGCAGCACCTCGTATTCTGCGAAACGCCACGAAAGCGCAGATGATTTTCTTCTTTGACGTTTATTGACAAACTTCTAACAATTTTTCCTATGATAGAAGTGAAGAAAACCATAAAGGTCAATTTATAGACCGTTGCCGTTGCCGTTGCCGTTGCCGTTGCCGTTGCCGTTGCCGTTGCCGTTGCCGTTGCCGTTGCCGTTGCCGTTGCCGTTGCCGTTGCCGTTGCCGTTGCCGTTGCCGTTGCCGTTGCCGTTGCCGTTGCCGTTGCCGTTGCCGTTGCCGTTGCCGTTGCCGTTGCCGTTGCCGTTGCCGTTGCCGTTGCCGTTGCCGTTGCCGTTGCCGTTGCCGTTGCCGTTGCCGTTGCCGTTGCCGTTGCCGTTGCCGTTGCCGTTGCCGTTGCCGTTGCCGTTGCCGTTGCCGTTGCCGTTGCCGTTGCCGTTGCCGTTGCCGTTGCCGTTGCCGTTGCCGTTGCCGTTGCCGTTGCCGTTGCCGTTGCCGTTGCCGTTGCCGTTGCCGTTGCCGTTGCCGTTGCCGTTGCCGTTGCCGTTGCCGTTGCCGTTGCCGTTGCCGTTGCCGTTGCCGTTGCCGTTGCCGTTGCCGTTGCCGTTGCCGTTGCCGTTGCCGTTCCGTTGCCGTTGCCGTTGCCGTTGCCGTTGCCGTTGCCGTTGCCGTCAAGACTAACGGCGAACGGCGAGCAGAACGTCAAGCTTAAGAATCAGCTTCAATGGTTATACAACGTCGTCCAGGGTATAATCGCTTATGAATAGTTGGTAACTAGTTGAAATTAGCAGTCGCATACACATTGAATTCTTATCATCAGAACGTCTAGGAATGGTAGTACTATTTTCTAATTCATATGTGAATTTCATTGGTGGGAATACATAATTTCAAAAATAAACAAAATCTTCCAAATTTTGAAATTTGACCATACTGTCAGTTCATGAATGCTTGCAAAGATTTGAGTTCATACCATTAAACTTGCAGCAAGGCCATCGCCTACCTGTTATAACTGAACTGATAATCATCAGTCTCATTACCATAAATTTAGGATAACTGCATTCTTTCGAATTATATCAACATTTAGATACCATGAAATAGACTTTTAATTGAAGAGACGTGACTGAGATATTTTCGAATCATGCGTTCCTTACTGATTACATTACTTTATAGTAATTATTAGTAAATCAAGTTTTGAATGTGGTGACATAAGTTTAAGCTAATGAGCTAATAAGCTGAAAATTTATAAATCTTAGACTTATATTGATTCATTAGCATATGGATAGCAACTGCATATCCAATAAATAAAATAGTAAAATAGACAATGCCGAAGTACCCTTCTTCCCAAATATTTCCACCATGTGGAAAATGTGAGGCAAACATCTGACAGAAAACAACTACTTCCCTGGCTAATACCACGACGGACATTGAATTATATCTGACAGGTTTTTGTGCAACGTTCTTCCAAGAAGGTCCAATTGCAACTGCTCATTGTAATTATACAGCAGATTATCCTTCATTAGGCTAGGGATGACCACCTGCAGACGCGTTTCGCGGTTCTTACCGCTCGTCAGTGACAGGGTAGGTCGGACAACTTAAGAGTCGTCCTGACTCAGCCCAATACATTATTATCCACTGTATGACTACAATCTGCATATCCAATACCGTTAAGACCAGTTTCTGTCGTTTGCTTCTAAAATCACTCGTTTTTAACTATAAGTATACATCCATGTATACTTTAGTTCTTATACATTCGGGTCAATTCTGTTTCTCAGTAGAAGGATTGTTATCATAGCAAGACATTTTTCACGGCAAAATATATATTTCAATTTTGTAGAAGGCTCAAAATGTATCGGCAGTAGATGTTGATTTGGATCAAAATTTAGTATACGTTCATCACCCATAGGGGAAAAAACGCGATTTCTCTAATAATAATAATGATGTGAATTTTTAAATTCTATTTTCACCCACCTCCAGATGATCCTAATATTCTGAAATTTTGCACATATCAAGGACCGACGACAATACAAGAATTTCATAATGTTAATGTAATCATAATAATTATAATAATAAAGAATTTGGCGCAGTGGTTAGTGCTGCGGCTCGTGATCGAAAGGTCGCGGGCTCGATCCCCAGACAGAGCAAGGTTTTTTCAGTTTCAGATGTCAACATCTGAGTGATTGAATCTTGTTGCTGGCTAGGGATATCCCCCACGATTCACTGTTGCGTTAATAATTAACAGTGCTGCTCCTAAGGTGGCGTATGGAGTTAGTAACAAGGCCTATCCAGAACACGTGGCTAATGACCATAGCAGTCGATGCCAACACACACAAGAAAAAAAAATAAAGAATTAAGAAAGTGTTAAGAAGTGAAAGGTCAGAGAATTTCGGTGTCCAATAGCTGGTGAACAATTCTGGGTAGGTTCTTGAGGAACTACGAAAAACTTGGTAATTGTCCTTGAAGGACCCGTAAATGAGACAGTCAAGGTCTACTGAAGGGTAGCGGTCCCCTACCAACCCTTGAACTTTTGCATTTATTTTTGTCGACGTTAGGTTAGCAGGAATGAGACAAAAAAATGTTGGTACTTATAATATGTCGACGATTCGATGTTTATTGACGCCTTCTTTAGGGCTATTATCAGTTGTAAAATTAGAATAGCTTAATGCACTTGGAATACACAATGAACTGATCCAAATCTAGTTATTTTCATAAATCAGGCGTACACTATGAACCGAACTATTAAAAATAATTTACATTTTTGCAACTAATGGAGTACGCAGCGTTATTAGAATGAACAATAGAACTTGAATATTCTAAAATATGACATAAACGGATTTAATGACATCAATAAGGTGTCCCACGTAAAAGAATTTCGCTATGAAATTATGTAAGCCAATTTTTTGCGGGATATGTCACATATTATCATAATTACAACAAAAAATTATCTCTTTTTTCAAACAAAAAACGTATTAAGCAATACTTAATTCACATATATCTCTATCACTTAATTTCTTAGTACATCATTTCAAAAATATGTGAGGTAATTGGTATTTCAAGAAAAATTATTTGTTGTTTTCACCGACCAGCTACAGATGCAAATTGTAACTATCCTAACCATAAATCGTTTTTAGGGATCAACGTCCGACAGCCACTTTTTTTTCCTTGCTCTACCCTTACCAGGACTTGTGCGAGCTATGGAATGGCGAGGGTCTTACCATTCAACGTGCAGTACCAAGCGATCTAGAAGTTCCAGTAAAAATGTTCTATACTTAATGTTAAAGAATGACATATAACTCCAAGATTGTGAGATATTTGTTGGCCAACTGAAATCAATATTGAAATGTACATATTGTGGTCACTTTTCAGTTACATTTGATACATTCTGGGCCTACTTAGACTCTCACATTGTTGAGATTAATTCCCTAGTGAAGAAACCATGGATGGTGATGAGAAACCGACACGTTCGAAGTGTGAAGGAAGAAGGAAATGCACAAAGTCTCTATTGATTCATAAACTCCCAAAAATTTGAGTAATTCATTTGAAGAGGTTTTCTCTAACAGAGAGATTTAAAGGAAAACTGAATGTCACCATTAACATGTTTGAAGTATAAAGAAAGGAGGAAATGCACAAAGTCTCTATTGATTCATACATTCCCCAAAATTTCAATAATCGATTTGAAGAGGTTTTCTCCAACAGAAGGATTACGAATGCTCCAGATTAATCGCGCGCCAACGGGACACGCTTTTGATTGATAAACACAATCAAAAAATATTCAATTGCTATATTACAATAATTATATTCTATTTCAAGAATAACGTTGAGTAAATTATCAGAAATACATAGGCATATGCACAACAAATTAGTTTGTTTTCGGAGAATTTACTCTACGTTATTCTTGAAATATAATATAGCACAAGCAATTGAATTATGTTTAATTATGCTTAATCACAATAGTAGTTAGCAATTTTGTTCGTGAGGAACGTTTCACCTCAGATATAATTCAATGTCCGTATGGGGAAGTAGTTATTTTTTGTCATATTTGCCTCATATTTTCCACTTTTTAGGAATGTGGGAATGTGGGTATTCTCAGCGTTGGTTGTCAAAATCATTTGTTTCAAGAAAGATTGTTGCGTCTTCGGGTTCAAAAATAAGAATACACTAGTGTGGACTTTATTATTCAAACTTTACTTGACAACACTGTAATACAATACTTGTCACTGTTAGTAACGTCACTGTCAAAACTGGAGTTCTGATATCAAAATACTTGTATCCAAGGTAACTAACCAATCTCACAAATGCATTGCTTTTATATATAAATGAAGTTCTAGAAAAATGAAGAAATCAATAGAACACAATAAGAATGTTCGATGATTGATCCAGAACAAAAGTTAGTGCTTCTAGATTTTTCCATCTAATTCATCGAACGATCTCGAACAAGAGGAGAAGTCTTTATCAAATTTCAGGTCTGTAACAATATTATTAGGTAAAATATCTCCTGATGGGGCTCAATAACGAGCTTTTCGAAAAAAAAGGTATCTGAGGGCTCTGGTGGGTATTATATTCATTTGGGTAATGGGTTTATTATGAGATCATAAAATGAAATAAATTCATGGAAAGTCCGGTCATTACTTATCTGACTTAATGTTAACTGGGTGTTTGCATAAATGTTAAAACCCGATATAATATATTCAGATTTATTATACGAGACCAGCTAAGCTCCGCTTCGGAGAACTCATAAACTCATTCGAATGTGAAATTCCAAGAAAATACTTTTCGTGTGGAACCCCTTTATGGAATTTAAACCACCAAAACTCGATAAAAGTCACAAAATTGCAACGAACCCAATCCAAATTTGATTTTGAGATAAGTATCGTCGAAACAAATACCACGTTGGATAAAAAGGATCAAGAACTTCTCTGGTATTCTCAGGAGTTAGTGATTCATGGATTTCACCGAAAAAAGCTACCGTGTTAACTTGTGATAATATAGGCCATAATACAGGCTACAAATGGTATGTAGAACTTTTCCCAGAGGAAAGTGTCTCATATACACTGACTCTTAGTTCTTCCTTGCATTAAAAGATGGGTAATGAATAGAAAAAAACCTCGAAATTGACCTCATCACAGAGATATTTTGGGAAATGAAGAGATCACACGATCATATAGTCCAATACAATAAATGCCCTTTATAATGTAGTGCGCAATATAGTCGAGGGCCTCGAAGAAGGACGTTAGGTTGCAATAACTCTATGCGACCTCACAAAGGCTTTCGATGGTGTTTCTCATGACATTTTAATACAAAAATTACACTACTACGGCATACGAGGTATCCCGCTAAGCTTAATCCAATCATACTTAGTAAACCGTTTTCAGTTCGTCTCTATTAATAACACAAAATCTGATGTGAAATTAGTTAACCATGGAGTGCCCCAAGCATTAGTCCTCAGCCCCCTGTGGTTCATTATATATATATCAACGATCTGCATAAATATTTATATCTTCAAACACCTGCATTGTTCGCAGATGATACAACATTGATTTGTTCTGGAGCAAATAATAATGAGATCTCAAAAATATCGGGAGAAGTACTAAGCCATGCCGAAAACTGGTTTACTCACAATAAACTGAAACTCAATCACAGAAAAAAACACAAAAATTATCCTTTTCCTCACGTAACTCAACGTCCAACGAAGGGACTGCTAAACTGTTTGGAGTTACTCTGGACAGTACTCACATTAATATCCTCAAAAGTAGGTTGGCTAGCACACTTTTCGTACTACGCCAATTGCTGCCGATTTGCTCTAAGGACGTGTTAATAAACAGCGTACTTCTCCTTATTCCATTCTCATATATCTTATGGCACTTATCTATGGGGTAATAGCTCAGAGTCTATCACAATATTTCGACTACAAAAAAAAGCCATCCGTATCATAAGTAACGCAGGTTTCCGTGAGCACTGTAAACCCCTATTCATTTTTTCAAGAATAATGTCTCAACTGACAATTTTTATATACAAAACGGTTCTCGAGATTCACAAGAGATCAAACTCGTTAACAAAACAGAGCGACATACATTCATACAACACTAGGTAAGCTGAAATCATCCACATTGACAATATACTACGCAAACACATGAAAAACTTGTCATTTACTAAATTTAAATACGAATTCAAAGAATTATTATTGAGAAATTGTTTTTATTCGACACTCAAAACTGTAGTCACAACAAATTAATAATGTGGTAACATACGCACCCTTCCACTTTTTTTTAACTCAGCTTTTATGTAGATAGTGAAGTTATTATTTGTAGTTTTATTTATATATTTTTTATTTAAACATTCACTTATGTTATCTGTGAGTGATATTATTCATTGTCGTATTTATTTGTTATTTTTATTGCATATTTGATACTATTTTTCTGCTCAAACATTACAACCATAATCGGGTCTATTCTGTTTCTCGATAACAAGATTCACATGGCTATAGGCCAGTTTCAGAAGAAAGCTGTCAAAGTCGCTAAAACGAATGTTAAAACAAAAGATAACCAGTTGAGAGAGTTGAGAAAGTCCAGTACAAAAACAATCAGACCCCAGGAAAACAATCAGACCCCAGGACTGCGATAGATTTTGTGGAATCATCTTTGCTGGTAAAATTTTTTTTGCTGTACAATTTTGCAACTCTTATCATAAAATATTTTGCAACTCTTATCATAAAATGCACACTTCGATATTTCTGTTCTGTAAGAAGTAGTTTGTTTAATTTTGATTGTTTTCTTAACACGCTTTTATTAGCTTCACTTGTATGTATACATTTATTTATCTATGTAACGGAATCTTTGAACGCGATTTTCACCCACTTCCAGACGTCCGAATGAGGTTATACATTTTTTTTTATAATTCATGAATTCAAGCTGTGTGGACGAGTTTTGTGATTATGGTAAAATGATTTTCAAAATAGGTATGGTTTTCGGGGTCGGAGATTACGATTTTTTAGTCATGAAAAACATAATAGTTTAAAAAACTAAAGAACACGCTTTACTTCCGATATGGACTAAAAAGTAAAAAATAATTAGCAATTTAATTACTCAAATGTAAAAAAAGCTAGGGTGCTTGATAAAGTCTCTTGAGGTCTTGAACGCTCAGTATTGTTTAATTAAAATAACAAATATGAATATGAGAATATAGATCGAAAGCACCCACGCTATTTTTACATTTGAGTAATTACCTTGACAATTATTCTTTACTCTCTAGTCCATGCTGGAAGTAAAACGTTTTTTAAACTATTATTTTCCCAAGCCCTTCAACTGAAATGGCTGATCAAGCTGAGAGGGACGATCCAGTCGGGGAAGGCATTGATTACATCGCTTTCAGACTTGATTTGAGGACATACTTGAAATACATTTTGTTTTAGAAATGGCATAAAGAATGAGGTAGATCAGCAGCTACATTCAAAAAATATCTCACTTATAGATCACAAACAACCAGAGTAGGAAAATATTTCTCAAATGAAATTTCAAATAATATAGGCATACTCCAAGTTACGTGCCCGGGCCCCTGACTTTTACCTAAATGGCATGGCATCACATGTTGAAGTAAGAGCTACGTCTTTCTTCATCTCACACAGATCTCTGAAAATTTCTGAGTCAGGAAGAATGGCAAATCTTCATACAAGCGTTGTAGTTGGACTTAAAATAATATCCCCACGCGCATTGTTGATTTTTTTGGCGTTGTTCTACAGATGAGAGTTAGTTGAGTAACTCAAAGTCATTCCTATGTTCTTGGTTAAAATCTCTACATTCCAGAGATTCCTTTTAGTTTCGATTTGTTTTAATCCAGTGCTAAATTCTGATAGAAGGAAGACCGTCACTATATGTCATTTTCATTCCATACACCACAGTGTAAGGATTCGACAGATCGTCCACTCAAACTCCATAATTTGTTGATGTTTCATGGCAGATTTCAAGTGAATCGAGCGAGGAAATAGAATGCATCTATAGCCGTACCATTCTACTTTTGATCCCCTAGTTCCGCATGTGCACTTGTTTACGCTAGAAGCGGGGTGAACCGCCAAATATGGGTGCTCCATGCCTGCTATTTCTAAATTTTGAATGAATAGTCGTTATTTCGTTAAAAAAAATTTATTAGGTCTAGGTAACGTTAGTCAGGTGGTAATTTACGCATTTTCAACTCGGTTTGTGTGCAAACTAATTCACGCATTTTCGACTCACAAGCTAGGTTAGCTTGCTCAGGTTAGGTTTGTGTGTCAAATGCGAGCGAAAAAACAAATTCACGCAGCTTCAACTTCTTTGTTTTGTCATCTGAACACTCCGCCACTCCGCCATCAATTGACCCACTTGTTGAATCACATTATTTCAATTTTTTTTCGAAAATATGAATCAAATATTTATCAAATCTGTTGTTGAATCATCTGCGGCTGAAAGACAAACTTCAGTCGCTTTTTTCCATCGTTCAAGATAACCCCCCTGATGGGCTTGGCATTTTCGTCGACCAAAATGTATTGGGGATTAAATGCAAGAGAATCGAACCTTGCTTCAATGAAATTAACGATTTCTGTGAGTGATATTTTTTAATAACATTCTCCCTATCCAATTTATTAATGAATTTTCAATGAAAACTAGAAAAAATTTAAAAAATCAACTATCTGAATAAAAATGCGACCTTTCACTTCACAGATTTTTTCTTTTCAGTTAGAGTCTTTTCACAATATCTATCAGATGTAGTTCAATATCCAGCGTGGCTGTAGCCAGGAAAGTAGTTGTTTTCTGTTAGATATTACAAATAAATCACATCTTTCATTTTCAATTTTCATGGAGCATGCGGAACTGCGAGATCAAAATTGGTACGGCTGGAAGCTTGTCGGAAATGGAAGGGACTTCCGACTTTACTTACACTTCGATCTTAGCTACTGTGTGGAAAACTTAGGGGGTTTGGAGAATTTAATTTCTCAGACTACCTTTTTTGGATTTTGTTATAATCCCCTTACAAAAGATGCGCCATGACCAGTCGATGTGAGCAAACTATTCTGGTTTTTTTCTCTGGCCATTTTTACCGATATATTCGGTGGTAAAATTTTGAGACACGTTTGCCCTTCCCTTTTGTCAAAGGTGGGTAATTTTACCGGCTAAATAAAATCAGAATTTGTGTAATTGTGTATACAATATCGGAAAGTTTTCATCTGGGGTATGATGGTTTTATAAGAGCGTGAACAATAGCTTGCTATAATGTTGAGAGAGCATTACAATTTCTCCTCTACTCGCTCGAGGAAGGGATATCAACTGAGCTGTTAATACGTCGGGCGAGTCAACAGGAGACGCGCGCAGTAGTGCGTCTCTCTTATTCATGTGGTATTATCATATCATTGCGTTACTTGTTGCTCGCGTAAATTTCTGTCTATACCCCAGATGAAAAGTTTCCGATACTGTAATAGTAAATGTTTTCTTTCACTATAATTAGTACAAAAGACTAAAAGAAATAATTTCTTATAGGGTCTTTGGTGGAGTTACTACTTCTTTGGTGAAGTTAACTCTTTGGAGGAGTTACATAAAGTTTACAACCTCCATGGTGAAGTTGAGTTAGAAACTCTTTGCTGGAATCTTTTTTTTTTGTGGTGGAATCCACGTTCTTCGGTGAAGTCTGTTTTTGAAAAGTTTAATTTATTTTATGGAGTTACATCTGTGGTGGAGTCCGTATTTGGAATAGTAGATACCTTGGTATAGCCCAGAGTCCCCCCAAAATAATGCTTAGTCAGATTTTCGAGGCCCACTATTAAGAAAAACTCCGTCACATCAACCTTGTTTTGTTGAAGAGAATTCCTCTTAATTTTATTTTCAAGAGAAGATCAAGACTAACGTAGCCGAAAGAAGCCTATCAAAGAATTTTATGTATCTAACCTCTAATACTTTTCACCTAGAGTATTTATTTATTAATTTATACATAATATGTTTTGATGGTAAAGAATAATATTCAATATAATCAGATCAATCACTTTCGTGAAATGACACATGAAAACCAAACCAATTCACATATCTCATCATTAGAATCTTGGATTGACTTTTTATTATTTTTAATTACCATTTTTTATTGCTAGGTCAACTGTTCGTGACCATCATTCTTTTGACATTTCAGTCTAGTGAAATTATATTTTTCAGTCGGTTTTAGTCGGTGGAAACCCTTTTGGTGTTCTCAATTACCCAAATAAAACTTATCTTTGTCCAAATTGAGTGGCGCCCAGGCAATTTTCCGAAGGGTATTTTCTATGAAATTATATAACTTTGTTTAGTTTCGAACTTTTCAAAGGATTGAATGATATCAGTAAACATCCCAATAGAATGAAAAATTTAGTTATCTTGTATTATTTCAAGGCTTAGTTGAAAATATGTATATATTACATGACGTTCGATGGGCTGTTTTATTTATCCATGTTTTTATTTATTTATGTTCGTTATGTTAAATTGTGAAATGTTGAATAATAATTTATTAATTTGAATAATATTTTCTGAATTTGTAATTGTTCGTTTCTTAAGAATGTTTCCTTCTTTTCTAAATATAATTGTAATACGAAACGGGTAATTTTCAATCTTTGTGATATTCTGTGCTGTTATTGGATAGTGCATTGCTTTATTTTTCAACATGTTTCTTGATATATTAAGTGATAGGAATCGCACGTAAAGAGGTGAGACCTCGTTAATCCTTGGCTCGCACAAGTTTCGATTTTTGAGGGCTGCCGTTCGTAGGGGGAACTGGTAAAATAATTCCAACAAACAAAGAAACCAGAACAATATTTGAACCATTTTTTATAATACTTCACTTTTCTGGAATTGTATTTTTATTGGGATTTCCTGTTTCAATTGGAGAATTTGGAATTTCCTGTTTCAATTAGAGAATTACCGTTGCCATGGAAATATCATATTTATTGATTATATTATCGAACAGCCTTATTCATTGAATCGATGTAGCCGATACTTGATGAAAATCCATATTAAAGGTCATAATAGAAATTATTTCATTGATGCCTTATTTTAAGCACACCCTAGCGTGTTTAAATAGAACTTTTAAAAACACGCGTTTTTTAAGTTACCACGTGAAACCTAATTGACATTTTTTTGATTATTGATCAGACGAAAGTACCTGTATAACGTCAAATTCTGATGAACTTGTCATATTTTGTTTCATAAGCATTACAATTCATTTTAAAGCACTGCGGTGACAACAATAATTAATATTTGATGTCAAATTGCAAATTAATTTCTGTTTTTCACATTTCCATGGCAATGAAAGGTATACTGATGTCACATCACGAATTCGACCATTTTCCATTATTAATTCTCATTTCCATTTTTTGTAATAATACCAGTAATTTTGATTTCAAAGTGCACCTATAAAAAAATATCATGAAATATTCGTGGATAACTGGTCTTGCTCCATGCTGCGCCGTCGTGCTCGAAAAATCGCGCGTGTTTGAAAGACCTGTCTATCCACTTATGCTTTAATATACTTTTTCCCGCTGCCGACACTGTAAATAGTCCATACATGCTTAGCAACAAAACAGGTAAATGGCCTATGTCATTCGTTTCCTAATTCATCTTGACAACTGAATGTCAATAGTGTCATTTACATGCCTAGGGTAATAATGACTTTGACTAGTAATACCTTCAGCTTGAATGAAATAGCGGAACGAATAATCATGAAGGAGGGGTAAGGTATTTGAGTATACCTAAAATGTGTTTTGAAATAATTTAGTAAAAATGGAATTATTATACTGAAGCAGCAACCCATACCCTCCTTGGACTATATGCAACAATTTAAAAGTAGTGTGATAGGTCCCACTTATACATGCCAAAAAAAACCTTCTTTTATTCCTGCCCCATTTTCAACTTACCCATAAAATCGGCATTCTCGTCACTAAATGTTGAAAATAATCGCTTATTCATATTCTGCATATATATTTAATAACACTATCGTGCTTGAAATCTTATACTTAATTTTTTATGTAGGATGTGTATGAGCGATTATTTTCAACATTTACTGAAGAAATTGCTGGGATTATGGGTGAGTTGAAAACTGAGGCAGGAGTGAAACCCAGTTTTTTCATTGGCATGTATAAGTGAGACTTGTCTCAGTAGCCTTAAATCGTTGCATATGGTCCAAAGAGGGTACTGATTTCTGCTCCAGTATAATTATTTCATGTCAATTAAAATATCCATGACGGATCCTCCGTAAATATCGTAGAAGGGTTATGTGAAGTGGGACAAAACACATTTTAGGTACTCAGATATACTCACATGTTATATTTGCATGAGGAAGTAGACGGCTTCAGGAACGATATGCACTTTTTCCTTCTACTATAATTTTTACCAAAGTTTTCTGAGAAAACGAGCGTATTTCATGAGGTATTACTGAAAATCATTCTTGTGGAGAATTGAATTATCTCTCAACCTATCAAAATCGTTTTTTGATAAATCTTATATTTTCTGAAATAACAACAAACATTTTTTTTATTTTTTTAAATGAATTTTTTTTTAGGTTCCACCCCTGAATTTTTGGTAAACAATTTTTTTTAATAATAATAATAATGATGTCGAGATGTCATATGTCGAGTTTCAGAGTGCTACAATTCATTCTTCACTCTTTGCTCGAGTTTGTCTGTCGTTACTGGATAACTCCCCGCAATTCATCAAGACAACTTGAATATTCACTGAAAATATCTTTTCAGATGGATTTTTGGTTTCGAAAATTCAAATTATAGAAAGTAACCATCCATCCCGAGAAAAATTAACCCTTTTCCGAAAAAAGTACGCCCCTTATAACGGTTTGGTTAACCAAAAATACTTGTGGTGCGCGAAAAGCCATAGAACATTGAATACAGAATATGAATTCCAAAATTAGTAAAAAATCTAAGACCTCATCAGTTGAAGGCATTTCCGAATAAAATGATATAATTCAGTTAAATAATTTTAAAACCCTGTTCCTCCACAGGACACCCTATACAGGCTGATTCACGGTGGATGGCGCATTAGACGTTTCTGGTGAACCAGACAACGGATCACTTTGAAAATTTAATGGAGAGCATATTCAGACATTCTCTAGCCAACTAAAATATTTGCGACAATGCGGTGTTGCCGCTTCTATTAGAAAGCAGTAGCAACTTTGATTTTTCAAATGGAACACTCTGTATATAATATTATTTTTGGAATCTCCAACAATTGCCCGACAACTTTTCTTCATATTTCCCTATACCTATCTGTTACCGTTTTCGAAATAAAAATTAATTTCAATTTTTTTCTTCGAAAATCATGACTTCTAAAAATGCCGATATCTTTTAGTTAAGAAGTACCATGATATCGAAATTTTGTTTGGAGTTAGGTGATACTTGGACACTTCCCACACGTCAGCCTAATCTCCGTTACTTCAATACAGGGTGGTAAAAAAATACAGTTTTTTCGTTTGCTTGAAAAAGTTGCTGAAATTTGATTATTTTAAATGGAACACCCTGTATATTATTGAAAATTCGGAAAGCTGCTGAAATTTGCTTTCTTTCTATGTATATCATACCTATACCTAACTAGTCAAGTTTCGGACTTATGAGCATTTATTTGTGAAAATGTCCCTTCAGAATAGTATTTCCATTCGGTATTTGGTAAGCAGGCCATGATTACTATTTGACAGTAGCGTTGTGACATTCTCCTAATAATATCGACATTTTCGTCACTTCAGAAGTTGCAAATACCTTCAAAACGATGGAACAAAACTATTCAAACGAAGTTCTTATGAATTTGTTTATTATTTTTGGACAGTGTGATAAAATTATCAGCAGAACATGTAGAAAGTTCAATGAAATGTATCCGAATCTACCGCCAATGAACCTCAAAAAATTTATACGAATTCAGAACAATTTCTATATGTTTGGATAAACTTCAAAAAAGCACCAAGAAACTTGAAATTGGAAATATTGATATGAATAATTATAAAAAAGTAAAACAATCATGTGGAATATTTCAAAATATGTTCGAATCGCTGGCCGTTCACTTCCAAGCACTTTAAAATGCGGGTGTTGACTGCTTTCGTGGTGGCAGATCTGATTTCATTGGGATCCAAATCTTCAAATGTTTGGGCAATCCTTTCTAACAATTAATCTCTCGAACGCACGAGTATTTTGTAAACTTTTTCTTTAAACATTCCCCACAAATAAAAATCTAATGGATTAAGATCGGGTGATCTCGCTGGCCAATTCCATGGTCCCAAGCGCCTCATCCACCGATCGTCAAAAAGTCTTTCCAGTTCTGCGCTCACTTCTCTTGTGCAATGTGCAGGAGCTCCGTCTAGTTGGTACCAACAGTTTCGATAATCTTCGAGTGGCAGATTATCCACGAAACTCTCTACAGTATTCTCCAAAATATTCAGGTAGCTTCTGGATGTTAATGACTCCTCGTATATCACGTACCTCAATTTGTTGTCCATCAACATGCAGAAGACATTAAAACTAAATTTTTCTTGAAATCCGGCTTCTTTTGTGACGTGAGGATTTTCACTGGACCAATAATGACGATTTTTTCTATTGAAAATCCCTTCTCTCGAAAATTTCGATTCATCAGTCCAAATAATTTTATTTAAAAAAAGTGGATCTTCTTGAATGCGTGTCAACAACATTTCACGAAATTCTACTCTCTGTTGAGGATCTTGAGGCTTCATTGCTTGAATTTTGGTGAATTTATAATCATGCATTTTATGTCTTCGCAAGATTCTTTGAACCGATGAATATTTTATACCCAAATCTTCTTCAGCACTTCTTATCGATGACTCGGGAAATGCGTGAAAATATGCTAAGACATTAATCTGGTTGTCTTCAGAAGTTACGGGTCGAGGCAAGTTTCTTGGTGCTTTTAAAGTTGATCCAAATGCATTGAAATTGTTCTGAATTCGTATAAATTTCTTGAGGTTAATTGGCAGTAGATTCGGATACATTTTATTGAACTTTCTACATGTTCTGCTGATAATTTTATCACACGGTCCAAATATAATAAACAAATTCATAAGAACTTCGTTTGAATAGTTTTGTTCCATCGTTTTGAAGGTATTTGCAACTTCTGAAGTGACGAAAATGTCGATATTATTAGGAGAATGTCACAACGCTACTGTCAAATAGTAATCATGGCCTGCTTACCAAATACCGAATGGAAATACCATTCTGAAGGGACATTTTCACAAATAAATGCTCATAAGTCCGAAACTTGACTATAGGTATGATATACATAGAAAGAAAGCAAATTTCAGCAGCTTTCCGAATTTTCAATAATATACAGGGTGTCCCATTTAAAATAATCAAATTTCAGCAACTTTTTCAAGCAAACGAAAAAAATGTATTTTTTTACCACCCTGTATTGAAGTAACGGAGATTAGGCTGACGTGTGGGAAGTGTCCAAGTATCACCTAACTCCAAACCAAATTTCGATATCATAGTACTTCTTAACTAAAAGATATCGGCATTTTTAGAAGTCATGATTTTCGAAGAAAAAAATTGAAATTAATTTTTATTTCGAAAACGGTAACAGATAGGTATAGGGAAATATCAAGAAAAGTTGTCGGGCAATTGTTGGAGATTCCAAAAGTGATCCGTTGTCTGGTTCACCAGAAACGTCTAATGTGCCATCCACCGTGAATCAGCCTGTATAGGTAAGACCATGCGTCAACCTCCCACAGCACTGTGTAGAAGATATGTCTTATTACCGCCGATTTATACTCCGAATAAAGATGTTCCCAATGTGGAACAAATATACATAAATATAAACACACATACGTTTCCATATTCAATGACTTTTATTCGTGTTAAGATTAATTTCCTCAACGGCAAGATGAAAAATGTTGGGTTTTATTCAATAAATGAAGAAATAAAGTACCGAGGGATGAAGCTATAAAGTTTCAAGTTGAATTGTTCAATACCCACAAGTAATTTGTTCTGATGATTCGTGGTCACGTTGGTGTATTAGCCACTGACATTGACTAATAAACCAATAAACCTCCCTACATGGGGGGCTTTGGTGAAATTAAATACTAACGTTAACATTAGTGAGTAGAATTTCAATTGATTGAAACTACTTATATCCTATGAATACGGAACCATATATTAAATAAGGAACAATAGTAATAATCATTATCTGTCTTTCTTTTCCTCTGGATTTCAAGACCAGAGTGTCTTCATCATTAAGGTTATGCCTTCTTTCTTCTGTGTTTTTCTTCCCAAAGATGAAAATACAGTTTAGTCACGAGCAGATACAAATTCCTAGTAGTGCCAGTACTTATTTCAAAATGCCAATATTGTACCAATCCATTGTTCTTTGTGTGCATTACAGATAAAACTGGCCGTCAATAAATCTATTCATTCTGGTGACAAAGTTGTTTTTCATCCTTGAGTATCTACGTCAGAACTGAGTCCTCTAACAGTTTATATATATCAAGTAGGAAAAATTGTTAGGACGATATTATTTGATTGTTATAATATTGATTGATACCTGGAAATAACGGTTATCTATATTGTAAGTAATCGATAATTATTGACTTAATTTGTTTATTTGCTACAATTATCATGATTTATCCAAAATTCTAAGGAATTTCTTTTCGTCGAGTGAAGTACTTTATTTTAACTGTTTTAGATTGAATACAAATCGTCAACGATAATTCGTCCATACCAATTATCGTATTGAATGTTGAAACACAATTTATAAGCAGGGTCGGTAATAATTGGTATATGTACATTTGAAAGGAATTCAACATGAAATTGGGAAATAACGGTTTTCGAATTTTATGTCATTTAATCCTGTCAACTTATTTTATATACAGTACAGTATACCCATTCAAGATGGAAGCATCCTTCTAAAACTTACATTTTTCAACCGATTGGAATGATTTTTCTTTCGTTAGGTAGACATTCAAAAAGTCCACCAGGACACCAAATTTTATGAATAAATCTCCATTTCCAGGGCCAACTTATCTTATTTTTCAAGGTAAAAAATCTAAAAAAATTACTAGCGATTTTTTTATAAAAAATCTGACTACACCACTGGATTCGCGACATTTTCAAATGGTTCATATGTGAATAACGTTGAAATTCGTCAATCAATAAAAAAGTTATAAGGGAATGAAATTTGAATAATATGCCGTTTAATGAACCCACCAATTCAATTTCAGAACTTTTATCGAAATTCGGAATATACCACTGCAGTGATAGAAATATTTTGTTGCATGCGACATAGGGTAGACGACATTTGAGAATAAGGTCCCAGGAGCCAAAAACTCTGACGAAAATCGTCCTACTATGATGGTCGAGGAGGACTACATCAGGCTCATTTGCTTCTATTTCATTGTATTATTATTTTTTTCAACCGGTTGGATTATACAAGTCGGGCCCTGTCTCCGGAGCTCCGACACATCCGGAGGGCGCGCTGGTGACATTTACCAAGATAGCCACATTTTCGATGATTCGGAGGATTGGTCGATGGTAAAAGTTGAAATTGAAATTTTCATTATTATATTATTATTACATGAGCATTGTGAAATTATTGTAATGTCGTCTGTCATTGATAGGTGTGTCAAATTTCAGATTATTCGGATGTTTCGTGGTGAAAATGGAATTTGAAAATTTACATCATCATTATCATTATTATCAGTGAAATCGCGATTTTTTAGAGATGACGCCTATATGGATGAACTTAAAAAGCAAAACCTTATCTGAATACAAAATTATATCCAAATCGTTGAAACCGTTTTCAAGATCCAAAAATTCACATTATTATTATTATTATTAGTGAAATCATGTTTCTTTAAGAAAGACGCCTATATAGATGAACTTAAAACGCAAAACTTCATCTTTATACAAAATTTGATCTACATCGTTAAAGCCATTTCCGAGATCGATCATATCATCATTATTATAAGTAAAATCGCGTTTAATTCATGAAAGACAATTTAAAGATGGACCCAAGAAGCAAATCCTTATCTGAGTTCAAAATTTGATCCAAATCGTTAGAGCCTAGAAAAACAATTTGCAAGAGTTTTCAAAATCCTTGGAAAGTAACGCAATGTGAAATAGACTGGGCAATTTAAATTGCTCATAATCTTCAGACTGATTTGTAAATTCGACATCATATTTTGTGGTGTGTCTGGTATGGTATTGTATGCTTTTGAATTTCGGTGGTAAGTATATGTAGCTGACAAATACAATAATATACTTATAATTTGGTTTACTTCGTTCATAAAACAATCAATCACACTGGGTTCAATTGAACTCATGTGAAATTACGATATTTGTCATAAATATCAAAAAATGTATTCATTCTCCGATGTGGCTTCTGATCCATCAAGAATTAATTTTTCAAGAACAGTAAAAATTCCATTTCTTTATTTTAACCTGTAAATCTGTATCTTCTTTCGACCGTATACATGATATATGAATATTCAGATATGGTTCAAGTGAGGTCATAGTCCTACTGCTGCAAATTATGGAAATCATACAGTTATCAAGAATTATGTAATACCTACTAACATTATTTAGATAACATTATGAATGAGTTCCAAAAACTATACGCATATTCTGACAATTTTTTATTTTTTTTACAGCATGAAATATCTTGGTAACATTTTTCGCCAAAATTCATCAATATGTTCCGAAAAATAGGCTAGAGAGACTCTAGAAGCAGGCTTAGAAAGTCCGAATATATTTTGAATAATTCCGAGAAGTTTCGTCAACAATTTTACAAATTGATATATGAGATGAATATCAGACGCGAACAGCTACTTCCTTAGCTAATATCACCACAGATATTGAACTACACCTGACAGATATTTATCCAATATTCCTCAATGACACTACTGTAACAAAAGTGCAGAATTTCTACTTCAGTTGATTGGACTTCAAATGAAATGGACTATATCCAAATGCTTAAGATTATTTGTAATTATTTTCATAATTATAGAAATAATGGGATTTAGTTATTTTCAATAAATTTCGATATTAAAGTACGTATCACCTACTTCACGAAATATTTCTGAAAATCAATCTCATCAATATTTCCGGATAAGTAATAACTGTGTTCTCAGGACTGTTATTTTGAACAAAAAATTATTTTTTCAGCATATTTCAAGTAAGTAAACGATATTGTGCGGAATTAAAGTTGGCGACACTCTCAAAGGCCGGACCATAAACCCTGGAAATGAACCGTTTGAGAACTAGTCCACGTGGATTTGACGAGGACAGTCGAATTTGTGCGGTTCGTATTGGACAGTTTCTGTAGTATCTCAGAGTTCTCCAAAAATCGCAAATTTCATCCTAAGTAGGTACTTCTCGGCAACCAACATAAATCGTTGGTTCAGATTTATTTGGTAATACTTTCAAAATTATCTTCTCTGCGTCAGTTTTAATATAATTATAACATTATCGGTGTACCACTCGCTACGATCGTGATCCAATATCCACGCCTGGTGCAAAAAACACTCTTATTTTGCAACTTGTTAAATAAATAGCTATTTTGTACGACCAGACTATTTTCATTTGTTTACGTCTCTCTCTCTACGGCAGTATTTGGTCGTTTTCTGTCAGACATTGGCTTCCGAAGATTTATTTCGGAGAGAGGGTAATCTTGAAGTTCTCGAAACATGGTATCCGGATTTCTATCGCTTACATGCAACTAGAACTCGGCCCATGATACAATGTATAGATAAAATAGGACTTTTTGAAAACACTGCCTCCATCCTGTGGTATTTCCAAAACGGTGTTTCGCTGATTCCATAATATGTATACGTTTCCATCGTTACAACAATCATGGTAAATATGGAAATGTCAGTTTGTCGGCTCAACTGACACTAATTATACAAAATAAACTGTTTCTGCAATAAATACACATTCAGTCCTTAATTCAAAACAATGAATGAGCAAAAAGTTTTTAAATGTCGAAGAATGATATACGGTATAAAGTTAACCCATATTTTGACCCAGGAAACGACCCAATTTTCCGATGAATGCAATTTTGCTCAATACATTCAGGTCAAAGACAACTGACGCACTCTTTGTTTGTCTTCAGAATAACCGTTACAAACAATTCCATAAACAACATTATGCAGCATTCCGGGTATCAATTGCACACGCTAGCACAAAGTTCGAAAGAGCAGACCGCGGAAAATTTCGCTTCTCGCCGCCAGACAAACGACTGCCAATCAATTCCGACGAAGTCGCTTGTTTTTGTCTAGGTCATCCGGTTCACGCAAAACGCACGCATTTCAATTATGAGCTAGGCGCACTTTCACGCGTCTGACTTTAATTTGCACACGCGCCCGAAAGAATGAATGGAAAGGTTATGAACTCCAGAGCGATAGACGTATTTTCAGTAATAATAGGTATCCCGACAAATTATAATTTTCAAGAAATACTTCCACTTTGCTGCCACGAAAACTGCGTCGCTTAAAACACCAGGACAGTTTGAGTGCCTGGCAAGGTAAAAGTATTTTGAAAATTCTGCATCTTGAAGGGATATTCGAACACACCGTTTATGGTCTAGCTAAGAGCCGAAGAGAGGTCAACCTTCACCGTGCTGGTTAACGGATGAAACATACTTCTTATGAAGTTTCATGAATACACGAATACGCCCAATATGGGTTGCCTATCAAGATGTGGTCCAGACTATATACAGTGAGTTTCAAAAATTTGCACCATATGGAAAACTTTTTTATTATCGATTTGCCCGAAAATTTTATTCTTTATAAAAATAAGTGCCCTGCAGAATACTTGCATAAGAGTAAACATTTCAAATTTCCAAACGGAGTACAGTGGGGAACAAAAAATTGAATTGATTACACCCCAGAGAAGGGGTGTAATCAACCCAAGGGGTGTGATCAACCCCTATAAATTGAATGAGGAATCATTATGAACTTTATTCATTGAAATAAATATGAAGTACATACAATAAATGAATGCATTACAGATAATGAATAACGAAATAATGGGGAATGCGGATCGAATCGCACGTCGTTGATGAGCTCTTCAAATTCTCTAAACAGTGGTATATACAGTTTCTTCAATTGAAATGAACTGTTTTTTGAAGGAAAAATTGTTTGATATTTAGAAGAAACAAATATTTTGTACGTCACTGGACAATGCTTGGACACTTTTCGCGTTCACTCTATCATTCACCACCGGACCGTGCAGTCTCCTATTGCGATTTGGTCATTTCCCGAAGATAAAAACTTTCAGTTTCTCTTTCTCAAATGACCAATGAAGGTAATTAACATTATTACTATTCTAACCCTAATCATGTAAGCAATAAAAGTTTATTTTTGTTTATTCGTCTGTCTAGTTACAAAGGCCATACATTTAGAATTCGTGCCAAATTTAACGACTGCGTGCTTTTTGGCAATCTCGAAATGCTTCATTGGTCGACGAGGGTAGCTTGAACGAGATTTTTGAGCTAGTAAATAGGGTCAGCCTCATTTGCAATGAATTGAGCGGATATAATATTACATGGCATTAAACAGTGAGTATTCATTTAATCAACTTTAAGTTTCGGTGTCGAGAGAAAAAATTATAGTTTTGGTCCAATAAATAACATTATCGAAAATATCTACAGATAGTGCAATGTTCTTGGAATATTTCTAGATATATTTTTCTGGGAAGTAGTTGCAGATTACCATTGTGAATCACTTTGAGACATTCGACCTCAAAATCATTGATAAGACGTCTGTAAGTAAACATTTCCTATCTGGAAATAAATGAACACGAAAATGTGGAAATACCAGGTACTAGTTTCTAGTTCTATACAAGAAGAATATTCCGATTTTATGAATTCCCAGAAATAACAAAAAACTCATTGTTTTTAATGACCGTCTTTTGATTATGACAAGATAAATTATTTATATTTTAAACAAATCAGTGGCGGGTCTATAAAATAAGGATCCTCCTAAGAAATTATTTTACCCCTCCTTCAATTTTGTTACATTGCATACGTCTTCAAACAACTGTTTCATTCAATTGTAGTGGCAATCTATGCTCCAAATATTGAAATAATTTTAACAGTTGAACTGTACTGTAAACGATTTTAATGATAATAATAAGAAGAAGATGACGATCTTTTCAGTTAAGGTTTAAAGTGATTTATAATATTGAATATATTTTATCTAAAATAATGTCTTAATTTTTGCTGTGAATTTCAATTAGGTGCAGCAATGAAAATTACCATAACACAGAGTTACTTGAACTCCATCTATCTTTTTCAGTAAAACTGGTCATGCTGTATAAACATTATCGCGAATTTCTTGAATCATCATCAAGCTATGAAAATAATGGTTCCATTACTTGGATATCAATGAATATTCATAACAAAAGCAGCAGGGCTTGAACAATAAAATCTTCTCTAAGTTTCTGCTTCAATAAATTTGTTTTGTTGTCCAAATTCCCGCAATGTTGGTGAAAAATACTTCTGGGCATTTTGAAGCATTAGTTAGCATTACTACAAGGGATGTAATTTAATCAGAGACCGGCCAAAAATACTTTTTTGTCAAAAAAAATAGATTTGGGAGATATTAATTTTAAAGTTTCCAAGGCCTTTTTTTGGTACTGATAATAGGTCTACAGCCTGCGCAAACTCCGCTGAAACACTTCCAGCGGGCAGACACGCTGTGGCCTGGAGAATAAAACCAAAATTTTTGACTGCTTCAAAAACGAAAATTCTTGCCTTTTATTAATACATTATGTTCCATATGACAACCCATTTTCTCGATCATTCCAATTTCGGAGACACCCTGTATAGGAGTTTTTCATTGATTTGAGCCCTTAATTTTAAATAAAACAGTTAAATATCAAAGATACAGAATACGAAAGTCATGTTCTGAGGTAAATGAATGTTGATAAATACTCAAAGCAACAATTTTCTTCACTTGCTGTAGGCATTCATTTGTCAGTTTCCCAAAGAACCAATTTTTGAGCGTCGAAGCTTGAATTTGCAACATTTGACGAATGCTTTTCAACAAAAAATGGCACGAAATGGCAATAATTGTAACAAACGCTGATTGTTCGACACTCCTAATGAAGAAATTAGCCTAAAGGGCGAAATGAGAATACATATTAATGTTTCAAATGCTGGTGCCAGATATAGAATACTGCTAGCTGAACCACAACGCTGTCGTATTTCATGGAAATAACTAAGGTATTGAAATTCCTTCTAGTTTATGGTATGAATATAATGTTTTGAAATCAACATTGTTAATAATTATTACCAAATTCCAAAACTTTACTGTAAAAGTGAAAAGAAGTTCCAAAAAACTGTTTTCTACTAACGTCAAAAAATTATAAGGTTAGCGCATTGATAACAATATGCTAAGTGACTCTTTTTTACACCGTGCGCGAAATAGTGTGCGAAATACATATTTCGCGCACTGCATGTAAACTATATGAGATTTTTATAATTTGATTTTTATGGTCCTCAATCAAGCAAAAATCGAGGAAATCATTTATTTTTTCAATTGGTGCCCCTTTTTCCCTATTTAGAGCATGCCTCAGTATGTGCAAATCGAACTTTAAAAAACGCGCGTTCTTTAAAGTTACCAAGGCTACATAAACAACTCGAGAACCGTGAAGTCTAAATGATTATTGATCTGGCAGGAGTACCTCAGAACGTCAAATGAAATGTTACAAATAAGTGCAAAACTTTTATTCAAACATGAACGGAAGGTATACTGATGTCACATCACGAATTCAACCATTTTACATTATACGTTCTTATTTCCATTATTTGTAAGAATGAAACCAGTATTTATGATTTCAAAGTGCACCAATTGAAAAAAATATCGTAAAGTATTCGTGGATAACTGATCTTTGAAACACTTGCTTTATTTCGAGCACGACGGCGCGTGTTTGAAAGACCTTTTTATCCACTTATACTTCAATATACTATTCCGAAACTTGCTTCGTTTGAGCGATAATGAGCTGAAACTGAAAATGAGAAAAACTTGATTTATTTAGACCTATTATAAATTGGGAATGAATGTTATATCTGAATTGCTCAAATTTGGCATACTGAATCTTTGTGCAAACTCAGCTTGTCGATCTGATTCGATAGGAAAACGTTGAAATTTTGTAAAATTACATTGTTTATTTATCAAAGATCATTATATCACCTTCAAATATAAAATATTACCACTTCTACCGACACCCGTCAACTATATATAATAATTATTGAAGGATTTTTCTTTAAAATACCGGTTAATTTATGAATTTTCGACTAAAAACAAGGGAGATACAGAGATTTCAGTCGAGTGTCGTCGGGGTAAATCTTAAAATATCCGCTGTTGTTCGCGCGGATATCAGAAAATATCAGTTATTATTCATTATCTCTCAACGGAAGCAATTTTCAAAAAAACCTTAAATTACCGTTTTTTATGGAGATTTTTATATCGAAATTTACAACCACTTCCAATTATTGATTTTCCAAGCTTCTCCGGAAATTTTCCTCACTTTCCATAGATGTTTGCGGATTCGCAACATTATTTTTTTTTTCAAATTACTCTTCAAAAACTGCCCGTGTACCAAAAGGATACGAGATGTGCCGAGCACTGACAAAAAGTGTACGCGAGCACTAAGCACCAAGTCCTCAAAAAAAGTGAGCTGAAGCACTAATCGTCAAGAGTTTTCAAAAGAAAAATTACATATATCCAATTTTTAAATCAGGAGAAACGGAAAATATTTGAAATTATGGTGGCATTTATAACAATTCTATTCTTCGTTGATGCTTTGATTGCTGGTTTAGCCGGGGAAGTAGTTGTTTCTTATTAGATATTACAAAAATATTTAATTTTTAATTTTTCAATTTTCATGGAGAATATTCCCGTTTTCCAAATGGATTTTTACGAAAGTCCACTGTAAGAAACTTGACGCACAATAAATATCAAGTCGACGCTATTTACATGGATTTTTCTAAGGTTTCGTCGGAGTGGTCATTCCATTTTTCTGGTCGAACTCGAATTTCCTGTTCGCAAGCAGTGTGTTAGAGTTGATTCGTTCAAAGTTACATCAGGAATACCATCAAAGTCTAAATGTGCACCCATTTTATTAAGCATTTAGTGATATCTTGATGTTTGCAAATAATTTGAAATCAAAATTGGATAAAAATTTTCATAGATTATGTAAATGATGCGTGAAAAGTAATTTGTATCTAAATAGCAGCAAATGCCTCATCATAAGTTTTTCTTATGGTATAAAACTACATAAGTTATCAACAGTGAGCGTCAGCAGCCCTTTAAGAACCACTGTTACACATATAGGACATTAGGACAACTCCACTCCACCTACCCTGTTACTGACCAGCGGCAAGAACAGCGAAACGCGTCTGCAGGTGGTTTTCCCCAGCCAAATGAAAGATGATTTGCTGTATAATTACAATAAACAATTGCAACTGGGTCTTCTTGGAAGAATGTTGCACAAATATCTATCAGATGTAATTCAATGTCCGTCTTGGTATTAGCCAGGGAAGTAGTTGTTTTCTGTCATACGTTTGCCTCATATTTTCCACATGGTGGAAATATTTAGAGAGAAGGGTACTACGACATTGTCGATTTTACTATTTCATTTATTAGATACACTCCGGCAAAAACCCGGATGCTGGACATGCTGATAGCAAATACATTTTGTCTCAGGCACCCCGCGGCAGGCCATGCATCTAGTATTAGGGACCTCCATACCCATCACGCGGCTAAGTTGTTAAAGACACCATCCTGGCAGGCCATTATGAATCCCTCAGTGTTCGACTCCAACCGACTCGGATAAGCTGAGGTGTTCAACGTTCTTCAAGAAGAGACCATGCACAGGCTTACTCTCGTGAAGCTACAGCAGAACTGAATTTTCTGCGGCCTTTGGGTTTTTTGCCGAACGGGTTTCAACTCGGTAATAGAGAGTTCGGGTCACGACATTTGGTGTCGAAAGTGAGACCAAGTTGATCAGCCGCAGTCTTGAAGAGAAACGCTCCAATTCCTGCATTTTCATGGTCACGGACCAAGCAGATAAATAGATCCAAACTCCTGATGACTTCATAGGATCCAGCCAGCACCATTCTGTGGTGAAGAAATTCCAAACTCACAAGTCCTCGGCCTCCCTGTTGTTGGGAAGATATAATGGTATTTCACGTGTATAATATAAATAAAATAAAAACAGTTTCTGAAAAATATTACCTACCCACGAAAAAGTTTTTAATACAGATTTGAATTTTATTAATTTCGTGTCAATAGAACTTCCGAAGAGGCTTGTTTTCCAAATTCACGCGCAATATTATGATAATAATTCATGGATGAAATTGTTTGTTGATAATTTTTCATTTTGGACATATCTTTGAAGTATATTTTCATTCGATGCCGTTGTTTTCTACTCATACATTACAAAAGATGTTCCCAATATTATTAAAATTCATAAATAACTTAGGTATACCGACGAGTAGCATTCTGTAAACAAAGACATATTTTGGGTACAACAACATCGTTCGCAAAACAAATACCCAATTCAGAGAAAATGTCCCAAAGTATTTTTAAATAAAATTAATGATTCACATATCGAATAAAGACTAGGACTCTTATAGGTGCATTGAACTGAGCAGCAAACAATAATCTAGTTATAACTTGAACCCATGAAGACATAATGAAGTTTTTTTGTGATATTGAGGAGAAAATAAAATGACGTGTGTTGAATAATTCCTTCAGTCCCCAGAGCAGCTTCATGAAAAATCTCAACTGAAAGGTCCCTTTCAACACTTTTTTCTAAAATTGGATAAGGTACAATTTTTTTCATACACAGGTAGTCTAAGTACCGGATGAGGTTAACATCAATAAGATAGCTATGGGAAATTATTAAAGGATGTCAGTCACTTTTGCAATCGCATGATTCTGCTAGACTAAAACTTGCGCTTATCTCTGGCACCTTCTCTGTGGCTATGTCCGCGTAGATTGAATTTTATTCTCGCGTATTTTGGTAAGTTTTTGGATCTTGAACTTTTGAAAAATGTTTGTTATCTTTCTAGTTCCTGAATTCTCCCTCTTTCGTTTTCAGTATCCAATAACTTTGTAATTTCTGAACCCATACAAACAAGCAAGATGTTGTTTTCCGATTTTTATCTACTATGCACAATTCATTTTTTGTATCATGCGATATGTCTCAAAATGAAAAAACCATCATGGACAATCAACTTTTTGAAATGAATATAGTTCCAGAGTGGGGATTCTTGTTCTTGATTGATTTTAGATATTCAAAAGTTTCATTCCTAACACCATATAAGTACAGTAAAACAAACATAGCTGAAAGTGTTAAATTCCCACTCCAATGCGCGAAAAATAACGTGAGAAGGCAATCGAAAGGAAAAGGATAGGCTGTACGCTCGGATCAGTGAGCAAAAACAGTTACAATCGGATACACAAATATAGAAACCATTATGAATTTGAAAGAATTTACAGAATGAAATAATTTTTTTTACAAATCGGTTCTTTGTTTTTTCAATCATTAGCTATCACTTTTTGTGTCTGACCACTTAAAAACTTTTCCGTTGAGTTTAGATTGAAACTCCAATTTTATTGTGTATAACTGTACCAAATTGTTTACTGTATATACGTTTGCGTTATCACTAGGTACTACGTCATACGACTACTGCGCATCGTGGGCGTGAATATTTTCGAATTTGTAGCTATGTGTGTACTTTTGTAATGAACTGATAAATTTCCAAAATAATCTTGAAGTTAACATTAACATTCTGTATGTCCCAGAAATATCTCTGCAGGAGGAGTCTACTAGTTTTCGTTCTTGACCTTGACCTTGATGTTCAGATCGGTGTCTCGATCATATCTCATGGGGTCATAGTCCACTCGATTCTAAATGACACTCTCGTTCGTCTGCAATTGGCGACTCCTTTGTGCGCCCTCCAATCGGCTAAAGGCACTCATTATTGTAGAGCGGACATTGATGTCGAGAAAAGGTGGTAATTCTTGAGCACTAGTGAATAAAGAATTCTGGTCTCTGGGTGGTGATGGTAACCTAAGCAATAAATCGTAATTGAGCTAGTGATGTTCCCTATATCCCCTACTTCTAGCCTCATTTGCCCCCCGCTTGCGGTTCTCCATCCTCTCAAGCTATTTTCTCTAACTTTTATAATTTTTCAAATGGGTTCTGGGTGTCGTTCGATGTGATTTCAAAACCAGTCTAAGAAGATAACCAATTATCCATGTTGCACCTTCCTCCAGCATTTCATTCATATAGAGCAGCAACAATGTTGAAATAAGGGCTGTATGTTGTGCAGGACTTCTAACATCTTGCATAATCCGAGGGAAACACGTTCAGTCCAGTTAGAACCCAAGTACAAGTCTTGACTTCATCGACTCCCACACTCAGGTCTATTATTTCCGCTGTTCTCTGGACTATCTCCAATTCTGAAACATTTTCCTGAAGCTGATGTATGACATGTATGACATGTTCTCGAAGAAACTCATGAAATCGGTATTCCTTTATAGCTTTTTGTTCCTCTAGAAATGCCTGCTGCTGGACCTGCTCTTTTTGTCTGTCTTCGCATATTTTGTCTACTTGTCCTTTGGAAATTTCCAGAATTCGGCCACGTTCCTCTTCGCTACAACCGGTTTAGGCCAATCACTTAAGCAAAAGTGGAGTCAAAATTACAAAACACAAACTCTTACCAAAGCTGATTTTCAGTGATATAAAAAAACTATACAAATTTGCCCCTTCGTCCAGCAACATTATTGAAAATTTGAATTATGAACAATTATGGTTATTTATTTGTTGAGAAAAAATGCAAAAGAAACGCAAAATAGTAGAAACAAAGCAATAAATATTGTCCTTTATCATCACCCAAGTTACGACTTTTTGCAAGTATGGCATGAGAGGAAATAAATTATTTATTCGGCAAGACTTTTCACGAAGAGAGAAACGTTTCTTCACTTTCGCTACTCTTTCAGGTTTTTTCGACCGAGTTTTCAACAGAAGTATGAATAAGTAATTTATTTATTCTAATTCTCAACTTGAAAATAGTCGTAGAATTGGGGAACGATGTAGAACGATAGTTTCATCGAGCATTGAAATACAACTTTTGTGGAAGTTTGTATTGATTTGTAGTTTTTTCTCATGTTCTATTTCAAATGCTGAATTGATTGAGCTAGTCCTGCTACTTTTCCTCCATTTCTTGAAAAATAGGCCAAAGCAGATCTTAAATTTTTTAATTTCTTGCCATTGTTCCTCCAACTCTTGTTCCTCTGCAGCTCTTTCTTCCATTCATTTCCTTCTTGCGCCTTTGTTCTTTCTCTCCTTTTTTTTGCGCTAACTTTTTTTAATTCTCTATGCGCCTTTGTTCTTCCTCTTTGCGCCATCGTTCTTCATATTTATTTTGCTCTGTAAGCCTTAGTTCTTTCTCTTTGCGCCTTTGTATCCTTGAATCCATCTGACTTCAGGCTTTTTCAAAAGCTATCCTGTATCCGTCATATCCTTCATAACTAACGGCCAATAATTCTAAGAACTGTTCTGAATCAAATTAATCATGTTGTCTTCTGTCATAAGTTCTTTGAAAGAAATATTTTCTCATCGTGAAATTCCCAACATTGTGATATCAGGTAATGGAAGACAATAATTTACTGGTTACGATCTCAAGCAGTTTTTCAAATTCAATCATATTCATTCTTCTTATTTCAGCGGGACGTTTATGTTTCTTTAAGCTAGTGAAGAATATTCTGAAAAAGGGGTATGTAGGTTAAGGGCTGGATGAGGTATTGTATTAGCGTTTGTAGAAATTCAAGAAAATATACTAGTTGTGAAAATTCATTCGGCTCCAACAACCAGACCTATAACGTCATTTGCAAAAGTAGTATATATCACAAAGGTAGTATATATATATATATATCAATGAGATCGAATTCAAAACATCATTAACATAAACGTTATAACTACCGACCGGTAAAAAATTCTGCAAGTCACTGAATTAACACCAATAATGGCTTGCGATATTAGGTACTATTGTTGCGAAACTGTATTTCGAAAACATTATGGATGAACGTTCTCGATTTTCACAATCTCGTTTTCTAATGATGTTGTTTGTTGGCTGGATTTTTCATCACGAACTTGACTTCTCGAAGTGTCCAAAAACTTCGATAAAGTTCAGCCGTTTCGGGAAAGTTTGTGATAGCTTTGTAAAGTAGTAAAGTATTCGTCTGTCTCCAGGAATGGAGTTCAAGGTTATATACATATATATATATATATATATATATATATATACAAAGGAGAAAATTAGTGGATAAACCCTCATAATATATAATATATATATATATATATATATATATATATATATATGAATTGATGACTTCATGCATTCATTCTCTGAGGGTGCACAGTTAGTACAGATCATCTTCTTTTCCTACATTTGTAGATAGCAGTAATTATATTCATGATTGTTAGAATTTATGTTGGTAATCAACATTTTTGCAGTTCAATACATCAATATGCTTGCTTACGAGATAAACACATTGAAGTTTTGTAATAAAAATCCTAATGTGGAATAAGGATAGACTTTGACAGAACTCTCTTATATAACTATGAATCTCGCGGCCACTGATTTTTTGAATGGTTCACAGTTTTATATGAGAGTTCTATCGAATTATCCCCTTCCATCATTCAATTGGCATAAGTTCAGTTCTTCAACTTTTCGCATATACAGTTTCAAAAAGTTTGTGTAATGTAGTTTCGCCTACATTATCTATGATTCTTATGAAGATGATTTCATATTAGTTACTTGTAATTAAATGAAAGACGACCTTTTCCATGAACATCTATTTCTATAATGACAGGATTGACGGAAAAACAGGTTTCCGGACAAGGGAGTGACAAGCCACTGTTGCCAACCTCACAGTAGTTCGACTCTCAAGCAGTGCCACCCAACAGTTTGCACCATAGGGGAAACTTTTTAATTAGACATTTGTCAGAAAATTTTATTGTTCATAAAAGTTGGTGCTTCGCGAAAAACTTGTATTTGTGTTATCCAAATTCTGAATTTCCAAACGGTGTACAGAGGAGAACAAAAAATAGGAATTTTGATCAAGAGTAATCTACCCTTATTTTCCATATTATCGAAGAAGTTTATTTAGAAAAGTCGTTTAAAATCGAAAACAATATTAAGATTTGAGATCACAGTCACCTTCGCAACAATTTTTTCTTTCTGTTTTTTTTTTAGTTCTGGCATCATAAAGAGTATTAGTATGTCATATGCACCTTAGGCGCCTTCCTCATATTCCTACAACGACATTTCAATGCGAAATTTGGTACAATTTATCTTATTCATTAGAATATCGACGTTTGTTGAAAATTTGTTAGTTTTTTGGTGCAAATTTGATATATCGAAAGAAATTATTAAATAAATCAATTAATTATTGGTAAACGATGCAATAATTCTGCAAATCTCTATGATTACTTTAATTATAAATAAATTAAATTATACAAATTTTATGGTCAAAGTGGTCGTTATTAATTGATTTATTCATTAAATTCCTTCCATAAAATCATACTAATAGTTATTATGGACATACATTCAGAGTGATATATCAAATTTGCACCAAAAAACTAGTAAAAATTCAAACAATTTTCAACAAACGTCCATATTCTAGTACAAATGATGAACTGTACCAAATTTCGCATTGAAAAATCGTTGATCATTATGGTAGTAGCCGTGAATATTATCGATAATACGGCGTGATCGTTTATGATCCGAATTACATACAAAACTTTATCTGCTGGGATCAATAAATAGGTATATATAAATATTGTCTAAATTCCATATTTAGTATTTTTGAAACTACAGATACAGTCGGAGTTATTCATTATGAAAAATTGTGGGCAAGCTGTGCCTTACCATTTCGTTCACAATGCAGCAGAAAATATTTAGTCACTGTCAAACACACACTGCTGTCAAGTTTTTTGATCAATGGGGTGGTTTTTTGGAGGGCGGGGAAGCCATGTAACTCCATGACGGATTTTTGTTTGTGGTGTTGTGATATATGGGACTCTACAAACAGTTTATAAAGGAAATTTCTGTGTCGATTTTTTTCCTTCATGTTACAACCCACTACAACAAAATAACCACACCATATCTGGCAGAAACTTGTCGTCGCGCAGTCAAAACTTTGCCGTTTCATATTAAGTTATGTCCTCAGATTTGTTTTATTGATTTATCAATGAATATTATCCATAATTTGATGAAATTCATGAAGTTGATATGAATGTATAGTCAGGTCATTTTCAATTCGGTGTTGTGTCGTTTTCGCAACAGAAAAATATTCTCACAGCTTAATGGTTGTAACCTTATAAATTTTCAATATGCAAATTTGGAATAAATCCTGATTTTTAAATTATAGAAAGTTATCACTTATGCTGATAGGCTGCTCAGATTGTTACGGTTAGGGTGTGGGTAGGTTTCAACTAATGATTGCTCAATAGCGTATTACAGATTCATTAACTATTAAACAATTTGGGCACCAGTTGACCTGACTAGTTCAGATTATCTGGGCGCCAGGTTGCAAAAGACAAAACCGAAGATAAGAAAAGTTGGTATCTAGCTTGGGTTAGAAGTCAGAATAAATATGCAATAAACAATTAACAACTTTTATTAACAAAGTCACAACTGCTGAAGGCAATAATAGCTGAAGGCCACAAAATGTAACTACATAAATAGCCAAAGCAAAAAAATTATTAACAAATTCACAACTGCTGAAGGCAATAATAGCTGAAGGCCACAATTCAAAGTTATATGGAGTAACAGCTGATAGTTTAAAATTCAGAACATTTACAGCAGAAAAATCTGATTATCTGATTCAAGCGAAGCTGGTACTGGATGTTAGATACCTGGGTGGTTGGTTTATGCGAAGCTGGTCTGATGGAGTGCTGTAATTGGATTGTGTATGGCTAGTCTAGAGACTGATGGACAGGTTGCCTCTGCGGAACGTTACAGTCGTAATTGCTAGTCAGTTACTGGTGACCACTTAGTTAGGGCTGACCTCTACGATGAATGGCTATAGACTGTGCCTTGGAACTGAGCCTCTTTGATCCGTCACTGTACAGCTATTAGACCTCCTAGTGATACCAATCCTTTTCCCAGTATAGGACGTTCTCGATAACATGCGAAGCAACCGGAAGGAATCAGAATTGATTTATACAATGTTCAAGGGAGCAAGGATATCCTTAAAACCTCAGGGTATATTCCGAATTTTAATTTACAAGCTTTATTTTTAAAAGTAATTAAATTAATGAAAAATTACTTATTCTTCAGAAATGGAATAAGTAATGTTATTGACTTTACTATATTTAAAATGAAATGTATTAAATTCAAAATTATCTCAACAAATAATAATAATGATAATAGAGAACTCAGTATTCTCTAGAGAAAGATAATAAGTTTGAATACTATTTTAAGTTATAATTTATAATAACCCGGTACTTGAAAATCGGTACTCAAGGCAACATTGAAAATCCTCAAAAGAGTAATTTTTAAATTTATGTAAATTTAAAGAGAAAAAAATTAGATTAAATCTCTGATAAATTGTTAAATATCGGAGGATACTGGAGATAAAAAAAAATAACTAATAAAGCTCTCAGACCTTCTAAATGAAAGGAGCAAGATAATAAGACATTAAAGAGATAAATGTATCAGAAAAAAATGGCTACAGAGGCCCGATACTTCTGAATTCAAGTAAGATAATATTAGGATGACAACTCCTAAATCAATTTAATGTCAAGATATTCTTGAATTCAGAATGCTGCTTTTGCATGTGACACAAGTTGCAGAAATGTGGAAGATAGAAAAAGATACCACCTGGCAGACCTTACGACTGAATTGTACAGGTAAGTGACTGAGTATTTAATTAAAAAGAAAATTCAATAATCGAACCCAGAGAGGAATTCATGCACTGAACGCCGTACAGCACAGAGATGAATTCGCTCAGGCCAGCATTTATTTCCCAGAGGGAAAGTCTTGACCAAAATAGATCAGAGAATATAGAAATAAATGCTTACCTGAGGAACCACTGTGATGATTTTCTGTCTTGCTGCAGCTAGCGCCCAGCTCCACGCCCTCTCCAAGGTTAGACTTCTTGGTTCTCAATGTACGGCTTACTACGGATATTTAGTCAGTCCCAGGAACATATAGCTGTAAAATTTAGAACGAGTAGCTACTATTTCGGCAAATACAAAAGGTCAACTCGTATTCGTACGATTTGTTTGTTCTTGTCCCCGAAAGAAATCTTTTCAGCAGAATCTGTTGGGTGTTGACCTAGTTCTTGTGATAGGTTAGGATTTTAATTTTAAGCAAAAATATGTCAGAATTTCAATTATGACCAAAAATATAGTAATTTACAGTTTGATGAGCCCAGCCTGAAAGTGTATTCCAAAATAAAATTTGATTCATACTCGTGATGATTTTAATAAATTTGAATACAATTCCAACCTAACCTCGTTTATCCGTTCATAATAATATATCAAAAATCATCCGGTAATTATATATCAAAATATGGATAGGAAAGGCATATATGAATTAAAATGGAGCTTATATTCAGCCCTACGTTCAAATTTAGTATCTGACCGGGTCAGAACAAATTGAAAATTAGTCAAATCAACAGGTATAAAATGGCGTCATTTAATAAACAAAATCCATATTATTCAATACGATTTAGACAATAGTTCTAAATCACCATTACCATACTAAATCACCTTCCCTATTCAATTCAATCAGCTATCAATAGAAAATAGGTCACATACCAGATAATAACTAATTCAACCTCCAATCGCCCACAACATATGTCAACCCAACAGCGGTCTCATGCCAAAAAGAGCTATTCCTCCGCATTCCACACCGAAAACATCCTTTTACCCTTCGCGCAAGACCAAGTTATCTTCGATCTCATTCGCCCTCCGAACTAGCAGTGACTAGAGATCCGATGGCGCGTAGCGGGTTAGATGCAATGATTGAAATTAAATGTTTGGTGTTGGTGTACTGGTGATGACAGAATGAATGAAAGTATAATTATCAGAGTAGGCTAGTGTATAACATAGTTGACAATTCCTAAACCATTTATTACGATTGTTTGACTGGAATTATTAAATTTAATTGAATGGAACGAATAATTATCGTTACACACCACCTCTCCCCGGTGAAAAAATTTTGAAAACTCCAGGAGTTTTCCAAAATTTTTTTATCAACTGAGTTACCAAACCAACAAGTAAACGAGTACCAAACCAGTAACAGGCATGAACACGCAGAGAACTAGTAAGCAGATAAACAGGTAACAAGTGAAAATCAAATAACTAATTTCTGGTAATTACCATAGGATAAATTTTAATACAACAATAAATTTTAATACAAAAGTGAAACAGTCAACAATACTTCGTTAAACTGGTGCGCATGAGTCATTGCGGGAATTCTCCACCTGGAGCAAAGAAAAGGATGGCCGTTCACCACTGAACCCGGATCAGGAAATCTTTTCGCTGCTAGATAGAATTGCTGCGCCGGCGATATACCTGATACCACTCGTCTCCCAGTTCAAGGATGGACTAACCCTCTGTACTCATCCGTACAACAGGAATAGAGAAACCCTACAAGAACCCACGTGTGGAAACAAAAAGTGAAAATCATAGGAAATTGAAAAATAACCAATTGTCCACTTCAATTGGGGTAAGATATAGCTCTACCAAGCTAAAAATGGCTAAGCCATAAAGTCCCAAAAATTCGGAGATATTCCTAATTGTGGCACTGCGAGCAAATTCCCCAATCGCGACGAATCCATGGAGCTGAGGATCCCCCAGTAGCGCCGACCTACCGCTCGTAGGCGAGCTTCACACGCTGACCGGCCTAGACCTCCACGCTAGCATGCCGACACCCCCCAAAGTTCACCCTTCCATGGACCCTGCAAAACAGTCTCGATCTCGAAGGAATCTCCGTAGAATCCTATAAGACATGTCTGCTGCCCGAATGAGCCATGCTCGCACCCAACACGACCAAGTCTCCTACAAAACAAAAAAGGAAAAGGCATTTAAACGCATAACCAAATCGCCTACGTTTGGTATCATAGCGTACCCTAGCAACATTCTCTAAAGAATGGGAGGATTGAAAACCCCGATAGAAAATCTCCTCCAAATTTCCTATCCCACACAGATCAATGTGGAGTGGACTCAACCCGTTGAATCGATTCCACCGAAGAAATTCCAGCCAAAATCCCAAGACTTCAGACATGGTGAGCTCGTCTGCAAAATACTCTTCCAAAATCTTGGATGGTTTGCATCATACCACAGTAATGTCCAAGAGAAGAAGCCCGAAATCCAACAGCCAAACCGACCCCCCAAGAAAAAAACCACCACAAGGATCGTCCAGCATTACGGGAGCTGCCATCCCATCGACAATACCATCCAAAACCCAAAATTTCAACCCCGAAATGTGGTGAAGAAAAGATAAGGGTAAGATGAAGACAAGATAAAGATAAGATAAAGATAAGATAAAGATAAGATAAAGATAAGATAAAGATAAGATAAAGATAAGATAAAGATAAGATAAAGATAAGATAAAGATAAGATAAAGATAAAAATAAGAGAACATTAAACAGAAACGCTCAACTGATAAAGAGATAAATGCCATAATAGATAACACACCCACAGTAACAAAATCTCAAGGTATAAGGAAGTCAAAAAATTTTGTCAAGTCATGAATGTTTCCAAGATATTATCAAGGAAAACACGGTAAGATAATTTCAATGGAGAAACACTTCACTGAAGTGCAAGTCCACTGAACGGTAAGATAAATCAATGAAAGCAGTATTTCACTGATCAAAAGATAATGTTAATGGGAACCATATTCCATCAAACAATTGTTGGACAGATATGATTCAGAAGTACATCACTTCCAAACAAAGATAAATAACTGTCCAGCAACAAGATAAGAGATAAAGAGAGTTGAAGAAAACATTGATGTGAATTGTAACCAGAAAATTTGAAAGATTTACTTATTGAATTTTTTCAAAATAAGAATCAAGAAACTTGAACAAAAAATTACAGAATTAATCATTTCAAAAGTGGTTGAAAATTATTGTCTATGATTTCAAAGGTTCCATAAAGGAATTATCAAAGATAAATAATTTCAAGAAATATAATCATAACAACAGTTACTTCCTACATCAATACTAACAATTCTCTCAGGTTTATGACTGACAAAATTAGGTAAATAATTGACAAAAGGTACGTAAGATAAGTGAGATAATCTCAAGATAAGTAAGATACGTTACTGTAGATATTAGACATAGGTAAGTAGATAAAGATAACAAGGGATATCGATATATAAATTCTCCACCAGAAGATGTCATGTCTCTGTAAGTGGCCAGTCGTAGGACTTTTACCTACCATCTGGTAATGCCATGGTGGAGTTAGTCTTAGGCCCTCTCCACAGAGCCGTAATCAGAGAAAAGGTTTGTTTAGCAGGTATCGCCAATAACAACAGGGCCCATTCAGGATAAATGCATCGGCACCACATCACAATAAAACTGAAAATTCCCAGATACGATCACTGATCAGAACATGTCACCTAGACACTAGGATGGAATTCTAGCTCTAAGTGTGTAGCACAACCAACACTACCCAAAACCTCCCGAATGATTGTCACTGTAAGCAGAACCATGAAAAGTTATTAAATGCTAAAAAGTGAGTGGCCAGTCGTAGGATTTTTACCTACCATCTGGTAATGCCATGGTGGAGTTAGTCTCAGGCCCTCTCCACAGAGCCTAAAAGATATAGAAACTAATACGGTAGAGACAATACATCGATATGCCAAGCAAAGATAAAGATAAATAGACAGTATGTCAGATAGGTAAGATAGTTAAGATACTTAAAAGATAAGGAAAGGTAAAGAAAAAAAATACTCAGTTATCTGACCCATCAGAATCAGCACTGAAATATTCCTCCTCAGTTAAATCTGCCTCATTATCAACAAAAGCAGATTTTAGATCCTTAACATGCCAACGACCTAGGTTTTTACCATCCATGTCTTTGAGTTCATAAACAAGGTTCGATATAACTTTAGAAACAATACAAGGTATAAATTTAGGAGCCAGTTTTGCAGAATAATTATTAGGAGCTGAAGATAGAGTAACATTTTTCTTCCAAAGCCTGTCACCCACATGAAATTTGAGTTCTCGCTTCCTCAAGTTATACTGACGAGCATTCCTCAGATAAGCCTGATGTAATTTCTTACGGATATCAACAAACAGTTTAGGAAGTTCTTGAATATCATCAATACGCTGAGATTTATCAGAAACAGTGGGAATATTATTTTCGTTTTCTGAAATTTTGCCATAAAAATCTCCTGTAACAGGAATATTACGAGCAAAATTCAAGAAAGCCGGAGAAAACTCAGTTACATCATGCTTTGCTAATCGGATAGCCTGTGCAACTTTGTAGATGGAAGAATCCCAAGTTCGATGATTCTCATGAATATAGCAGCGAATGGATGTTACTATGACTTTATTTGCTCTCTCAGCAAAATTGACTTGTGGATGATATTTGGCATTATACCAAATTTTCTGTACTCTATAATCTTCCATTAATTTCTTAAAGTCTTTACTGGTAAATTGGCTTCCATTATCAACAACAAAAATTTGAGGTACTCCATAGATAAGAAAAACATTATTTTCAATGAACTTAATTATACCTTTCGAGGTAGCTTTAGACATAGGATGAACTAAGACATATTTAGTAAACCAATCTACAACAACTAAAACATATTGGTTGCCCTTTTTTGACCTTGGATAAGGACCCAATAAATCTGCAGAAACGCATTGAAAAGGAAAATTAATATTTTTGTAAGATCCCATATGACCAGCTTGAGGTAAATTTGAACTTTTACAGGCAGCACAAACAGGGCATTTTTTAACATATTTATAAACATCTTTTCTTACATGAGGCCAGTAGTACAGTTCTAAGATACGAGAAAAGGTTTTAGATATTCCTAAATGAGCGGCAGTTTCTCTATCATGGTAGAATTTTAAAATTTCCTGTCGATTGGCAGAAGGTACCACAATTTTCCAGTCAGTAAGATTACTTACTATATTATGACGGGAAAAGATATGTTTATAGATAATACCATTTTCGACACGGAAGGAAGGATAAGCTGCTGGATTTTCCTCGATTTTCTTGATCAAAGAAGTATACCAGTCATCAGGCTGAAAGGTAGAAACGTCGATAACAGAAATTTCTGCAATAGAACGAGATAAGGCGTCTGCCACTACATTTAAGGAACCCTTACGATGTTTGATGGTAAAATCAAATTGTGACAGTTTCACCGCCCATCTGGTCAAACGTCCAGAAGGGTTAGATAAATTGTGAAGATAGATAAGGGAAGCATGATCAGTTTCAATGGTAAACCTCGTACCTTCGATGTAGCTTCTGAACTTCTCTATGCCAAAAATGACAGCTAACAGCTCTTTTTCAGTGACTGTATATTTTCGCTGACAAGCGGTAAGAGTTTTACTTGCGTATGCCACTGGGTGTTCAACACCGTCACATTCCTGGTATAATATGGCGCCGACACCGGTATCACTGGCATCGCATTGTATTATAAAGGGTTTTGTGAAGTCGGGGCTAGCAAGCACAGGAGCAGAAGTAAGACGAGATTTTATTTCCTTGAAAGCAGTCTCTGCCTCAGGAGTCCAAGTTATTGGTTGACCTTTTTTTCGACCATGAAGAAGATCAGATATGGGGGAGCAAATGGAAGAAAAATCCTTAATGAAACGACGATACCAACTAACAAGACCAATCAAACGTTTAATTTCAGTGGTGTTTTTGGGAGTCGGATAGTTAACAATAGCGGAGACCTTTTCAGGATCTGTTCTCAAGCCTTGTTGATCAACAACAAAACCAAGATAAACAAGAGAAGGCCGACAAAACTCACACTTATCTAAATTAATAGTAAGATTGGCATTCTTAAGTCTTCGATATACTTCTTTTAAAATTTTAATATGAAGCTCAAAAGTAGGGGTGGCCACGATGATGTCATCTAGATACACAAAACAATATGGAGCCAAAGAAGGTCCAATGACTATATCCATCAATCGTGCCATCAGTTTCGGACTGTTATTCAGACCAAACGGAGAAACTGTAAATTCGAAGAGACCTTTACCATATACTGCAAACGCGGTCTTTGGTCTAGAAGATTCTTCTAGGGGGATTTGAAAGAAAGCCTTGGTCAAATCAATTGAAGATAGATACCTAGCATCCCGTAATTTATTCAGAATACTATCAATTAGTGGCATAGGATAATTATCATTGACCGTGACTTCATTCAACTTCCGACCATCGAAGCACACACGGAAATCTCCTGAACGTTTAGGAACCAACCATAATGGACTACACCATGGAGATTGAGAAGGTTGAATGACCTTGAGCTTCAGCATCTCATCAATTTCTTTATTCAAGTGTTCCTGCATAGTAGGAGACAAAGGATATTGTCGTTGAACAATAGGTTTAGCATCACCAGTATCGATGCGGTGTGTCAAAAGATGAGTGCGACCAAGTCTATCCTTGGGAGCTATAGATTTGAAACATTCAATGACCTCCTGGAGTTCTGTTTTCTGAGAACCAGTGAGTTCAGAAAATGGTTGGATAGTGTTCACGGAGCAGATAGAGTTTGGTACAGAATATGATAAATTACAGAAATTTGCTTCAATTTTAAAAAGCTGGAAAAAATCCATACCTACGATAAGAGAATGAGTTACTGATGGAATTATTAAAATTTTTAATTCTTTAGAAACACCATTAAGAGAAACAGGGACTAAAACATATCCAAGAAAATCTTGGGGTTTACCATCTGCAGTGGTAACATGAACAACAGATTCATATTGAATAGGGATATTAAATTTCTGCAAGAGATTAAAACCTGCAGAACCTAAAATTGAAGCTGTACTACCGGTGTCTGCAAGGGCAATAATTTGCTGACCACAAATTTCAACATTAAGATAAGGACGATTATCATTAGGTTTCCTAACAAAAATAGGATTAATATTTACGGGATGCAAAAATTCTTTTACAAAGGATAACCATTTCTGCCATTCCACTAAAGAAGTTTTTAATGGTCCTGTTTGTTTTGCCTTTTGTTCGACCTTTTGGATTGAGATTTGGCTGTTTTGGATTCTGGACCTTCGGTATGCTGACTGGTGACAATGTCCAGCTTTTCGCCACCCTGCTTTCCGTTTTTTGGACGGCAGTTAGGGCAGTTTGGTTTGATGATGTTTTTCAAACCACATCCAAAACAAAACATTGTTCGTGGTTTCCTAGACTGAGGATAAGTGTGATCAGCCGAATCACAATTCCAACATCGAGAGTTCGATACTGTTGCAATATTACTTGAATGAAATTTACTGCTTGAAGGGAAATTATTACTTGAAGAAAAATTTTTCCTATAAGACTGTTGAGAAGTTGAAGGAAAGGAAGTACTATAAGGACTACTCAAATCAGGCTCCAACAAACCAGTATTACGACTGGGTGGTGCTTTGTAGCGATCAGCCCATAAGCGAGATTCTTCTAACTTTTTACACAAATCAGAAAGATCCGCAACTGTTTTTGGGTCTTGCAAAGCCAAGTTGGAAATAAAAAAAGGTAATAAATTTCTACGAATTTTCTGTACCCTTGTTCCTTCATCAGGCTTGGTAGTCAACCTGTTAAAGAGACCTTCCATGGAAGAAATATATAGGGCAACCCTTTCATTAGCACCTTGGGTTCTGGAATTTATTTCCCTCTCGAGATCTTCCTCATAAAAGTAAGGTAGAAAATCATTTTTTAGTGCCTTAACAAGATCATCCCAATTATTGAATTTACTTTTATTGTTTACAAACCAAGTCCATGCAGAACCTTTGAACAGGTCACAAGCAGACTGGAATAGCTCTGGCTTGGAAACACCTCGAGCTTCTCGTAATAATTCAACTTTTTCAAGAAATGAATTTACTGATTCTTTCTGATTTGATCCAGTGAAGAAAATATTCCATTTATATGGAGCAACTGATTTGTGAGATACTACAGGGGTACTAGGAAATGTTTGAGAATTACTATTTTGAGTGGGGGTAGAGGTACTTGGAGTTACTTTTAAATCAAAGTCAGCTTCCAACTCTAACATAAGAAATTGAATCTCTTTTCTAGCAGATTCTTCTGCAGCGTCGTCAGCTTTGAGAAGGTGAAAACGATTAGATAAATGAGCCAAACGACTAGAAATTCTTTTAAATGCAGGATCTTCTTTTGATCCGTTAAAAGAAGCAATTATGGTGTTCAAGTCAGTTATAGTTTCTTTCATTTGAGTGACCTCTACAGTGTGTGCATTGGGAGTAACAAAACCACCTTGAAAACTACGATTAGCATTCTCTTGACTTAACAGTCCCCTCAAAATTTTACGTTTTAAATCAACAGTTCCTGAGGAATCGATACCTCTAATATTCAACTCATAGTTTAACTCATTAATCTTCAAGTGATTAGGATCCATTTTAAATAAATTAATATGCACAATAAGATAAGGAGAATAAATAAGCTAATAGTCTTGGGAAACTTCAAAATTTTTCAGATAATATATATGGTATGATAATATATAGGCAATGAGAAAGATAATATACAAGGAACAAAATATCAAAGATATAGGCAAGGAAATAATATACGATAAACAAAATATCAAAGATAAGTAATAAAAAAATAAATATTTTCCAACTTCTCTTGGATCAGATTTTTCAATGTGCTAGAAGAAAAATTTATTATGTCTTCCACCAAGCTAGAATAAGATACAAAAGATAAAGAAAAGAACAGTCAAGTTTTCGTGGCCCCACGTTGGGCGCCAAAAGTGTAACCTTAAAAATTTTCAATATGCAAATTTGGAATAAATCCTGATTTTTAAATTATAGAAAGTTATCACTTATGCTGATAGGCTGCTCAGATTGTTACGGTTAGGGTGTGGGTAGGTTTCAACTAATGATTGCTCAATAGCGTATTACAGATTCATTAACTATTAAACAATTTGGGCACCAGTTGACCTGACTAGTTCAGATTATCTGGGCGCCAGGTTGCAAAAGACAAAACCGAAGATAAGAAAAGTTGGTATCTAGCTTGGGTTAGAAGTCAGAATAAATATGCAATAAACAATTAACAACTTTTATTAACAAAGTCACAACTGCTGAAGGCAATAATAGCTGAAGGCCACAAAATGTAACTACATAAATAGCCAAAGCAAAAAAATTATTAACAAATTCACAACTGCTGAAGGCAATAATAGCTGAAGGCCACAATTCAAAGTTATATGGAGTAACAGCTGATAGTTTAAAATTCAGAACATTTACAGCAGAAAAATCTGATTATCTGATTCAAGCGAAGCTGGTACTGGATGTTAGATACCTGGGTGGTTGGTTTATGCGAAGCTGGTCTGATGGAGTGCTGTAATTGGATTGTGTATGGCTAGTCTAGAGACTGATGGACAGGTTGCCTCTGCGGAACGTTACAGTCGTAATTGCTAGTCAGTTACTGGTGACCACTTAGTTAGGGCTGACCTCTACGATGAATGGCTATAGACTGTGCCTTGGAACTGAGCCTCTTTGATCCGTCACTGTACAGCTATTAGACCTCCTAGTGATACCAATCCTTTTCCCAGTATAGGACGTTCTCGATAACATGCGAAGCAACCGGAAGGAATCAGAATTGATTTATACAATGTTCAAGGGAGCAAGGATATCCTTAAAACCTCAGGGTATATTCCGAATTTTAATTTACAAGCTTTATTTTTAAAAGTAATTAAATTAATGAAAAATTACTTATTCTTCAGAAATGGAATAAGTAATGTTATTGACTTTACTATATTTAAAATGAAATGTATTAAATTCAAAATTATCTCAACAAATAATAATAATGATAATAGAGAACTCAGTATTCTCTAGAGAAAGATAATAAGTTTGAATACTATTTTAAGTTATAATTTATAATAACCCGGTACTTGAAAATCGGTACTCAAGGCAACATTGAAAATCCTCAAAAGAGTAATTTTTAAATTTATGTAAATTTAAAGAGAAAAAAATTAGATTAAATCTCTGATAAATTGTTAAATATCGGAGGATACTGGAGATAAAAAAAAATAACTAATAAAGCTCTCAGACCTTCTAAATGAAAGGAGCAAGATAATAAGACATTAAAGAGATAAATGTATCAGAAAAAAATGGCTACAGAGGCCCGATACTTCTGAATTCAAGTAAGATAATATTAGGATGACAACTCCTAAATCAATTTAATGTCAAGATATTCTTGAATTCAGAATGCTGCTTTTGCATGTGACACAAGTTGCAGAAATGTGGAAGATAGAAAAAGATACCACCTGGCAGACCTTACGACTGAATTGTACAGGTAAGTGACTGAGTATTTAATTAAAAAGAAAATTCAATAATCGAACCCAGAGAGGAATTCATGCACTGAACGCCGTACAGCACAGAGATGAATTCGCTCAGGCCAGCATTTATTTCCCAGAGGGAAAGTCTTGACCAAAATAGATCAGAGAATATAGAAATAAATGCTTACCTGAGGAACCACTGTGATGATTTTCTGTCTTGCTGCAGCTAGCGCCCAGCTCCACGCCCTCTCCAAGGTTAGACTTCTTGGTTCTCAATGTACGGCTTACTACGGATATTTAGTCAGTCCCAGGAACATATAGCTGTAAAATTTAGAACGAGTAGCTACTATTTCGGCAAATACAAAAGGTCAACTCGTATTCGTACGATTTGTTTGTTCTTGTCCCCGAAAGAAATCTTTTCAGCAGAATCTGTTGGGTGTTGACCTAGTTCTTGTGATAGGTTAGGATTTTAATTTTAAGCAAAAATATGTCAGAATTTCAATTATGACCAAAAATATAGTAATTTACAGTTTGATGAGCCCAGCCTGAAAGTGTATTCCAAAATAAAATTTGATTCATACTCGTGATGATTTTAATAAATTTGAATACAATTCCAACCTAACCTCGTTTATCCGTTCATAATAATATATCAAAAATCATCCGGTAATTATATATCAAAATATGGATAGGAAAGGCATATATGAATTAAAATGGAGCTTATATTCAGCCCTACGTTCAAATTTAGTATCTGACCGGGTCAGAACAAATTGAAAATTAGTCAAATCAACAGGTATAAAATGGCGTCATTTAATAAACAAAATCCATATTATTCAATACGATTTAGACAATAGTTCTAAATCACCATTACCATACTAAATCACCTTCCCTATTCAATTCAATCAGCTATCAATAGAAAATAGGTCACATACCAGATAATAACTAATTCAACCTCCAATCGCCCACAACATATGTCAACCCAACAGCGGTCTCATGCCAAAAAGAGCTATTCCTCCGCATTCCACACCGAAAACATCCTTTTACCCTTCGCGCAAGACCAAGTTATCTTCGATCTCATTCGCCCTCCGAACTAGCAGTGACTAGAGATCCGATGGCGCGTAGCGGGTTAGATGCAATGATTGAAATTAAATGTTTGGTGTTGGTGTACTGGTGATGACAGAATGAATGAAAGTATAATTATCAGAGTAGGCTAGTGTATAACATAGTTGACAATTCCTAAACCATTTATTACGATTGTTTGACTGGAATTATTAAATTTAATTGAATGGAACGAATAATTATCGTTACATGGTACGAAACAACCAATGAGGAAGCGAACTACAAAACCGAAAACGCATCATTGTATCCAACAGCTAATCAAGAGACGAACTACAAAATTGAAAATATGACGTTTTCGATTATCAACGCAAACATTTGAACCAATCAAAAAACGTATATCTCATATGGCATAAGTAGAATAACATTAAAATTATAATGTTTTGCTTGACGATTCCATTTGAATTTACACCGAAGCGATTCATTTGAGCTACAATTATTATTATTGATCGAATTGCCGAATTTTTCCGTGGTTGCCTTGAAAATTGTTGAAAATACCGTAGCTGATTCTCCATTCAGAATTGAAATACAGCTGGTGTTTTTTTCCGACAAAATAATAGATTATACTTACCTCGTAACTCAGTCATTGTAATCTTCAACGATGATTATGAATTCATTGACTGAAATTTCAGAAATAGATATTTACGATATAAGTGTCGTAAAGATTCATATTACGATATGAGATGAAACATTTGCCAAACGAGGCCTCTAGGCCGAGTTTGATAACCCATCGATTATCGTAATATGAATTTGCGACACAAATATTGTACAATATCTTACCTACTACCAATAATGTTAATTATTTACTCAAAATTAGTCAATATTCCTTAAATTAATGATATTAGAATCATGCAACAAGCAAGCGTTGCGCCCATTGTTGATTTATTTTGCGAACTGTCAATTTTGACACGTTCATTTCAATTTGGTAAAATTTCATCGACATTAGTTCAGACCATTAGAGAATAGATTCTGATATAGAATTCGCTACAAATAAAAAAATTCAAACCTTATTACCTGATAAATCCCGGGATAGATAGTCAAATTTATAATAAATTAGTTCTTGTTATCCTTTTCCATCAAATATACTGACATTTAAAAAGAGAAACAAATGAATTTTACTTTACCGCACTAGTGCTGTAAAGTATCTCATTACGAAACTCATATCAGTATCGTAATGTTTGATATTACATATTGGTGGTAGGTAAAATCAATGTACAGGAATTTTGTTGGTACTGCGAAGCATATGTATGTAAAACTTCACGAAATATGCATATGGAACTTGTCGGATGGATATAAGGAATGTCCGATCAAAAACTTTCAGAGTGAATGTAATTTCGCAACTGTGTACTCTACAGCTGAGAGTGATAATGTAAACAGAAAACTCAAATATATCAGTATTCATTTAATATTTAATTAATAACATAAACATAAAACCAGTTCTCAAAAATTATCGTCTGTGATTTTTCAAAATTTGCAAATAACATCCATATATTCTGATATAGTAAACAAGGATTATACATTAAATTTCTTTAAGAGCTGATTATCCTAATTCGCAACAAAAACAAAAATCAATTAGCATAATATGACCCTCCACGTCAGCAATATGTTTTGTCGCCAATAGAAATTGCACAAACTTTTCGAGGAGTGTCTTTTCGCTGCTGCCAGTATTACTATTTTGGTCAACCTTCGTAGCAAAATTCAGATCAGCAATGCTGTCGCCACTAAATTCGGTTATTATTTATCTGCATTATCATTATTGTTTTCTGATTCCCTGTTTATGACTGAACCATAATAATACGGTTGACAATAATAGTTATTTGTTTTATTAGGCATAAAAGCACAAGATTTAATGCCGCGGCTGGTGTTTCATAATTGAAACCAGCCAAGGCATTAAATCTGCTTTTCTGCCGTGTGAAACATATAATTTTTTCTTCAAATTTGTTCCAATTCCACGCAAAATCGACTTTTTCATATTTAAATTGCGTTTCATTATCAATATCCAAATAACTAAATTATTTCATCAAAGGTAACTGGGCCCTGCGTTACTATGTTTACCGCTGATGACGTTTGTTGAATTTGTTTGTTTACTGTTTACTTTGTCATTGTCAATTTTGAAAAGTTGTCATGTTAGAGATGGATTTACTGCAATGTGAGGATGAATTGATGCAATTAACACCACCTGAGATAAGAGACCAGGCGCGAGATGTGAAATTTAACCTTTTACCGGAAAAATCAAGAACTGTATATGAACTCACATACAGCAGATTCATGGAATATAGACAGAAGAAAAATATAGGATCTTTCTCTGAAAATGTGCTGATTGTCTATTTTTCCGATCTTTCAAAAAAAATGAAGCCTTCAACGTTATGGTCTACCTATTCGATGTTGAAAGCTACCCTGAACATAAAAAATAACATTGATTTGGCAAAATACCTGAAGTTACGGGCTTTTTTGAAACGCCAGTCAGACGGTTTCCATGCAAAAAAATCTCGAGTTTTTCAAAGAGAGGAAATCGAGAAATTTTTATCAGATGCCCCAGATAAACTGTATTTGTGTACGAAGGTAGGAATATATTGAAAATAATCTATTATGGATTAAAGAACTAATTTTCAATTTATATTTTAGGTTGTACTTATTGTTGCAGTCGTTGGGGCTTGTAGATGTGATGAGCTTTTGCAAATGAAAACAGATGATATAAATGATATGGGTGACAAATTGCTAATTATGCTACCAAATACTGAGACCAAAAGATCAAGATCTTTTGTAGTAACGGAATATTTAAGCGTTTACAGAAAATATGCAGCCTCCAGACCCTCGAATTTAAATAATCGGCGTGTCTTCTATAAGTATGCGAACGGTAAAGCACATATCAATTCATTGGCATTCACAAATTCGGTAAATTGCCAGAAGAAATTGCTACTTTTCTGGGACTATCCCATGCGAAAGAGTATACCGGGCACTGCTTTCGCAGAACTTCGGCCACGTTGCTGGTACATTCTGGTGGGGACATAACAATGTTGAAGCAACATGGAGGATGGAAGTCTTCAGCTGTCGTGGAGGGCTATATTGAGGACTCGCTAGCCAACAAGTCGAACATCGGCAATAAAATATTTTCTGGCGTTTCCGGAGTATCAAGTGTTGATACCAAAGTTGTTAATTTTACTGGAAAGGAGGGAAGTGGACAGAGTTCAATTGTATTAAATAATTTTTCACAATTCACCATAAATATATCTAATAAATAAAAATTTCGTGTTGTAGTTTGTAGTTTTAATGCAATAAAACCAGTTTATTATCATCAGCATCATTTTGAGTTTTCTTAATGTCATTGTCAATTTTAATAACCAGTTGGATTTAAATTATTACTTGGAAGGTTGCCTAGCAACGAACTTTTTCTGCCTAGGCAGTAAAAGTGGACTTTTTCTGCCTAGGCATTAAAAGTACAACTTCTAAGCCTGCCAAGTGTCATTAAAAGGCCGCTTTTAATGTCATTTGGAGAAAAAACCATTTTTTCCTTTTCTATTTTGGTATAAACATCAATTGAGTGAGACAAATTGAATGGGACCTGATTTAGTACATTTATTTTACTTCTCAAATAGCTGAATAGAAAAATAAATTATAAAGTTTTGCCATTTGGAGATTATACACAACAAAGAAAGAGTTTTCCCCAAAACCGTTACAGAATTTGCCAATTCTGAAATCATATTTGATAACAGAATGGTAACATTCACGCTCTTTAGATTCAAAAAAATATTCTACAACACTTGCTGTCTTATGCATTTTGCATGTATTTCAATCAATCATTTGTATAAAAATAGTATATTCTGTAACAAGGTTAGAATGAAAAATTCGATGCGAGTGGAAAGTTCCGAGCGCGAGGAACCACGAGCATAACGAATTTTCATTCTGAACGAGTAACAGACTGTGCTTTCTCCACAACCACAAATTTCATATATGCCAGTCAATGCTAACGTAACTATTGCTACAACAGTGTCAGAATATTCATGCTTATACAAGTGATTGAATGAAATACACGCAAAATGCATAAGACAGCAAGTGTTGTAGAATATTTTTTTGAATCTAAAGAGCGTGAATATTTATTCAATATCAAGAGCATTATAAATTACACATCTGAAGAAATTATGATTTACTTTTTAGAGCAATTGATTAAAAGCTTGTCTTTCAATATATTATATATTTTAATTTCATATTAATTTGAAGACACAAAAAGTTAAAAAAAATTATTTCCATTCTGACAACTCGAATGTAATTTATCCCCTGTTCATGAAAACCTGTTCCATTGTTTCAAACCCCTCTCCTCTATCACTGATACGAGGCGCACCGAATTATAAAATCAAACAAAACAAAAATCAATGAATTCTGGGTTTACAACCGTCAGTGATTCTAATGTTTACTTACTCGACTCGTAATCTCACAATTTTGTTCGATATATCATGAACACTCGGTGTCAGGTCGGCGGCAAGACAAAAAATAGACGGAAAGGATAGACAATAGCCGGCTGGCATACTCCCAGGTCGGAATCCAAGAGACATCAATATAGCCGTGGTAGGAGTTAGGAGTTCGAGTTCAGATGTTCGACGTTCAGTTGTTTAGTCGACATCACCGGGCAGTGAGAACAGAAGGTAGCGTCAGTATGAGGGTTTCATTTTCATATACGATGCGACAGTTGAGTGACAATTTGTTCATTAAGATGGTGGTGATCTGAACATTTGCTATAGCAATTATTGCTGGATTATTACTATTTGAAAATTTTGGGTAAGTTGAGAAATTCAAAATGTTCGAAATTTGAACAATTAGATATCTATGTATTTTTTTACCGTTCGATGTGATCTATCCACAAAAAGCATTCAGAGTTTGCAAAACAATGTAATCACACATTAACTAATTTGTCAGTGAACAATTTTTGGAAATCTTGAACAGAGTATCTTTGTAGTCCCTTTTTTCAACGAGTGATGGAAGAAAATTTATAAACTACATTCGAATATGGCTCCTTTGCTAGTGTTTCGATTTTGATAGAAATGTTGAGGGGTTCAGAGAGAGGCCTTCATTCATAGTATCCTCATCTCACAAATGTGAATAAGTTTTCCACAGAGAAGCAGAAATTTCTTACAAGAGAAAAAGACAAAAATGTTATCGAAAAAGGGTAAAGTTATAGAGAAAATTTGGCCCATTGTATTTGATTGACAATGGGACTAGCATTTTTCAGTTTTCTTCTTATTTTACATTTTATATATATATTTATATAAGGAGCAATTTTTGTATATATTATTTATTTAAATACTTATTTATATTTTGAATATCGGAAACGGCTGTAACATAAGGTTTTGCTTTTTAAGTTTATCTATATAACCGTCTTTCCTGAAAAAAAAAAACGAATTTCGGATCAAATTCAAATTTTGGCGAATGCGCGAATGCTTCGCCATATTAATGCTGAAAAAGAATAATAAAACCCTTGAAGCTGTTGCAGTAGTCCTTACAGATTTTACGGGAATGTTTGTTGCAACTGAAAGCTGTCTCTTGTGACAGTTGTCACAGATAGAAAGTTTTTTAGATTTTGTCCGTGTGGTGAGCGATTACTGGGTGCGAGAACTCGTCCGAGAATCATGTGCCATGAGTAGACGTAGTGAACCAAAAATGGCGGCCTTCTGCATTCGACCTTCTAAGATTTCTGCCGCATAACGACAAGCCGTTATGATTCTTCGATTAGAGAGCAGCGTGTCCATCATTCCACCAAGAATCCCTATGATCAGGACCACCATTTTAAGAGAATGGTATGGGTAGAACCTGCGAAGTTTAATGGTAACTCTCGATATTCAGTCCGTTATTATAATTATTCTTATTTCAATTTTTATTTAAAAAAAACTGAATTAATCACTAGATACAATCAAATAAATTTAGTCCCCAAGTCAGCTTCTGTACACATGTCAACATATCACAGATTATATCTATATCATCAATAGTCAGTATGTGTAAAATTGTCTGTGATAACTGTGGTACATGTAGGTAGGTAATATTAACTATGATATAATCCGTATAATATTGTTATGGACAATATGATATGAAGTTTATATTTCTTCCCCACATTGGACGTTATCCTCGACGTTTTCGGTGTCTTATATTTTTTCTAGAATTGTGTGTGATCCTGTTTGTAAAAAATAATGATTTATTTTTATTTTATGAAGCTCAGTGGTTGACACCGAAGCGTTCAAAACCATTGACTGCTGGTCGGCTAGGTTCGAATCCTAGCGACTACAGATTTTTATCTGATGGCCCGAGAAAGTGCTAGGAATCGCACGTTAAAAGGTAACACCTCGTTAATCTTTGGCTCGCACAAGTTTCGACTTTTGAGGGCTGCCGTTCGTAAGGAGACGACAGCTGGTTAACGGAAAAAATAATTTTAAACAATAACAAAACAACAACAAAATTCGTAGTCCTTATAGCAAAACAGGAGAAAACAGCTATCAAGTAATATTGACTATTATATTTCTTCATCTCTTTTGATAACAATTTCAAGTTTTGAAGCTTCGTGTATAAACAATAATTAAAATGTATTCTCAGAATAATTACAATAACAATATAAATAACACTTTAAAAATAAGTATAAAAAGCAATTGAATGTAGGGATACTCATTTGACAAACATACGCATACTTTCAGAATGAATACTCAGTAAGTGAAATTGCTCAGTTCTGTAAAGTTATAACATACACATTCAATTTGCCTTCATTAGCACTTTTTACTGTTTTCATTATTGCAAATGTATTGTTGGGATTGCATTACTATTGTTAGGTCTTTTCGTTCTTGTCAACATCATCAACAAATATGGAACTAGCTACCTATCTAGATGTTAAATCATTCAACAATAAAACTCCATTTAATATTTTCCATAAGTATATTTGAACGAGAAATATTCTACATTGCAATGATAAATTCAACATTTTGGTATTATACTTATTTAAATCGACCATAGTCATATTTCTAAAAATATAGAATTTGCCAAATTGTCCCACTCATTCTGGCATCAAGAAATGCAATGTCTTTTCCACTTATTGATATTATTCTCAAAATATATATTTTTGCTCGATATCAAACAAAAGTCGAATATCAGGGATATTTATTAACACAGTGCCGACAAATTTTCTGCTTCTGGCAATCGCATAAAAGTTCTGCATTTACCATAAATAGGTTTTTTACCGGAGGGGATTTCTTTCAGTTTTGGTACCTATTATTGAAAGTGGTTATTGAATTCGCACTCATTGTCAGTTCTAAACCAGAACAATAGAATTGAGTTCAAGGAGTTAGGTGAAATAATTTCTATACAATCAGGTATGGAACCTAAGTAGGTATAACACCTATTGAAAATAGTGTTCAGATTAATGGTTCAAACATGATTAAAACGCACTCCTTTTGAATTGTTTCGGATCAGTTTTATGCCCTTCACAAACATGATTTTTATTTTTTTTACTGTAATTTTGAAAAAGTGAAGACATATACTATTATTATCATTAGTATTAAGATTTGACCACTTTAATTAAATAGTATTTTTTTACAAAAATGTTTACAAAGCTCATGCAACATTTTGTGAATAAAACGTAGGAAGATAAAGACAGAAATTTATCGATCTCAATACATTGGTGTTTGAATAGGTTCAAAAAATAATGTAATTAGCATGAAAAAATCTCTCTTCTCTTTACGATACACCTTTTATACAAATTCCTAGATGGATTTCGATAACCAAGTTATCTTCACCATTGGAACTTCTATTCTACCCAACCTTTCACTACCCTCCATACAGAAGGAATTTCTTCGACAAGAATTCATCTAGCTGCTGTCTCAAACAACCGCTGAATTATATCTGTCCGATTCTTGGCAAAGTTTCTGCAAGGAATTCTCTTCTCTCTACTATCATTGCCAATTTCTCAATCGAACCAAACAAAGTAATTCATTTCAGCCAAGTAACATTCATCAGATTCAATTGTTTATACAAATAGTTTTTCTTGGATTTGGAAATAAGTTTCAGTGTAGTTTCTGCTCTAGTATCATGGTCTGGATTTTAGCTCGTTCGATAGATCTGCTTGGAATCGACAGCTCTCAAACTTCAGTTCTTTGAGACAGTCCCATATTATACACAAGGGCGGGGTTAAGGTACCATCTAATATATTTTATATTATTTTATGAGTTTGATCATGTTTAGAAGTAGGTAGTTCTTTTCATGTTTTATTTCAAAAAGTAAAACCGACCGACATCGATACCTTAGTAACGCGCTGCCTTAGTAACGCCTACTCTATGAATAAGTTGATCTATTATTCAGATGATATTTACCATGTATTTTGGAATGTCGCCTAAATTTTTTCAATTATAATTCGGTGTCAAAAAATACACATTGTATGATACACTTATGAAAAATGTACTTTAAACACTTGCAGAACTCGCTACACTCATTTGTATCATAAATAGCTATTATAGGCTATTTCAAGAATAGCGCAGAGTAAATTCTCAGAAAACAAACTAGTTGTATTTCTGAGAATTAACTCTACGTTATTCTTGAAATAGACTATAGATGCTAGTAACAGTATTGCGCAAAAAACATCATTGCAATATATTCAAACATTCGTTTCACTGTCATTAAATAACAAACATGTAAAATTATTCGATGTAGACGTTATTCGCCGTTATTCTCCGATAAGATATAAGTACTGTTTCAGTTTCCAGCTTGTTTTGAAATACTAACGATAGTTATCGATAACTTCTTTATCAGCAGACTGTTTCACAGATCAGGTGCCATACAGGAACTAAATGAATGAACGTTATCAAACGTAAATACTGAAACTCAAATAAATGAAATCGTTCTGGGAATCCCAGTGAATTGAGCATTATTTGCATAACATGAGTTTTGCTGATTAAAAATTATTATCACAGTGTGGGACACAGTCTATGAATATTTAAGAATTTTGACGCACTGGTTATTATACTTATGAATGAATCTCTAAATGAATTAGAATACGTGTATCCTTCAAAGTTGTGGCATCATCTGGGAATTTTTTTGAATATAATTCATTTTGAAATTCAACTTGGCCGTTTTAACAAAGATGAAAAATGGTGTACTCGAAATATTTTTTTGTACAACTGTCATTAAAAATTACATTTTTAATTCGTTGACATATGAACTAAATAATGACGTTTTCACAAAATCGCTTTTAAAAGTAAAATGACAGATGATATGATGGATACTTCGATTAGATATTATAATCAGAACACCTACTCGAGAGGAATCATTTATAAAAGTTCACATATGCATTTGGCCGTTTGTGCAATTGGTAATACTAATTCCTTTTGAAGTTACAAACGAAGTAGTATTCAGTCCAACCGAGAGTCCAACTGTAGAATGTCCTTCATCACTGACAAATAATGACATTCATAAATAAAGTGCATTGGGGTTTATTATAGTTGCAGCCTCTGCCAGTCTACTTTGATCAACGCCATCATAAAGTGGGGGTGTTATCCAGATTGTCTGAAGAAGGCACTGGTGATACCGATTCTGAAACCGGGTAAGGATGGCCACAAACTCGATAGCTACCGACCCATTTCGCTCTTGAGCGTGATCGCTAAAGTCGTCGAGAAGATCCTCCTGAGACGACTGTTGAGTCTCGAGGGGAAACTCAAAATGATCCCCGCTGAGCAATTCGGCTTTAGACAAGGACATAGTACCACGTTTCAGGTCGTAAGGATTGTTCACGGGGTGAAAGAGGCAGCCCAACGTGGACTCAACACAGTTATGGTCCTGCTGGACATGAAAAAAGCCTTCGGTATGGGTGGAAGGTCTTATCTCTAAAATGTTGGGTGCAGGCATGCCCTCATACTTAGTAAGATTGATGAATTCCTTCCTTGTCGGGAGGACGTTTATGGTGCCGGTAAACAACACTCGCTCCGCGGAGTTCCCGATTGAAGCAGGTATCCCGCAGGGTTCATGTTTGTCCCCACATCTGTACTCACTACATACGTATGATCTCCCTCAGTGCGAGAGACCGGATATGGGCACGGCGGTGTACGCTGATGACACCGCCATTTTCGCCCATTCCTTCTCAAGCGCCGCTGCCCAATACAGGATCCAAGTTCACTTGGATAGGAAGATCATACCGTATCTAACGGAGAACACGAAAAAGTACACTCACTCAAAACTTTATCGGAAGTTGAGAATCAATGACGAGGCCGTTGATAATGTGAATCATGCGAGATACCTGGGGGTACACCTGGACAAGCGACTCAATTTCGGACGTCATATCACCCTTGCTATCCAGAGTGCGGGAACTGCGATAAAACGCACCTATCCTCTGATAGCAAGGGGCTCGAAACTCATTAGAGAACAAATTGCTTATTTACAAGCAACTAATAAGACCCACAATGACGTACGCTTGTCCGGTGTTCTGCAGCCTGAAGCCAACTCCACTGGCCAGATTGGATAGGATGCAGAACAAAGTACTCCGTATTTTCACCGGTAGCAGACGATACCTTCGATTGGAAGCCCTTAGGGAGCTTGCAGGCGTCGACTCGATCCCGACAGTTATAAACAACTTGTCCTACAAGTTCTATAAGTACATGCTCGATAAAAGTCCCCTCACCAGGGAAATCACCAAGCTCAGAGTGTATGATAATGAGCCCTGCAAACACGGCGGGCTCATTTTTCAAGCGCTCGATATCTTTAAAGAACGAAGGGAGGAACCGGTTCCATAGGGAACCAAATCGAAAGTATAACTGAAACGTAGAGTACCTCGACCTGGTTTTTTGCTGCAGCCTTTTCCGGGATTCAACCTTGAAACAACCAGCCTCATAATCTGCATTGAATAAAATCCAACAACACGCATGAGCTTTGCAGGAGGCGTGTATCATGCCGAACTACAACCGTGATATAATGAAATGTCCGGCCAGCGTTACCACCAGCGCGGGCGGACTACAGCGCTCTCTCGCAGGGGTGTCTATGTTCGCTTGGCAAGGCGCTCTTCTGCTACCCTGATCGGAGCAAAAGAGATGCTACTATTGCGCCCATCTTCCCGTCCTTCCCCTAACCCCCTGAGTTATGTAGAACGTGAAAGATGCAATATATTTATGACGTGTCATTATTCTCGAATTGTCAAAATGTGGTAGTTTACAATAAAAACCTTTTTAGTTAGTTAGTTAGTTAGTTAGTCTACCTTGTAATCCAACGATCATGTGTTCGAATCCTTATAGTTCTTATAATTTTTTTTTTGTTTTTTTCTTACTAGTAGTAACTGTTGTAAAAAAAATGTATATGATACATTTGTTAAAAGTGATTTTATTTTGCTCGTGGGTTGCTCCACTCGCTAACGCCCGTTTCGCAATATTCCCCACTCACAAAATAAAATGCCACGTTTAACACTTGTATCATAAATAACTATTTTCAAATAGTATATCAAAATAAGCTTCGTTGTTTGAATGTCAAGAAATGTTGAAGAGATAAGTTATTTCTATTTCGATTTTACACATTACTCAAATTTGAACGGTTTTTTTGCAACTGTAACTTTCTTCAATTTTTTTTAAATTTCTGTTGTAAGAATTAAAAACAATCAAATTCGACAAAACTGTTTTATACCAGTAAGTAGCTTCATCATGCCACTGAGTATGTTTTGAATATTGAATAATATGAAAACATACTTATTTACTTTTGAGAAAATGAGAAAACCGGCGTTCAAATTTCTGTTGTGTTTGATGCTAAGATGATGTAGTATGGTTAGGCACTCAAGATAGACATTTATTTTAATCGATTTTCGTCAGTACGATACCAAACTCATTAATCAAAAAAATTATTGAACTACTCTAATATGCAGATGTCCTTGAGGAAACGAGCGGTCATCACAATTATCTACATTTGGCACCATTTTTATTTTATTTTAAGTTGATGAGTTCGCTCTTATCTATACCTGAGAAATTGTTTTACCGGAAGGAATCAACCAACATTGAAAAAATTCACGAGCACTAGGATTAAAAATTCAAATCGCATCAATAAGTTGGTCCGTTACGAAAGGCACTTTGCGCAAGTTTTAGGAACAACATTTTTCCTACGAGCTTCATATCAGATAACAAAAAATAATAAATATAATTTATTCAATGATTTTTAACCTTAAAAAAACTATATACATCTAAATTGGCTAAGGCTTTCGCGGCCGAAATTTTCACTATCACTATTTTGAATCGGGTTTGTCGTGGTTTGGAATACTTTCCTAACGTTTCGCTAGCGCGAGTGGCTAGCTTCTTCAGAGGTCTGTTCATCTTCGTTCTACTCCGATTCAAAATAGTGATAGTGTATATACATCTACATATACAACATTACATATTAATGTGTCAAAGTCGACATGCAGACGCACGTTTGACAATATTATAATCATATTCCATTAAACCAAGTACTTGAAAAATATTAGTTTTTTCAATTGGTGCCTCTTTTTACCTATTTAAGGCACGCCTCAGCGTGTGCAAATCGAACTTTCAATTTGACAATTTTATCATTATTGATCTGACAGTAGTACTTTGACAGTAGTACAAATGAAAAAGTTTTATTCAAACATTAACGAAAGGTATACTGATGTCACATCACGAATTCAACCATTTTACATTATAAGTTCTTACTTCCATTATTTGTAATAATGAAACTAGTATTTATGATTTCAAAGTGCACCTATTGAAAAGATATCGGAAAGTATTCGTAGATAACTGATCTATTTTTTTTGTTTCAAGACGAAAAACAAATATCGGAATAAAATTGAAAGGTAAAACGGTTTCTCGCAGTGCATAATATGCATCTACAGCTACTAAAATGAATATAAATTTTTCCCTGCCAATGTCATTTTTCAGTAGTTTTACAAGTGTAAATTTGCGCACGCAGGTGCGTGCGAAAAGTACTGCTTTACGCATGCTCGTCGGAAAAGTATTTTGTGATTCAATATTAAAGTCCTCACATATCTTGTTTATTTTTTATTAAAAAAGACCGTATTCATTTAATTTTTATAAATCAAGCCACCAATAAATTACATGATCATTCGTCAAGTTAAGTGTTGATTAACAGATTATTGTGTTGAGTTTGCTACCTAAGCAAAAATGTGTTATCAGAATTTTCTGACCCTCATGAAAAACTCACTTATATTAATTCTGCAGACTACGATCTTTCCGAGGATCTTTCGTTACTACATCATTCGACAGCTGAGCGAAATTTCTAGAGAATAATGATTAAAGGCTATCATTACACCTTTTGAAAATTAAAATGCAGTCTAGTAACGTCTGATTCTAACATAATTAATTATTAATATGATGTTACATTCAGTGGAATTTTCCATGGAATCTAAAAAGTCATTTGCTAGTTATTGATATTTGCAACACTCTCTTCCATTAACAAATTTCCCAGTATTACTTCATTTCCATTCCACATTTCCATTGCAAAATATAAACGCCAGCCATTTGAAATTCGCATAACCGTTATAATCAATCTCTACATTAATTCATTTGACTCGGTGAAGTCGTTACCTTCAGATGACATGTTCATTTATTACGATCAATTTGTACTGTGGGTTATTATACAATGTTGTTTATATTATTTAATGGTTATTTTAAATTTCATGAACTATCGCTTATTGACCTCTGAGTTGTGATATTCCGTTCAGAATTGATTTTCCCATTTAAGCATTTCACGAACATCTAAATGAATATTATACAATTTCTAATTACGTCTACATTACATGGTATTTAAATATTTATGAGCATTATAACGTTTCGTGCAAAAACAGTAGATGGTATTATCCTTTTGCACTTGTATAAAAAAAACGAATAACAACTAGGGGTTGAAATCTTCTTTATTCTTGCAGCTGGTCCCTTCAAACTTCATTTGTTTTGTTTGGAACAAGTTCAGGACATCTTTGTATATGTCAGTAGCTGTAGTCCAGAAAATAGGTTCATTGCACTTGCATGTTAATAGGATTAAAAATTTGAATAAATATTTTTATTGAGGTGAATTAATTATTCAAGTGTTTATTTATCATAATGTTATTGTTCATTAGCAAAAATGGTTCTCCATTGTTTTCATACGGTCATAATATATCAATGAAATAATTTTCTGAGTAAATTCTTATCATCTGAAAATTTATCATTCAATAAATATTGGTTTTTGTAATGTTCGTGAAATCCAGAACTTTACAATCTTTAGAAACGGGTTCAGTCGATAAAATGATTCATTTTACGATATCCAATAAAAAAATTGTTGTATTTGCAAAGTTACTCAGTTGATGATAATTGTTATTTCTCAGATATTGCTGATACCACAGCCGACTTAATCTCTCGAGCCGTGGTGAGAAAATCGGCAACATGGAAAGCAATTTGACGTCCTACTCATTAATTCTTCAATGTGAATTTCTCGCCTTATTGGAAAAACTAGGAAAAAAGCATAGAAGAATGAATTTTTAGAGAAAAGAATGACGATTATTGTGGTTATTACATTTTTTTTCATCACAAACTAGAATAGCATTATATTCAATTTCTTAGATATGAGAAATCTGTCAAGTTTGCTTTTTCCATGCCCTAAAATCCACATTTCGGGAGATTTTCTTCAACTTTTTTTTCTGATAAATGCAGAAACCACGTAAATGATACCTGATTTGTTTCAGATTTTTCATTTGAAATCTTACTGATGAAAATAATATGTTTTTGGAAGGTACAGTATACCAAATGTACCAAACTCAGGTAGGTTGGCACATTCTGTACCTTCCAATTATTCATCAGTCAGATTTCAAATGAAAAATCTGAAAAAATCAGAAATCATCTATGTGATTTCTGCACTTATCAGAAAAAATCTCTCGAAATGTGAATTTTAGGGCATGGAAAAACCAAATTCGACAGATTTCCCTTATATAAGAAATTGAATTAATTGCGATCCCAGTTGGTGAGGAAAAAAATAAAATAACCACATTAATCGTCGTTCTTTTCTCTAAAAATTCAATCTCTTGTATTTTTTTTTTTTAGTTTTCCGAATGAGCCAAGAAATCCACATTAAAGAATTAATGAGTAGGACGTCAAATTGCTCTCCATGCGGTGTTGCCGATTTTCTCACCACGGCTCGGGAGATTGAGTCGGCTGTGCCGATACAGATTTTTCATTCCAACGGTAAAAGTTCATTAACAGTCTCACTCCTCATGGAAACACTTTCATAATCTTTGACTTAGAATTGTGAAATTTCCAAAATCAGTAGATGAACCAAACATGAGAATTGTTGAAGTAGTTGAACCTACCCGTTTTAGCAAATCCTCGAAAACAAAAAATTGTGAAATGATATCTATTGACGATTGTATTCACATTTCATTCGTTTGATTTTCGTGTTCACATATGCATTTGTTGTACTGAAAATGAAGAATTTCAGCTTACTAAAACAGGTTAGTTGATAATTCTCTTCAGTAGGTGGGAAACACCGGGGGTGGTTGTAACAGGGGTTGGTTGCGACTGAGGCTTTTGAACTCGCTCGGTAGATGCCAGCTTCATCACGACCACCTCAATAGAACTTAGTTACTCCGCTTTTCGCCAAAATGACGTTATTCAGTTTTTCCTCGGTTTTTCATCAAAAGTACTAAGAGAAAAAAAATTGCTTTGCACGGGAAAATAATTGAAAAAACTAAAGAATAAAGTAATACAATCCGTTTTCAAGAGACATATATCTAAAGTTGAAGCAGAAGGTGAACCTAAACCCATTGATGTAAGTTGCAGTTATGAAGATTAAGATAAAACTTTCTGTTTAATTAGTAGCGATTGTATATTTTCAAGCAAACTTTAAAGTCTTATCGGGTAGATTTATAAACAACTATAAGTGAAAATTGTCACAACCAACACCGGTGTCCTCAACTACAATTTTATCTTATTCAGAAGTCAACTGATCCCACATAATATACAGGATGTTTCCGAAATTGAACAATAAATGAAATGGGAAGTAGAAGATGACAAAACAAAACGAAATGAAAGAATACTTTTTTATCGAAAAAACAATATTTTGGGAAATATCTGACTGCTCAGGGGTCTACAGCCTGTGCAAATCGCGCCAAAACACTGCCAGCGGGCAGATACGCTGTGGCCTGGAGAAACAAACCAGTGTCTCCCAAACAAAGCGATTTCAAGAAATTTCATAAAAAATTTTGAACATTTTTTTACTGCTTCTAAAACGAAAATCTTACCATTTATTGATACAGTATGTTTCATATAACAACCCATTTTCTCAATTGCTCCAATTTCGGAAACACCCTGTATAATGATTTATTTTTCCAATTAATATTCGATAGTTAGAATCAAACAGGAAAACGAATGCTACATTTCAGTAAATGTTTTTAACTCAACATGTGTTTCGTGCATAATACCCATTTAACCTTATTGAAATAGCATACACATCATTATTATTGCTCACATTTTTATTACCCAATAAAATTACTATTCCAAAATAGATATAAAACCCATATCATGAATTGTATCAACCACAAATTTGCGTCAAATGTGAGATAAAACTGTTTACTATCTGGAATTTCATGCTATCAAAATATTATTGTGATACATTTTCAGTAGTACAATTTCATTCAAGATTTATTTCGTCATAGGTTGACGCAGTGATTTAATGTTCGCAATACCACTTACTAATAATAACAACTAAATACAAGATTCTTGGAAGTGCTGGTAATCATATGTGTTTCTATTTGAAGTGGTATATAAAAAAATCGAAATCTACATGTCACTTGGGCAAGGTCACTACAAAATCTAGAAACCTGTATTCAAATCCTAGCAATAGTTTTATAATGAAATTGGACTTGACTTAGAATTGTTCGTGTTAAAAAAAACTGCCACTCAGTTGAATGTGAATGGAAGAATTAAACATAATACATAGAAGTTAATGAAACAACTTTTGGAGTACCACAGGAATATGTTTTAGGACCCACATCTCGAAATGTGTATAGCAATGAAATCAGAAAATGAAAACAGTAGGATACGCTGATAACTCAGCAATACAATGACGTAAAGAGGAGAATACGCGGAGATCCATAGGAACAGAAACGATGCCGGAATGAGATAACAATTGTAGGATACGTTGATAACTCAGCGCAGTTGGTATGCAGCACAGAAAAAAACAATATAGTCCATATGATGATCTGCTGAATAGGAAGCAAGATACCCAAGAAAATACTGCAACTAGCCCGTTACAAAATTGATAATTGTACATAGGGCTGGTACCTGCATGAAATAAATAATTCAAATAAATCAGTCGCACAGGTTGATTGGGAATTATTGTCCTAATTACATGCTGATAGGAGAGCGTATGCATATATAGGAAAGAAATCATTGGGAACTTCAAAATCAAAAGATATTATAGTGCGGAGATATAAAAGAGAATATAGAGAACAGAAACTTCGAAATGATAAGAAACTAACAATTTTTGAAAAAATGTAGAATGGCACCTGACAGTTTCCAATTGTTATTTGGAGCCGAGTTTGGAGCATTTTGTCCTATACCCAAAATACTTGTTCATGGCAGACTTTTTATAATGATAGTACTGGAACACCCTGTGAATATCTATTATTGAAATACCTATAATTATTTTCACTTCCCGTTGATCCAAGCGAGATCGTGCTTGGATCTCACGCATTTTAGATAAACATGGACAGACTCATAAATTTAATATTCTTCGTTATTTTTGGATATTTTGGGTCAGTAAACCCATAGAAACGTTTGTTCCGAGGTTTGTTTCATCGAATTTGCATAAAGTGTACCGATTTTTTACAACTTTCAATTGTGTTTTTTACCATAGCCATTGCACCTGCAGGTATTATGTCACTATACATTTATTGTTGTTGATTCCTCAAAAAGATCGGAAAGGTTCTGTTTTGAGTGTAATTTGGGATTGAATTCCAGAATAACTTTCCTCAGAGTGAGTTGTTCCTTGCAGAAGATAATTTAAAAAATAAGAAATGCGAGATAAGGACAAACACTGGAACATTCGCAAATTTTAGCTTATATTGAACAAATTTAGCAGCATACAGACAAATTTTAGGTCCTGAATTGAAATTCTGCTCGAGGAGAATGTTTTTACTATCAGCCGCTTATTTTTGTCAATATATTTAATTAACAATTGTAAAAATAATTCTAGAAAATAGCGGTATCCTGATATGCAATCTAGAGGTCGTGGGTTCGAATCTTGCTCGAGGAGAATATTTTCTTTGGAATTTTGAAATTTGCCTGTATGTCGCTAATTTTTCTCAATAAATTTATATCACTGATGTAAACTCTCTCCTTGATTTAACAAATAAAGTTGTAATATATAATTTTTTCGGTATATTAACTGATTCAACGTTCAATTGTTTGATAACTTGAACTTCTTCAAAAATGTTGAATTCGTTAGTGTTTCCTTTCAATAACAACACTACTTTCGTATTGAATACAAGCACGTTCAAAGGAAGTTTGCCCTCAAATGTATTGTATTTTTTCACCTTTTCATGTTTATTCAAATGTTTACCTAGAGTATTGACCTAGTTTCAGTTCCTTTACAAGCCAAGTCGTATTTTTCGTTTTCAAAAATGTGTTTCAAATAAATAAATTTCAACTCACGGGAAAATATAATTCAAATAAACTGGCAAATAAAGAAAACAGACCTCCTTGATATCAAACTGACTTTCAAGCGGACATTCACCTGAAAACATTTTATTTCTGCTACAGATTTCACAATATGATATTCATTGGAAAACTTAAACTTCTAACTACCATCAAACTCGTGTTCGAACACTATAAATATGTTTTATGTGTTCTGGTCCTTCCCAACATATCTGCCGGGGTCGAATTTTACATTTTTTTTATTTGGACAGCTAACACATGAACAAGTCTTTGATTTTAAGAATTTCGTAACATGTCACAGTGGAGATGTTTTTGTTGAAATAATTGATATATCTCTTCGAATGAGATATGTTTATTTTGTTTCTAAATCGATCAAGGAAATAAGATCTCCTTGAAAGTCATCAGTCATCACAGTGGTATTTTAACGTAGACATTTTTCTTCCCCAGTGAGGGACGCTATAGTTTTGCGAGTTGAGAATAAAAATGTGTTTTGATAAATATCCCAGAATATAGACATTTAATCAAAACTGCAAAATATGGTTATTATAAAAGAATCTGAAGGTAGAAATTCATAAAAGGAAAGATGGAATGTAGTTAATAATTTCGGATGAGGAAACAAAATGAAAAATATAGAGTTATCATTGAGTCCTAATCTCAGTCGTGATACTTTTGAACGGTAATCGATGAGATCTGAAATATAAAAAATAAACGTAAAATTTTTTTTAAAGAATATATTTTATTCAAATGCGCTAAAAACAAGAAAATAAACTTTGAAGTATAAAATTTTATATAATATATAAAAACTTGTTCCAAGAATTTGAAATAACCTCTATAAAGATTTATTCTCGCGACAAGTAAAATTTTATAATGTAACTTAATGATAGATTTGATTTACCTCAAAGTTCATTTTCTTCTTTTTAGCGCATTTTGATGAAAGCTTTTCTTCATAAAGTTGTTTTAGATTTATTTCATTTTGTACTTTTTAAAATTGGATATGTTCAATTCTGTTTTAAATATTTCTGATTTAATTTTTGTGGGATTTTTTCAAATTTGTTCTAAAAGTACCCCTCGACCAATATTTTTAAGGAATTGGATTGCCTATTTTCATTTCCAGCAAGGCCTGTCTGAGCACTAAGATAATGAAACTTCCACCAAATATATTTCGAGAAATATGAGATGATGAAGTGCCTACTTTGCCACTTTATTGTTCTGGAAAATTCTAGAATCATTCTCACTTGAGATAAATTTGGTGTCCAGTTGGATGATTTTACAATACGAACTTCTTGCTTTTGATTATTTATCAATAAGTTTTTTATTTAACTAACAAAATATAAAAAAAGACAAAGAGAAAATAAGATTATACGTAGTTCATTTTTCAGTTCAGAATGTTCACATAACGAATATGTTTACAGCCTAGAAGTTATTTCGTTAATCGATTCTTGCTTTTTTGTTTTCGAAACACGCCAATATTGTCTATTTTATCTTTATCATTATTATTTCCTGTGTGGTGAAATATAAAATAAAATCCATGTAAACTTTTGGTTAGGATGTGGTGTGTATTTACGCAAATAAAATAATTGTTTCCTCGTGTTTCCTTCATTCTTTCGACCAAATATATACTGTATAGATTAGTATCATGCATAACTAGTGTTAGTAAGTTTAGGTATGTATGTAACAACGGCAATTTGTATTTCAAAATATCTATATTTTTCATTAGGAAAAGAATTTCATGTAAAAGCTTTTCGAAAAGACTGATGGGTGATGATATAATTCAGTGGTGTTAAGGGGAAATTGCTGTTTTTCATTGGATTCTTGAGATTTCAAATACATTTCAAAAATTCATTTTTCATTACTCATATTATTATCTTCTCTTCTCGTTAAAGATGATGGTGAACAACTTTTCATGAATTTTACTTTTTCTATATCTATATTTGCTATAGTATGTTAAAGTAATTGTCGAGGGATTCTTTTACTCAGGGTGTTACAATGCAACATGGCAACATTTCCATTGTAATATGTCAATATAGCATCACCACGTCTTCGTCAATTCTTCATTAAAAGATGCAAAATAAGTCCTTCACTAATGTTTTGTGGAACTGATCATCACTCATTTTACTCCTGAATGAATCTTAGATTTTTTTAAAGTATATCGTACCTGAAAATAGTATTTAGAAATCTAAGTAGATCAGTGGTTTCTTTTATTTTCCAACAACTCTCAATTCAATAAGTTCTCATAGAAAAGTGAGTTGGTGATACGAGACCTGCCAAGAAGCCGTATATTTTTCGAAGAAATAAATTATTGTTAAAAAAACTTAAGCAGATAAGTAACAATTATTTTTTTCAACGTTTTTATGCAAACCAATAGACTGATCATGGAAGATAGGTCGAATATTTGCTCGGATATTTGGAGATAACAAACACTGTCAATATAAAAACTGTTTATATTTATATTACCCAGTTTTGACTTGACGATATACCATGACTGCAGATGTCTTCAAGAATATGATATAGTTTTGTTGTTTAGATGTTTTGTGATTTGGGGCCATGGACTTGAGGGAAATATATTATAAACTTTGATGAGCCATAGAAAACCCCGAAACGAGTAAAACAGCAATATTGAATGACAAGGAAAATACATTAGCACCTACACCTAAGCATTATATGACGATGATCTAATAAAGATTTTCGCTTAACTACAGCATATAAAATGAAATACTGTGGGTAGTTCAATTTACATACTTTTAATAAGTCAGATTGGGCAGAACGGTGAAACAGATGTTACATGTAGATTAAGCTGACATCAGGCCAAACACACTTTTTCTTGTTTCCTGTTGTATGAACATTTATTATTTTTAGAAATGATTTTGCTGATTTTTCAGATAATAACGATACAAGTTTGTAAGATTAGCCACTTTTGAAATTATCCGTAATGAATATTTGCCCTCATGATTGCCAAAATAAAGACTGTATTCAACAGTGAATTTCATCGTTTTCTCGAATGAAAATATTTTATAAAAGGGACAAGTAGAACCAAAATAATTGAATAGACTCTTATTCACGCACATAATTTGAATGTTTCTTTTGTGACTAGTATTCGTAGATTTCATGGTTGTTAAAGTTCTGCAAATTTATTTATCACGTATTCCTTCAGTGACTTCGTGTTTTTTCCAACCTCATTTCATGTACATTAATATTTCAATGACGTCCTAATAGTTATTGAATCTTCCACATTAGGCTAGTTTCCATTTAGAATATACTTATGGATTTATAACATGTCCATATTTTGCGGATTGGTGTTTTTAAAACGACGGGGATTAGAAATTTCAAATTTGCGATCCAATTACTGTTAACAATATTCAATATAACGTATTATTTATGGTACAGTAATTGCATCTGAAATTAATAACAGCACTTATAGAGATACAATGGGATAATTGATTATTCGAATGTACCTATTAAAAAAGCTTTAGTATACGTTCAGATGAGGCACGTTTTTTAATTCACCGGTGGCTCCACCAATCCACCAACTGAGTTTTTATATTCGTTGATGGATTTCAGTTTGACGTCCCAACGCGTGTTTTCATTACCGTTGCATCAACCTAAATTGCAAACCATTCAACCGATGTTTCGAGGTGGTGGACAAATTTGGTGGATTAGGAAATGACAGCTCATCCTGAAAAAAATTAATAACAGCGTTGAAGAGTAGTATTAAAAATTTAAAGAAATGGATGATTTAATTGAAAATAATCTAGGATACATAAAAAAGTATAGACTGCACTAGTAGCGTCAGAAATTAAGAAATTTCAAGTAATATGTACATTATTGAACATCATAAATGTTAAATTTCACAACGAATAATTGTTTTTCAGATGGAAATAGTGCAACTCTTTTCAATATATTTTCTATCTTGTTATTTTTTGCCGATACAACAATAAGTTGAAAATCGATTTTCAGTTGTCAGATGTGAAGAACTGCGTTTTTTTATGTACCACTGGTGACTCCACCACGTCGGTGCAGCGGTGACTGACGTCATCTCACCAATGGTGAATATACGGTGGAAATAAAAACGGGTCTATGCGTAGTATTCTAACCGCCCTTTGCACCAAATTGATTTATAATTTGGCTCAACCAATCAATGGTTTACTATTAACTGATAATTCAAGCAAGATGCAGATAAATTAATAATTACAAATTAAACCATGTGGTGCAAAATTATTTTATCTAATTGTGGTTTGAATTCCAACTACATCTGAACAATTCGTGCAAACGGGTGTGAGAGAGGTTCGAACTCTGTCTTAAAGACTATGAGCGGCTGAGCAGGTATTCATTTATTCATTTATTATTAGGTTTCTTAACAGATGCAGTTATCCAATTAAGTATAGAGGAACACATAATACATAAATCGTATGAACATTTTATAATTACACTTACTATGTTTCATAATGAAGAATGATGTTATTTATGAAACAAGTGTGTAATGAGAATGTTTTGACACACGGGTGTGAATGTTTACAAAAAGAGCGTAGCGAGTTCGATACATGGCGCAAAATCATCAATAAATTCTTGGGGGTTATAATATGCTTTGTCGACTAACAGGTCGTTTACGGAGTGTTTTCAAACTTTATAGTTATTTCCCTTTTATGTATAATTTATTGTATAATTCTGTATTTAGTATTCACGGCAACAGCGAAACTTATCCCAGCGAGATGAAAAAATCTGAATGCTGTTGCTGTCAACAATTTTTCGAATTTGTAACTGGATTGACAATGTTACTTATACGAAAATGAAAAGTTAATCGATCCTATTATTTTCACTACACCATCAGCATTACAACAAATCTCAAACATATGTGAATGAGCGAGTACTTTGTGATATCCTAATTGAGAATGATTGACAGTGGTAATTTAGCCTTTTGCCAAGTATTATAACGTGTATTAGTAGTTTCATATCATATTCCATATATGGCTTGCAGAGATTACGAAATTTGCTGTTGGTATAGATCTTAGAGCCCTCTTTTGGAATAGTTATTTCTTTGTCAAGCTTATTACATTACATTACATTAGATCAGCTTTTCTTGAGTAAAGACATGCATGCTTCCTTTGTTCGTTAATTTCAGTGACTAATTCCCAATATCAATGATGAAACATTCTAAACCGAAGAAAAGCAACCTGAAAAACTGAGAAAAAGGGGAAGACAAAGTTACTTCTGCTTGCATCATAGACCCCATTTTTATAATTATTATTGCCATCAGCACCATAAAAATTTCCAATAGTAATACAAAACTACGACATTTCAATTGAAATTGAACGCTATACCATTTAACGACTAAGCTCAGTTTCTCAGTTTCTTATGCTTTATAAACACCTTGAGATAAACAAAATATGAATTATTTATATCGAACCAAAGAACAGTTAGACGCAGATGTTTCAGTTTAATCCCCTCTAATGAAAACGATATGATTCATCTGTTTATTGACTGCATCTCATTATTCCGGCTTGCACTGTACCAACTCCTCAATGATGATTCATACTCACCTCTCAACACTCAACTCCGGTAATCATTGGCGCAAAGCTCGTGCCCACAGATGCAAATCGTCTGTCTCATGTTATGTACAACCGCACAGAAACTATAAATAAGCGTTCGAGATGTGAATGCATACGAACAAAACAATGACATCCGTTACGTCTTTTCTTTAGCGTGTTTTATCTTTGCGATGCGAAAGGCTACTCTCAATCGATGAATTGTCGCTCTGAGTAGTTCTCAAGGTCGAATAGTGGATTTGCAGTTGTTAGTCGTGCCTCAGAGTACTTGAACTTGCTAAAAATCAATAGTCGGACATCTTGTGTGATTCACAGGAACGTGTGACTGACTTACTGTTTTCGAATGCATGAGCGCATACAATATATGCCCAATTATAATAAAAATCACTCGTTATTCTCCTTGTCTCAAACATGCCATTACTTGTGAAGAACCACTGTTTGAAATTCCAGTCTACCCTTATCATGTTAAGTAATCTATATATAAGTATTGAGCTTTTTTTTTCGTCAATTTATACGATGGGTTTTCCCCACACCAGGATAACTAGTTTTTTTGTGACTAGAAAAGAACTACTAGTCATTCAGAGTCTATTCTGAATAACATAAAATGAAATAATGGAAATATACGAATTATTGATTCCAGAATTTGCTTAGATTGTAGAGGGATTCTAAATTTTGTTGATGACCAAAAGATGACTACATCGATAACTGAATTATAACCTACATTTCTGAATGACTGTTTTCCATTTTGATGGCCTGACGCAATGTGTATTGTCTTCGTCATCATAATTCAAAGTTCAGTCGAGACAATAAATCTTTAGGTCTGTTCAGGTTACGAACTAAAGGTCAAAATCATTCCTCCTCGTCACGGATGAAAGGAATTTTCATAATTGATTTAACATAACCGCAGACAACGCCGCATATTACGGGGGATTGTAGCTTTGAAATCTAACAAACACTGAGTGAACATCTATCGAGGTTTTTAACCTTGTTCCCATATAATATACTACCGATTTCAAATTTACGATAAATTTTTTGAAGGGTGTAAACTGATATGCTACAAATACATTCTAATGGACAAAATTTGCCTATTTTCCTGACACCATAAGATACCTCTAGAATTGTTTTGAGAATTGAAATTTTAAAACAAGGAAAGTATGACAAATGGGATTTGGGTTTTAATGAATGTCATTTTGGAGAAGATACTGGATGCATCTTTTCTTAAGAAATAGTTTAGAAAATATATTTATTTTACATAAAAGATAAAACACTCGTCAAAAATCTGACAGAAAACAACTACTTCCCTGGCTAATACCACGACGGTCATTGAATTACATCTGACAGATATTTGTGCAACGTTCTTCCAAGAAGACCCAGTTGCAATTGCTTATTATAATTATAGATATGTAGATTGTTGCCTCATATTTTCCACATGGTTGAAATATTTGTAGAGAAAAGTACTTCGACATTGTCGATTTTACTAAGGCTGAGCTTTTATCACCATAAATGGCCGGAATCACACCTTTCACTCAATAAACACTATATATATATATATATATATGGTGTAATCTAACCTCTTGCACTCCCGTGAAGGACGGGTGTATAATGTCATTTTATAACAAATGGCAGGTGTGAAATATTTGAAAAAATTTTGAAATTTGAAATTTTGTTGGAAAATTCGAAAAATCTTGAAAACTGCTGTTCGAAATTACAGTGTCTTCCATCCGGCAGCGGATCCCAAAATTTTCCAACACAATTTACACTTTCCATAAATTTTTTTCGAATTTTTCACACCTGCCGTTCGTTATAAAATGGCATTATACACCCGTCTTTCACAGGTGTATAATACTTTACATAAAACACTTTATATAAAACACTTTATACAGTATCTGAAAGTTTTCATCTTGGGTATGGTGATTTCATGAGAGCGTAAAAAATAATTGCTTGCTATATGTTGAGAGAGCATTACAATTTCTCCTCTACTCTCCCGAGTAAGGGATATCGACGGAGCTGTTGATTCGTCGGGTGGGGTAACAGGAGAGGCGCACAGTAGTGCGTGTCTCTATTTATGTAGTATTATCATATCATTGCGTTCCTTGTTGCTCGCGTAGATTTCTGTCTATACCCCAGAAAGTTTCCGATACTGTATAAAATTTACACTGGATATAGTAATTTATACATGGTTTTCGAAACAATACTTTACGATTACAGGTTGTCGGTTGAAAAATTCAGCTGTCTATTTTTCTATTATATTTTTCCCTATGCATCTTTATCATAGTGCCTGCGTCTATGCTTTCTTGAACTAGTGGGTTGACTCATTATATATCCCACCTACTTAATTATGGAAAAACCATTCATTTGCAAATCCAAAGAGCACTAGTGAAGGAATTTTTAAAAGAAATACCTGCTTGAGAATACTTCCGTTGTTTCTTCAGAGTAAACTGGAAATTCCACATTTCCAATTTTCTTGCGAATATACTTTTAGATTTATTTGAGAATCATATACATACTCAGTGTCTATATCGTTGACCTTTGTACTTGAAAGCTAAATCTGGTTTATTATTGTCACTATAACAATTTTTTTCAATGTTATTTACATAACTTTTCAAATATTGATCATACCCAATAATTTCGGATTGTTTATTTTCATTTGCATGCTGGAATTTGTGTTTGTCTCGAGACCATATGCGCTTTAAACTATTTGACTTGACACATATACAATGCATGTGGAATTTTGATAGCGCTGGAATCATCAAGGATATTCGTTGAAAATTATTGGTCATAGGCAAGTTTTGTACAGTTATTCTTGTTGAAGTCTCACGTAAAAAATCAAACCAGGAATTAACATGAAAAAATTGGAGTATCGAGCCATCATTTGAAGTGGGTTATGGAAGCATGCAGATTTACTAAGATATGGTTAGTTCTTTTGGCGATCAATGGAATGATCATGATGGATAAATGTAGAACAATAACAGGAATTACCATTGACCACTCTACTAGAAAAAAATATGGACAAAAGACGTGAAAAGTTGTTCAAAGGTGTTTTGTTTTTGCAAGACAAAGGAACAAATTCGTAATTTGGGGTTCGAATTACTCGAACAACCCCTTTTTACCAGATCTAGCTCCGCCCTACTATAATTTTTTTACCTCAACCGAAAAAAAATTTGTTGTAATAAATGTATTTAATTTAGAGGATATAGAAAGAATAATAAAATATTTTTACTCTCAAATTTTGTTTCATTCTATAGAAGGCTTGAAATATTTCAATATATCTTCGTATTCATGTGACTAATGCTATATAGATCAACTCAGAAGAAATATTACTAAAATTAAAAGTTGTTTTTGAACTTTACTCTTTCCATCATATGGCTGCACCCTTACGAGAAATCATCAATATTCATCAGAAGACTTTTGCGAGTTGGGAATGACGAGGGTCTTACCTTTTAACATGTGATCCCATGCAGGGTTGAGAATTACTTCTGAAAATGTCCATCTTGTTTAGTGAGTTGCCAATTAAACTCTCAAGTAATTAATGATCAAACTTAAACATATCCATATTGTTACGATATGAAGTCATCTCATAGAGCCACGGCAAATAGTAATAATAGCTTTATTCTCTTCCAGGTTACGCCTTTGAGTAAGTATAATTTAAAATTATTCAACAGGAACCTCCCTCCATGTAGGACCCTGAATTCTTGAAAAATGTTTATTAAGGAAAGTCACTTTGAATTCAGTTTTGTCTGTTTCATCTTGTGTCTTCATGCATTATTCTTTTCTGATACAGCTGAAATCTCCGAGGAAAACTCAATGGAAAATCACCTCGCTTCGATGCATCTCGCGGCAGGTCCTGTTCCAGTTGCAGGGACTTCCATACCATTCTCACGGTGTTACAGAAATCATGCTCGTACTATTTTTAGATGAAACAATTTGTTTTTCATATTTTTATTCGAGAAATTGTATTTGTCAATGTGTTTTTGAACTTTAAACTGGGTAACAGGTACATAACATCGTAAAAATAAAATGAAAAATATCCATTTTACAAGAATGAAGATCAACTTTATTGCTTTATGGCCTTTTTCAAATACTAATTTAATATTTGCAGGAGGTGAAGGCCATGCAGATTACCTTGTGTATTGACAAATCACAAATTTATTATATTTCTTTTTATTTTCGTGCGAATGAGGTTGATGAAACTATCATTATCATAATATAAACTTTGAATTTGTTACGCAAATATATGATGACTGATTTCGTATTCATACGATTAGCAATGAAAAATAATGCCTAGCACATATCAGCTTTGGCAACACATTAATTGAAAATCGTTTGATTTTTTTTACATCAAAACCCAATGACGGAGGTTAGTTGGTTTTCTTGCAAGAAAACTATAGTATTTTTCCTCAACATATACTGATCCCAATCTCAACTAACCTCCGACAAATATCTATTGGATCACCAACTCATCAGATTATTTTGTTAATCAATATTTCATCCACATATTCCCAGTAAACGTTAATAAGTCGAACATGTTACCCACTTGTTACTACAGTACGTGTCACCTACTGTTGCTGCCTAATTTCCAATCCAATCGTATTATGAATCTTTATTATGTGACATGATTTGTACTGGTTCTATTGGAAAATATAAAGACACTATTATTATTATTGAAATTTTCATCAAATTATCAAAGTATTTTCGTTGAATTTGTTCGCTTGGCAGAAGTTCTTAAGTCTACTTACTCCAAATACTGTAAAATTATTCAGGTAAATAAAAAAAAATATCTTGCAGATTCGAACCCAGTACCCCTCGCCTCACATACAGGTTCGAGCTTTTGTCTCGAGCATAAGACCCCTAGGCCATACAGATTTACGATTGAAATGTTAACATGAATATTTTACGCTACTCAAAATTTGTACTGCACTGTTCGAAACCTTTGGTGTAGTAATGAATATACTGGAGTTTTTATCCCAACATCAAACTGCTATTTTTAACACTTCGACACGTGTAACCTAAAGTTCAAAAGATTAAAGTTTAATCTTCCTCTTGAAGATGGTCACTTGGTGATTGAAACACGTCTCGAGGTGTTAAAAATAGCGGTTTGGCGTTGGGATAAAACTCCAGTATATTCGCTACTCAAAATATTCAAATCTTATATCATGCCCCTTCAATAATTTATTTGAGAACTTGTCCGTGACTGCCAGAATCGACCTTAATTGTTCAAATTGGTACCTATATGAGATTCAGCACCTAAATTGTCACGACTCATAAAATGACAACTCAAGATACGTTGCTGACAATAGCAACAATTCAAGTATATAGCGCCATATCATACGAAGAGGATGCTGACATCCGAAAGCTAAAATGCAATTACCTCAAAATTTACGAGATGGCGTCATATGACATTATTTTTTTTGTGTAAAATAGCGTTTTTTCAGGAAAGAATAGATGAACTCAATAAGCAAGTGTTTTTTTTATTATTTGAAAATGTTATAAACTTCAAACTCGGGTGGAATTGCATTATAATAATAATAATAAGAAAAATAATAATAGTTATTCAACTGAATAGTTTAGAAATACATAATTACAAAATAGGAAATACATATAATGAAAGTAAATGTGAACGAACGTCAAAAAAACTCGGCCGTGAACTGAGGGATGTAAGTAAACCTCTAATTCTTATAGTCACATTATGCTCATTTGAACGATAAGTAATTTTGCGATGTAGATAGGAAGGCTTCTTATTAAGAACTATTTTATGACATAGGGTACTGAAATGAAACTTTCTGCTGTTCTCCATATTTAACCATCCAATCTCCTTCAATTTATGTGATACTCGCCTTCTCATACCGAAAATCATACGTAGGCATGAGTTTAATGAGATGAATTTTGTCCAAACAAAGTATCATCGCAATTGAATGCTAATTATCTTTCATTGCCCCCTAAAACTTTTTCATTATTTTCCATTAGAGGTAATTACTGCACTGCTTTCATTAGGTGTACAAAAAAATACTATTTGTTTCCCCCTGTGGAGTCTTGGTGTATCCCGCCTTCCTAATAGAGTTCTCTTGATAGCCGGTCGGTTGGCACCATCATCATCATCTTTCTGTAAGGATTGCCAAAATTCTCCCAGGAAGATTGATTGTGGTTCTTAACCCATTTCTTCGTAAACTGTTTAATGTCCCTAAATGAAATTCCACAGGCTGGTTCCGGTCCGACGAGAGTTGTTACTATGCCCCTGCTCTTGCTAGGACATCTGCGCTCTAATTGCCCTGGATGCTCCTGTGATCTGGTACCCAGATAAGTTTCACAATGTTCTATACTCGTAAGTCGCTGAGATTTTTGAGAGTCTCTCAAACCAGTTTGGAAGAAAACCTGCATGATCACAATGCCTTTATTGCCACCTGACTGTCTGAGAGAATGACTTTAGGTTGGTTTCTAGGACCCTTATTCCTTACGCTTCGTACAGACCTGAACATTTTGCCGAACAACTAATCGAACGTCAAACAGAACGGCGAATGGACGTATTCGATTTCAACGAGCCGAACAACAAACGGAACGTTCGAGTTGTTCCCAGAATTTTCACTAGTGCTCCGTTCACTGGACCAGCAATGGTCTATTCATCGTTTTGTTTCGACCCGTCCAAACCTGTGAAAGCATTCACATTTGATGTTACGAATTCGTAAGAAGTCATCGAAAGTTAACAAATGCGTATATAGACATGATTGTGGTTATACGACCATTTGTTACGAATTCGTACGTAATTTCCATACGACCAAAAATTTTTTTTTCTTTCATAGTTGTTCGTACGACTAGCTTGCATTTTTGTTGTGTTTTCAGTGAAGTGAGAACATGGATTGCAAATTATTGATAATTTTAGTGCACGAAAGAAAATCCTTGTGGGATCAGAAAAGCAAACAATATCACAAGAGACAGTTACACAAAAAAAATTTTAAATTATTTTTTCCTAATTCTTCATACGACCTTCCAAACTGTCCTTGTTTATTAAATGAAGAAATTTGCATTATTCACAATGAGCTTGTCAAGAGAGAAACAAGATGTCCTGCCCTACCAGGACGACGCTTATGCCATAATCCTATACAATAGAAATAATTGGGTCGAAAATCCATCAGAAAACAACTACTTTCCTGGCTAATAACACGACGAACGTTGAATTACATCTAATGAATTTTGCTAAGTTATTCCTATTGTATAGGATTATGGCAATGAGCGTCGTCCTGGTAGGGCAGGACATCTTGTTTCTCCTTTTTTATTTCTGCAGAAAAAAATGTTATCAACCCATTTTCTTCTTTTTTGATTCAGTAAAAAATATTTCACTAAGGGTGATGATTCAAAAAAAATAAAACTTTGTCATAGAATCCATAATCAGGTAATGGTATCACTACTGTGTTCGTATGAAATTAACTTATCCAATATAACCACACACGTCTATTAAATTCGTAATAATTGATTCGTACGAACGAATTTTCGTACGAATTCTCATCCAATGGGTGTTATGAATAAAAGCTACCAAAAGCTTTTACTATAGGTTTGTCTCTCTCATTAATTAATAAAATGGATTGGTCTGTTTCAAGAAATCTGAGTAGAAGCATTTGCTTAAGGTTTATTCATTAGACCCATTCCGATTTCTTGAAACAGACATATCCATTTTATTAATTAATGAGAGAGACAAACCTATAGTAAAAGTTTTTGCTAGCTTTTATTCATAACACCCAATGTAACCGCCACCTTAAGGACAGGTGTGGTATTCTGTTCACCAAAGAATTCTATTATCGACAGTTTCGTCTCTGTCTCTCCTATAAATTCAACGTTGATATGATCTCACTTATTCTGTCGACAATAGATATCTTCGGTGAACAGAATACCACCACTGGTTTCCTCGCGACTGTCGACAGCGGCGTTCGTCGGTCGCCGACAAACGCTCTGTACTGCTCTTAAGGTTCACGCGCACTCAACCGAAGCGTCGCGAACGGAAGCGGCGCGAAGAAAATTGTGGATTTTTTGCCCGAGAAAATGACATTATGTTATATAGCAGCCCGCGCACTACGGCGACTCGAAGCGAAGAGGCGCTTCAGTTGACGCGCGAATTCTCATCGGACCAACTAGGAGTCGTTCTCTTGACGCTTCACCTCAATGCGCGGTGACAGACGGCGAGTATATTTAAATATTTGTTGATTCTTGTCTAATATTTCAGTTTTTAGCAGTATTTGGTAGGAAGTGGTGATAAAGTTGGTGGCGAATTTTGTTCCTTTGCAGTATTAATTACAAAGGTAATTCAATTATTATTGATATGATTGTAAAAATTGGTATTCAGATTGAAATAAGCCATGGTAGCAATTAAACTTAATACAAAGAGATCCTCTTATGACGAACTGTTCATTGTACCCCACTAGACAACGTACTGCGTTCATTGAAATGCTGAAACGAATAAAATTCGCGCCGCGCGGTTCGAGACGTGACGGGACGCTTTGCCCTAGTGCGCGGACATCAGCTAAATGACGCTTCGTCTCGCGCTGCTTCGTTCGCGACGCTTCGGCTAAGTGTGCGTGAAGCTTTACGGGTTTATAATGGTTTCCTGGAGCGCGCCGACTGACGTACGCCGAGGCGACATGCGCCGCTTGAATTATAAAGGTTTGGGTATATCTCATCTTCTGTACCTTTCCATATACTCCGGCTCTCATTGGTATGTCCTTTGATACTTCTCCATCTTGTAAGATGGTGGTGTATGTTCGATCAAAGTTGGAATAAAAATGACCTTGTAGTCGTGATACACTTTCTCATATAATTAGGATGTGTCAAGAGGAAACTATGACAAAATTATCGTAAATATGCCTGCGTATGAATTTATTGAGAAATAATGAATGGAATATTTCATCAGTCGTCTCCAACAAATGAGCTGTTGCAAAAACGATTTCGTAAACAAGTTGTCCTACTCTCGTAATAATCCACTATTTTCCACTGGTTCAATTTTGGAAAATCTACGCAAAGACCACGTTTTTTATCGGGAATTCCCTAACGAATATTCCACAGACGAAGAAGAAGTTAGTGTCTAAAAATAGTATGAATGAATAAATATAAAACAAGAACTACCACAACAGCTTATTAAATCAACAATTTACATATATGCGAAATTAAAAATACGAGAAGATCCAGTCGTCAATCGTCACTCTGATAGCAACGAGCTTGTTTTAAATCGCTGTGCCGCTATATAATAATTGTTTATAATTGAGTAATTTTCAGTGACTAAATATCGATAAAACACGTTTCAGTGATAAATATTAAAAAACGGTTTATGACGTTGCGTTTTTCATAGCATGGATAGTGATATGCGTAACAAGAATTTTCGTGACCAATTACGGACCAGTTTATCAATGATTTCAAGGTACTGTCAATAACCATTATTACTCGGTACAATTATGGCATGTATGTCATCTTTGTCTAGAACATGATATTTATTAAATGGCTTTTAAATATTTCCAAAAGCTAATATTTATTTATGTATAAATGAATACCGAAACAGGGACATAAGATGTGTTAATATTTTGATTTCAAAATAATTCAAGTTTTTTATTTTCGCAACTGAGAGTGCAAAAATGAGTAAATCTTCGGTTACAGTGAGAGCCCGAATTAATGAAAAAAAGTGGAACAAAAAATCCAAATCAAAGTTTTAGCGGTCTCAAGTAATTTCGAAGGTCAATGACTGGCATTTCAATCACCACACGAAACGTCACTTATCAAAAAATTCATCCTTTCCATAACCATAATCGTAAATACAGGATACATGTGTCCTAAAATTCACCCTATCCAAGCTACAAACCAAACACAAAATATACATTACTTTTACTTAAAACACAAAAGATGTGAACAGTTTAAGAAATCATCAAACTCACTCTATTATATCGAAGTGATGTTTTACAATTTGAACTACAAAAAGGTAGTCATAGCCCACTAAGTATTTGAGTTTGTGATTTTAATATTTTCTTTTTACCAGCGATTTTTGTCCAGGAGATTAAAATACATAAGATTCACATTTATATTTTTTTTTATTTGGGGGCTCACTGTAACCGAAGATTCACCCAAAAATGACTCAAACTCAAACATGTCGGACAAGAGAAGTGGTAAACTGAAGTTTCATCCAATTAATTATTTTTGATAATCACAAAATGTTTTAACGACAGTAAACTGGAAAATCCATTAGGCTGATGTGTTTCCCTAAGGGTTATATAGGTTATCTAGCAAGACATATTATTACTATTCATTATTACCTAATCTATATTCAATGAATAACATCACTTAGTAGTAGATCTTACAAATATAACTTTTTGTATTATTCTTAGTGAGTATTTTTTTGTACTGTTGATAGTTTCTAGTAGTGTCTTGTTAGACCAGGGTGCATAATTTTTTTAACAATATTGCCAAATATGCGCTTTGAGGGTTGGATATTGTTTTTTTTACGATTGGTCCCTGAATATGCATTATATTGGAAAACGTTTAATTAAAAAATCTAAAACTCTTCTCTCTACAATTTTTCAACAAAACATCAAAATCAACGAGTAAGCCGCTAAAAACGTTTTTTTTATATTTTTCGAATAAGCTTTTCAAAAAAAATATTTATTTGTCGTTTGTATATGAACTTAAATCAAAAAAGCCTAATTTTCCAACGAAAAATTTAGGTTACAAATAAATTTTTGAATTTTATCAGTGCTCATTTTCTTAATTGAAACCTTGACTTGAAGATGGCATGAAAAAAATATATTGTTCGTAGGGAAAAAATGTTAAAGAATGTGGATTTTGAAGGAAAATAAAAGATTTTTCGTTTGCAGAAAATGTGGCACTAATATTTTTTTTTTTATGTAGGGTAGTAAACAAAGGTAGAAGATTCATTCGTCGGCATTGGAGAAAGAGATCTTTATCTCTTTTCGGTGTGTCTCGGAACAATTTTCACGCAACGAAAGAACTCAAACTTACAGAGGACTTCCAGACTGGTATTGAGAATGCAAAGCCTTGAAATAAAAAAATTTCGAAAAATTGTTGAAAATTTTTCTATAGTGAAATATGTAGCTGTCGCAAGCATACCTTGAAATATACAAATCTGTGCTGTAATAATGGTCGTAGTTCTAAAATCTGTTCAAATGCTGAAAAACCGACCAACAAGAAAAATTATTGATTCCGATGACATCGAGGACGAAAACAATATACACCAATAAATTCAGATTAAAATAATACTAAACTCGAAAATCTAGAACTAAAAGAAATCGGAGAGTTCTAAGATGACTCCGAAGAAAACGAAAGTTGCGTTAGTTCTGCTGATGAAGACTGACCTAAAAAAAATTAAAATAAAACAATTTCGACGTTTATTTTTCTATATTTGACTGATAAAACAATTTTATATTTAAATTTTCGAAAAGCGACGTGTACATTATTTAATTAAATCAATTTCAATGTTTATTTGCACTACAATATAAAAAATTGTCAACATTATTGGAAAACGGATTATGAAAAAGTCAGTGTTTTTTTTTTGTTTTTTTGCATTATAACGAAATTTTTCTATACGAATAATATATTCTCTCCATACCACCTTAAAGTCAAGGTTTCAACAAAACAAATGAGCTTTAAAAAAGTGAAAAATTTAAAATAACACAAAAATTAACGTTTTCTCGTTATGGGATTTTTTTTGCGGGAGATTGAAATTAAAAACACAAAAAAAAAAAGTTTTGTAGCTTTTTCTGGTTCATTTTGTGGTAACGATCGATGCAAAGAGTTTTACATTTTTTTTTCACTCATCTACAACCCTTCCGGAACTTTTACTGAGTCGTCTCGATTTTTCTTAATTCAATTATTATAATTTACCATAAATTTTTCAACCACCCACGTACTAATAAGAATTTTTCATTAAATTCTGGTATTGAAAATCGTTTTGGCACTGGTTTATGTGATTGTGGTTACGAATACGAACAACTACTGAATTGTTTTCAAAAAGTTGTCTTAGTATGAATAACGAAAAGACTATTCACTGATGTTCTATTCAAGATATGTGTTAGTTTTCTTGTGAATTCACACGTATTTTTTAATTTCAGGAAATAAATGGACTCCAACTACCATTGGCTCATCACTATTGGGCTCGTGACGTCGTCGGTCATTGCCGTTACAGCCAATTTTTTCCTTCTCATCGTGTTCTGTCGAAAAAGAAGCTTACGGACAGTCCCTAATAGGTAAATATTTTCATCTGCTGCTGTGAAATTCAAACAAACAAACAAGTTGTAAATGTTGTTTCAAATCAACCAGTCGGATATATTTTTGAGTCAAGATATACTTTTTATAATTTCGAGTATACGTGGTTATACATAGTCACTCCACCAATCATAAATTTTGAAATATTTTGTTCTATTCAAACTTGGTACAGCTTGGCAAATCTAGCGAGGAATAGCGATGTTAGACTCAATTGCCGAATTCGGCCATAAATCCTCAGTTCGTGAACTGATCAAAGCCAAATGATCGCCTCGAAGACACGTCCACATACGTATCATCATTCGCATTTACCTTGCCTAGTACTCGTTCGTGCTCAGATGATTGTACATTCAGTTAGAAGACACGTCCACATACGTATGATCGTTCGCATTCGCCTTGCCTAGTTCCCGTTCGTGCTCAGATGGTTGTACATTTAATTAGAAGACACGTCCATATACGTATGATTGTTCGCATTCGCCTTGCCTAGTTCCCGTTCGTGCTCAGATGGTTGTACATTCAGTTAGAAGACACGTCCATATACGTATGGTCGTTCGCATTCGCCTTGCCTAGTTCCCGTTCGTGCTCAGATGGTTGTACATTCAATTAGAAGACACGTCCATATACGTATGGTCGTTCGCATTCGCCTTGCCTAGTTCCCGTTCGTGCTCAGATGGTTGTACATTCAGTTAGAAGACACGTCCACGTACGTATGATCGTTCGCATTCGCCTTGCCTAGTTCCCGTTCGTGCTCAGATGATTGTACATTCAGTTAGAATGTATACTGAGCTCTTCTGCTATCGCGCATCGATAGGCGGTTTCATATTCCTTGTTAGCTTTGCCAAGCTGTAGTTTGTAATATGACGTGAGCAAATAACATTAGATAAAATCCCCCCAGCTTTGGTGTCGTGTCATTACTAAAGCAACCAAGTTTTCGTTCACAATAAAAGTTTATCTGATAAAATAAAGACCTCTTGTGGTAATACCCTCCGTAATTTAACTAAGGTATAAAATCGTCCATAAGAAACGTCAATTTTGTCAGTTTGATAGTGGTAAACTTTTATTTACCTTCATTATTCATTTAATTTGATAAATTGTGTTCAATGTACTTCAATTCAATAATTCACTCATTTGATCGTTTAAATATCTCGCAATAAATACCACTCGAGGTTTTGTTTTCATCGGATAAACTTTTATTTTGTTCCACTCAAACTTGGTAGCTTGTAATATGACGTGAACAAATTACATTCGATAAAATCAATTCACCTTTAGTGTCGTGATTTTATATTTGCTCTCGTCAATTGCCAAAGCAACCAAGTATTCGTTCAAAATAAAAGTTTATCCGATAAATTATAAACCTCTTGTGATATGTATTACCCTCACCTCATCTACCTATTGATGAACTGATAAAATTACGTTTTTTATCAATAGATTTCAAATCTGGGAGGTGGTAAATCTTTTTTTATTTACTATTTACTTTAACTACATCTCAGCAAACATGCAAGCAAAAGATAGTAATCAAGTTGACTAGAATGAATTGAAATTGTTTGGATTTCTATACAATGTATGCGCATTTCGGCTTATCCTGAATGGTATCAATAATACAGTCAGCCAGTCGTACGTTGAGGTTGATTCCTAGAATTCAACTGAATATGTTACAGATAACTTCAGCTAATGAACGACTGTGAACATAAATTGATTCAATATTCTCAGTGTTCAACTGCTTCGCGAATGTGCATTCTTTTATTGGTTGGAATTTTTCTGGGTATTCATTGTTTTCTTCTGGACTGTTGAAATTGTGATTAAATTCATAATAATAAAGTTCTTATACTTACTAGTTCTCATACTGCAGCAACTAACAAACCATTGCCAGTAATATAAAAAGTTTTTAGCAGGATATGAGTGGTCGGAAAATATTTCAGTTTATAGAAGGTGAATAATTGATTGGACCATAACAAATGACCAGGGGTGCAAAAAGTGTGTTTTTAGGAGTGCAACTTGTTTTTTATTAATTTTGTCAAGAGTAGACCTCATATCGACAGAAGTTGTTTGTAATTAAAACCATTTTTATATTACCTCAAGAATATTGGGAAAGCACCTAAAACCAATCTTTTTTTTATTTTTATCTTACGAAAAAATAAATGTACATTTTTCTACGACAGTGCGTAAAGTAAATTTTTACACACTGTTAAGAGTTAATATTTCACTAAAAAAATACAATTTGCTTGAAATATAATATCACTAATCGAAATAAATCTATTTTTATTTTTCTCGATATTTCTGAGGTTATGTAATGAAATTGCTTCCATAAAAGTTGTAGATCTTTTGAATTATCTACAACTTATATGTCTTAATTTTTCTGGTAAGAGGTCTACTTTGGCAGTAATAAAAAAAACACGTTTCACCCCTACAAACACATCTTTTCGTACTTCGCGGTCTAACCGATTTTTTCCCTTATATATACCGAAATACTTCATTCAGTTGATTCTTTGCCTCTGCAAACCGGTTTGGCACTGGTCTACAAGGCATTTACTGCTTTACAAATGTGATCACAATCAGATAAAGAACAACACGCAGTTTTCATTGAACGGTTTTATTTCTGACTAAACATCTCAGGGTATTTCATATTCTAAGCTCTGATTTTCATTGAGGAAGTTGTCAAAATCAGGTTTCCTGTAACAAAACAAAGAATAAAAAAATTGTTCTGAAATATAACAATCAGAAACTCATTACCATCGGTGGACGATGTTGATTTTGACTTGAGAATTCAAATTTCGGACGTCCATCGTCTCAATAGTTGAAATATTTGTACCTCTTTAAATTTTTCACAACGTTTAATTTACTGTTTGTTTTCTTTTGCAGATTTGTCATCAACCTGCTAGTAACCAACTTGCTGTCCAGCGTCCTCCTTATTCCACTGCTTCTAGTCGACCAAGACCATTCCTACCAACAAGAACTGTCAATTGAAAACAACACATCAATCCAAGAATTCAACAATGTCATTATACAGGAGGATATTCTCAGTGACCCCACAACAAACACCGTTGAAATCATCCAAACCACCAACGTCATCTCCAGCCTGGTATCGACGTCTCCTAGTTTTAACAGTACCAACCTATTGTGCTATTTCGCTCAGAGTACCACAAGTTTCGTGTGCACGGCGTCCATCTTCAGCATCCTCCTCATCGGCATCAATCAGTATTTCGGAGTGATCCATTCCTTAAGGTACCATTTCTACATCACCCGGTGCAAATCGAGTATCTTGATTGGTATCAGTTGGTTCGTGGCGTTGTTCTGCGCCATTTTGAGTTCTGTGACGTATAGTGACAGTAGCGTCTGGCATTTTTGCAGGAACCGCCCCCCAGTCAGTGAGACAGTGCGAGTACTGAACACCGTGTACGCTTTTGGGTACTTTTTCCTAGTGATCTTAGCTCCGTTCGTCGCCATCTGTATTATTTACGTGTGCATTTACACAGCTGCGCATCAGAACAGTGAGAGGATGCGCAGATCGGCCTCTGCTCCCCTGAATCCCAACATAGACAATATTCAAATTTCCATTCCAACAAATTCTAGTCCGAATAAGGGCAGAGATGCTTTGCCGAAAGTTCACTCTGCGCCAAACTTCTCTACGCTTGAGAAGGAAAAGACATTTGAAGTAGAAGACAATATAAATAGGAATAAAGTGAACAGGACTTCTAGTGATCGTAGCTCGAGTAGTTTCATCAGTAATCTCAAACATAAAATTTCGAATGCATCAGTCTTCAGGTACCGAGAAGAAACTAGAGCAGCCAAAATAAGTGTGTTAGTGATATTCTTGGTTTTAGTCTGTTACGTCCCTTACGGAATAACACTAATTTTATGCTCGAAATGTATCAAGGTGGATACTAGCCAAATTTTCAACTATCTGTCACTGATACTTCTGGTGTTTTCCAACATTATCTCGCCGTTTTTGTTCGGTTATAGGAACAAAAGGGTGAAAATGGAAATTTGTAAGCTGTTCAGTTTCACGAGGCCAAATTTAGATACCGTGAACAGGCCTAGGAAGCCTTCCATCATAAAACAGACCAATATCGAAGATATAAATGAAGATTTGGAAGAACGAACTTCCAATGATCCTCTTATAGAAAACGGTCGAATAGTACCAGAAGTTATTGTTACCTTTAAACAAGAGAACGAGAGGAAAAGTATTCTCAAGAGGGTCTGTAACACCAATTGGGCCAGCTATAAAAAATGTAATTTCATCACAGTGCCAGATAGTTGTATAAGTGGAGAAGCGCGAGGTTCTTTCTCCAGTGCTAGTACGCAAATTTCTACAGATGATTAGACAAATATTTAGGTATATTATGAGAATCTGCCAGATTGTAAGTTGGTTTTGTTATATAGACGATATTAAAACAATAGGTCGCATGCATGTATCACAAAATAACTTGAATTTTTGTTGGCACCATCTACTTTGTCACTGAATCATTATAAGTTGTTTCATTTAACTGCAACTTTTGAACATTTTGAATATTCCAAATTTTAAAATACCAAGCAAATTCAAATCAGGTAAAACGCACGCCTTAATATGACGTCAACGACTGTATCAACAAAATGTATATCCATAGTTTTGTCTTGTCATTAGTCGGTCTATCTAGAATATAGCAAACGTTTGACTATTATCTTATAATTATAAAGTCACTGTAAACCTCCCGAAGCTGAGTTTAATTTGGATAATCTTTGTTGACATGTACTTTGACGACACATCCTGCCGCCAAAGGACGATCGTTTGAATTGCAATTATTTCTCAATGATGTATAATCTATTGAAACAATTAGAAAAAAGCATGCATGAGACTTGTTACACATCTTATTTATTTTCTTCTGGTGAAACAATAACCTATTCATGAAGGTAAATATTCTCTCACATGACTTGGAAAATTGAGTACCAAACATGATTACGACTGATTACTTTTAATTTGTACAAAGATTCGAAATACGATAGCGAAGTCCTCCTTTATTGTATTTACTAACCTATAAAAGTGATTTACTTACTGTAGTTTGGAAAATAAATATAATAAACAATGGAACATATGAAAAGCGCTCTAGCATTTGTTTGTATTTAGTTTGTAAGTGAAATCTGTATTTGACAGCATTATTTTTTAATTTAGGAATAGTACTGTTTCCTGAAATAGACTGAGCGAATGTATTAGAAAAAAACAACCTCACAGAAATAGTATTTTAGTTATATTAAAAAATCGTGTAAAATCACATTGATTATTATGAGTTACCTGTTTGACTGTTTTATCCAAAAATGTTCATTGCTGTGTTTGATAGAGAAATTATTTATTGAAACTACTTGCTGTAATGTATAACAGTTCTATAATGACATAATAAAATGACAATATAACATAAACTGTTTTTTAATTGATGACCCAACTTAAAGTCTAATCTAAATAATCAGTCCTGGGATTTTAACAAAAGAAAAGTGAAAATTGCCCCGGAGCGCCATGGCAAATAATAATAATAATAGCTTTTGAATCGATGTAGCCGATACGTGATGAAAAGCCATGTACGTTTATAATAAAACTTTAATGTTGATTTTCACAAACTTTTTGTTTACAAAGCCGCGACATAATACAATGGCTTCTTCAAGCAGAAGTTTATAGTTAAAGAAGCCATTTTATTGCAAAACATATGTAAACACAAAATGTGCGGAAATCAACAAAGTTTTATTAAAAATGTTGATAATAATAATAGCCGTCCTCAAGCATGCGTTTATGAGGCAGAATTATTATACTCAATAAACAATCACATAAACTGGTGGGAGTAGTAATTAATATTCGCGGGGTGCTCCTGGGCAACTTTCTGATTTTTTGTGAAATATTCACCTTTCAGCTGAAGGAAAACCCAGAAAAAGCCACAGCACCACCCCTGGTAACTGGAGTGATCCAAGCAATCACTTGTCACTATAGGCAACCCACATCACCATGTTCTGAAGCATATGGGCTCCCACCAAACAAAGCAAGCATTGCAAGAGACAAATAACATGTGTTCAATCAATATACAATAACAAATAGAAAATCAAAAATTTAACTATTCTCCACCATAAGAAAGAGAAAAAATAAAAATCAAATAAATATAAAGAAATCGTTTCAATGAGCATCTATCGTTACATATCTCTTATATTCTCCCACTGAACTGTCTGTAGAATTTTACAAAAATATTTTTGGGAGACAAATAGGTTACGATTTCAGGTAAAGAGTCCGTTATAATGATGACATGAGATTCCAAAAGGAATTATGACACATTTGGAGAAAATATACTACAGTTGAAGGTATTCCGAACTTATGGATGTGCATTTGTGCTAAACTCATTGATGTTGAGACCTCCATTTGACAAACTCAATAACTTCTGAAAAGAAGCTCATTATGGTATCGAGATTACATCACCAACACTTTTTATTTTATTTTTTACTTTTTTGTAAAAATCTTGTAATGCTCAGAGAACATCGTGAGACTTTCTGGAGTTTCTGACGGCTATATGCCTCTGGGAACACCTCCCAAAGTAATGGGTTACCAAGGTTCGCCGTTCATTGGAAGTGAGCGAAGTATCACCGACTAGACCCAATGGGTCTTTCGGGCAGAATCAACAATTTCAATGTGAGTTTGGGTGCTGCACTCCTCCTGAATAGGACTGATCTATCATAATCAGTTGACGGGACGTGAAATTGCTCTTTGCACGAAACAGAAAACTAGGTTTTTGAGGTACACTTTTTGTAATGGGCCTGACTTAATATTGTTGATGGTAATACCGGGTATAGAAATGGATGACTATTGGTATTTATACTCCTGACCCAATTAGATATAGATAAGTCTGGGAGATTGAATAGCCTACTAGCACAGACAGGTAGACTGCTTCATGTTTCAAATACTGACAAGGCACGGGTGATTCAAAACATGTCAAGAAAATTGGCAAAGCAGAAACGGGCCTACTCTTGTACTGCGGGAAAATAGACACAGTAGAACTCACTGAGTTTATATGCGAGAGATGGAGTCAAGAAAGACACCTGTTGTACTTGAATATAGGCATGCATCTGACCGTGGATAACTTGATAGCGCAACCATGATTTTAGACGACAGAAAATGGAACACAATATACTCTTTTCTAACCTTTTTCAATAACAACACAGAAAATATTAGAAGAAAGACAAGAGCATAGCCATGATATAACAAAGAAGTCTCCAACTTGATGCCAAGTAAAAAGAAGATCCGAGGTGGAAGAGTAGAATGAATGAGGTATTGTGGGTACAGAACACCAGCATTTATAATATGTCTGAGAGAAACCTAAATAGCAAGGAACAAAACTGGGAGGGTAATTCGTAGGATGGAAGTTTGACGAGGAGTGCCTGGTACCAAAAGCAATCTAATTTGTTCTGTTACTGCCACTTCGAAACGAAGTAATAAACATTTACCCCAAATGCGTCCAGACTTTTTGTTTGGTATAATAACGGATGCAAATAAATCACATTTTTCAGTTTTCGTGGAGAATGTTCCCCTATTCAACATGAATAACTCCCAAGAGGTTATCTTGAACGATGGAAAATAGCGACTAAAGTTTGTCTTTCAGCCGAAAATGATTCCACAACACATTTCATGAATATCCTATTCATAATTTCGAACAAAAATCAAGGAGATTGCTAGTTTGAAAGTTTTAGACAATGTTGTGAATTGATTACTCTCATTGCGGACCAAGACCGCTCAGTATTAGGGTTGATGAACACAAACACTGGACTCAGCGGGGAGAGACATCGAAGTCGGGAGTCGCAGAACACGCATGGACGGAACACTACCGCATCCTGTGGAAAGATGCCAACGTCATAGACAGGTAAGAAAACTGGTTTAAACGTAAATTTGAAGAGACACTTTATATCCAAGCAAACAACGCTTTCAGTCAACCCAGCGTAGAAATTAAGAATGTGTGGAAAACATTAATTAATAGCAGGTCAATTCTAGAAGAATACAAAACCACAGGTAGTCCGGGGTTATTACCTCAAGACATATAAAGTTCCTCTTATTACTCTAGCTGTTGGTTAACACTTGACAACCATCGGAGACACTGTACCGATTGAAACGTCATGCTCAGTAATCAGGAGATTGCTAGTCCGCTTCATAGAGATAGACTGCGATGGAATAGAAAAATTGTTCTCACTAATTTGAGCAAAGACATTGGAAAGAAAATACAGTCCTGGGAGCCTAATATGTTATACTGACGGTTCGATTTTGCTTCGAGGGCATGGATCTACCTAGAAAGCTCTGCTTTGGGGAAATACACAACAGTTTTCCAAGCTGAAATCTTCGCCATTCTAGTTTCTTGAGAAACTAGCCGAAACAAATTGAGTTGATCATCAAGAGGGATGTTTTCCGGGTTACACAAGTAACACCGATACAGCGCTTGGAAGGTCCTCGCAATTAATAGTCACAGCCTGGCTAATTACTTTGTTTGAATAACTTGCTTTCGTTTTTCTTGGGGTGATTGGGTTACCTTAGTAGTGGGATGTTGCTATTGTCTACCTGCCTGATTACTATGTTGTAATTACCCTATCTTATCTGCTCAATTGTTGTGTGTTGATGTAGTTGTATAACGGTTGTGTTATTTGATGTTTTTTTTTTCGTGTTTTTTAGGGCCGAGTACCAGGTTTTGTTGAGCTTCAGGAATTTTCTTTTCCATTGAAATAATTTTTGTGTTCGTGTATCTCTGTTGCTTCTCTATTAGGGCGAGCATGGTAGTGTCATTTAGTCGAGAACATTTTCGTATTCTGGAACTGGATATCATGGGTACCTACCCTCTCCGTAGGCGTGCAATACAACGGCGGACTTTTCCGTCTGGGTCAGCCTGCAATGTCTGTGGTGTCCAGAGAGCCTGGTTACGCTGAGGAGGGTGGTGCTGATGTAAACAGACCCACACGAGCACGGTATTCGGTAGACACCGGGAGTAGCAAGGTGGTCTCGTGGGTCTTTAGCTGAACGGAGCAAAGTACCGATCTGTCTGGTCGGTTTGTAAATGGCTTTGACGTCGTGTTTTGCGAGTGGTTTTTCAATCCGGTCGGTGACTCTCTTGATATAAGGCAGGAAAGCTCTATTTTGTGGTGTTCTTGGACTGTTGCTGTCATCCCTTCGTAACCTTGGCTTACTAGACCATTGGCTTGCAATTGAGATTTTAGATGAACCGGCTGACAGATGCGTTGCACTCTGGTGGTTTTGAAAATTAATGTTGTTGCCTCCAAAGAAGGCAGTTGTCCATCTATTCCTGCTTTCACCATGAGCTGAATCTTAGAGCCAGTACTAGGTACGCATTGCAAAACAATCCGCTTCTGACGATTGGGCGGAAGAAGAACTGAAGGAACTTTGGAAGGATACTGCTAGCTGCAAGCAGTCCAATGGCTTTGTGAACGGCCCCAGCAAAAATCAAGGATGACATGTCTCTTGGGCAAAGATCGTCCAGCACTACGCACTACAAGAAAGCATAACAAATTGGACAGACATAGGCATGGAAACAGCCCTACTTACTAGGAAGGCGAAGAAACAAAATAGGAAACTAAAGATTCAAGATCAAACAAAGGCCGGTCCTGCTAATTCATTGAATTGAGGAATATGGGGAAGATTCCATTGGCATGAGCTTTCTTTTGTCAGATGAAGTGTAGAAGCATTTGCCTAATGCCGCAAAGTAGACAGGACGATCCGATAACTACCGGTGACCACGTGGTTCTGGCTTCCCAAATGGGTGTGCAATTACTAAATTAGAAATAAGAACAGCCTTTATTAGACCAACAACAGGACACAAAAATTCACCTTACAAACAATTTTCTTCACACTGACTATTCTGAGAGTTTTCAGAAGTTAGGCAACTGACTTTACAGTTGGACTCATGATGGGTGCTATACAAAACTTGAACTGCTGTACCTATATTCATTTTGTAGAAGACAATCAATCTTACAATAAGAGACATTGTTGGTCACATAACCACAAATTAAATACACATAAACTGTTACCTTTTATACAAGGAGATATTATTTCCAATGATAATTTGTTGTTTCGGTTATGAGAGATAAACTGTTATCTTGTTTGCATAATATTTCAGTTGCGATAATTCAGTAAAGTAACTTTAAAAGGTCATCAGATTTGAGACTGACCCAACACAAATAATATTGAAGTTCTTTTTCGAAATTTCACTGCAGACATCCAATTGTTATACGATACGACGACAATGAGCATTTCCAGCATCTTAGAATAATAATTTTTTTCACGTGACTTAATGGAGGGCACTCTATAAAGTAATCCTAGCCATTTCTCCACCCTAAATTTTGAAAAACTGATTTATCATTTAATATTAAAAAAGTAATTTCAATATGTGTAAAAAAATGCTCGTCAGCTGTGACGTCGTGTCTTCTTGTACTATGATTGGATGAAGTTTGGCATGGCGCGGAAATGGCCCAAAAGCCTCCAATCAGAATTGCTCGCGCACTGACGTCACACGGCTTCTCGCCTCTTGTTCTGCGTGTGATCGTTTGAATTTGGTAGTTTAGTTTGGCATTTTCAATAATTTTTATCTCAAATAATTGATGAAATAAAAAATCGAAAAC